>CM033642.1:50896191-51384154 GCA_019512145.1 Engystomops pustulosus
CAGATACATTGTAGAACCTGTAACCTATGAAAAAGCTACACAGGAATTACTAATATACAAGGAAAGCAATACTTACCTCCCAAAAAATGCTCTGTAAGTGACAATGCATAACTCACTGCCCTGTTATGGGCCTGATAGTATTGGCCTAGTGAAGGTTCTGTCTCTCTGTGCTCTATATTAATCTGTTTTGTGTGTGACTGGAAGCCATGCAAAGATTTATTTATCTAAATGTTGCTTGTATGTGAAACATATTGTCTGTATAACGCCATATGGTTTGGTTCAGTTGTGCCACATGCCAAACAATCTCTGCATATGCTGCCAGTATAACCTCCCAGCCAAGAGGGCTGATATGTGCGAGGGGGCCAAGATCGATAAACTTTGATCTCCATTCTTCACTTCATGGCTTCATAGCATATGCCAGCTGGTATTCAGGCAGCCTCAAAGGCTATGTACACAATCACAAGCAAATGATTGTTATCGCTACCGCTGTGCCAGTCAATCAAAAATGGGCAAGATCATCTGTGAAGTTGCTTCATTCTCCATTTCCCATTTTTAGACGACTGGCGTGCAAACCAATGGTAACTCGCAGACCCGTATTGTCTTATCTGATCCGTTTTGCCTCCAGTCCCTTACTACTTAGTAACATACATAGAAAATGTTGGCATAAAGTTAAAAATTGAGGAATGAGTGTGCAGGATAAGGCTAAGACCTAGAGCTGTATACCCGCAAGGAAGAATGAAAGCAACTTTAAGCCTTAACCCTGCCCTAGTCCCAGTTGAGGGTTATGTTCTACTGATTTCGGTCAAGCAGAATCCGGCCTTTGTTTTATATCGGTTAAAATTTTTCGCTTTGACCACATTTATTTCTGAATTCAGGCAGGATTGTCATTACTATATGTGAGGATTTATACCCTCCTGTACATGCACTCATACTTCATGTAAGGGAGGGTGCTGTGGGTGCTGTGTCCTGGGTTACATTCAGGTCATAGCACCCTGCTTTGTTTGTGTGGCCCTCATTAGAACAACATAGAGCAAGGCAGCTGATTCAGTGCGGTACGTGTTTGTGCCCTAGTCCTTTTATGTGTTATTTATTTACAGCCAGCATACGCTCAATGTACGCAATGTAATAGTCGATGCAGCAATGTGTCTGTTTTCTAACTAAACCCTAGTATTGGGGTTGTATCTAATTGTAAAAAAGACAACTTGTTGTTGTAGGTCAAGTGTGACAGAAAGAGAAACAGTGAAAAATGTTCTGTATTACAGAACTACAGGATAGACAGGAATGTGCTGTATGTGTACTGTACTATATTATGTAGCAATGCTGCAGTTAAGTGTGTAGCATTTGTTATGAGTGCTGTGTAGAATGGCACACTTAAAGGAACTCGACTACTTCCAAAACCTAGAAATACTCACTCACTTGCTGGCTAGTCTTGACACGCCAGGATCACCTAGAAAATAAAGTTTTAATTGGCAGCACGGAGCGCGGGAACAAGATGTCCGGCACTCTGGGCTGCTAATTATGCGCACCCCCCGCACCTCCCTCTCCCATGCTGGGAGAGGTAGATTGTCACTTGAGGGGCATCGCCTCGCTCTCCCATGCTCCCAGCATGAAAGAGGGAGGTGCAAGGGCGTGCATAATTAGAAGCCCAGGGTGCTGGACATCTTGTCCCCGTGCTCCGGGCTGCTAATTATAACATTATTTTCTAGTTGATCCCAGTGTGTCATTTCAGACAACTTTCTTCTATACTGGGGAATGTTATATTGCTGAGTCTATTTTGTAAGATTGGTTAGACATTAGACATTATGATTGTGGACTTCATGTTTAAACGTCTCTCCCAAGATGTCTATTGTCTAGTGGTGCTATGTAATTATATTTCGGTACATAACATTTTACATTATTATTTAAAATCTTGTCTCTTTGAAAAGCTGTATGTGTCTTACTATATATTCTTCTTAGGTGAAGGATTAAACAAAAAGAAAATTGTGCCTGCAGCTTGTACATGCAGCGTTATAAATGTAATACTGCAGACTTTTTTGCTCGTACTGAAACCCCTATTTGTAAGTTATTGATTTGCTGAAACTGTTCTCTTCTGCCCCAAAGCCAAGCACTTACCTAATCTTTCTATTAAATCTTACAACCTGCACGCACAGGGGTTTAAAGTTTCGCATATAATAACGATGGCCCCGCAGGGCAGAATCATTTACTTAGTTTATGTAGTTCTACAAGTTTACTGTGGTGTGGGAACAAATAGACCTGAAATCCTCTGTCAGAGGTCAAACCATGAACTACACAATTGCTTGATAATTCATTCATAATGGTTAATGCAACAAATTCATGTTCCCTCACTGGTGGAAAATTCCCTTCTCTTCTGTCTGTCCTCTAGCTTACATTTTATAACTTGCTTAAGACAAAGTGACATCTAAAACTGCCCAAAGCCCAAATGTTGCAGAGTGGATACCGTAGGATGTAGAAAAGTGTCACCAGTGGCCTTCTCAGATAACCATGTACATATGTCATTTTTAGCCCTCCATGGATACATTAGGTGGACAACACGGGGCTGAGACGTATCTGATTGTACTATCGTACAGCTTGATAAGTCTTCTGCTTTGTCTCCGACCTTCCTGAAAACCGACGAGCAGTGAACTTTGGCAGCAGCTAGTAGCCAATGTTCTGGATGTTTCTACAGTGATGTAACTCTTCTTGTATGGATATTTACATCACTTGGGAGTGCACTCAGCGGAGGCCTGGGATGGGTGCTCACAGTTACATGCTGCTTCTTTTCATCCTGTGTTTCCCACAGTATACAATGTGTACTATACAATCACAAAGGCTGCTTCTGTCTTCCAGTATCGGTCTGTATATGATCTATAAAACAAGATGTACCTTTAGTCGTCTTTTGCTCGTTGTTATAGGAAGTAATGGGTGGTGAGTCCTATTGTCTTCTATATTATCCTCTATACTGAACTTCTAAAACACTCCCACGCTTCTTCCTCATGTATAATGTCAATGAGATATTGGAATTTTCCAGGTTGTTTCTGGCAGATTTCCTGGTTAAATTGCCTTGAGATTTTTCTCCTTTCAATCCTAGCAAAATTGAAAAGGAATCTATGACCTGGACTTTCTTCAGGATAGATGTCTGTATATTGCTTCATAATGTCTGACTGGTCAGCGAAATATTATGGCTTGGTGACTGTGGCTAATAAGAAATTGGCTGATTCTTGTTTGAGTGCCCAGCGAGGAACCATTGGATCTCTGATTTTTGTATGATTCCTGTACTCTGACTACTGACTGTGCAGCAGTGCCTTTTACCAATTGAGTTGGGGCTTTGTGTTTTCTAGCTAAGGTTTTTATTTTTTTTTCTTTCAGACTTAATTGTTTTTATCTTCCATCTTGTAATGATGAGCGTTGTCATGCTTTTACTATTCAGATGAAAGCTGTAGTGTGGGAACCCATACACCTCATAAGAGACCACCCTACTTATAACTTGGTTATTAGTCCCACTCAAACCAGCAGCCTCCGTGAGGATTAATTTATTTGGTTTGTACCTATATTCTGTGTAAGGATACATCTTGGCATCTTGGTTGCATTTTAAACAATTGCATCACACTTTTTTACCATCATCCTGGTGAGGTTATTTCTGCTGATGTCCTCTAGTGATTCTGTCTGTGTGGTCTCGTACAACTTCCTATGACCGATTATTGCAAAAAGTCCACCCTACTAGATTTGTGGTCGCTAGTCACATACAAGTGTGGCCTACCTGTGATACGTCTGTGGTTTGGTAGTCTATTTTTTTTTTTTTTTTCTTATGCAAAAAATAACATTTCTAAATTTGCAGCACATTAGCAATTCATTTAGCAATAGATTATTATTATTATTATTATTATTTATTTTTGCCCTTTTTTATGCTCATGGCGTTTGTTTTCTCCCATTTTTCTTTTAAGGAGAAAACAAACATCCATCATGATAAACCAGGGACACTTACTCATAGATCCAGGCACAGTGACTGGGGTAATCTAGGATAATATTTGTTATCCATGGCTGCCTTCCTTCTAAATATCAACACTTAAAATTATGCTAATAAGCCAAAGGGGCTGTGGGGGTTGTTACCAGAGCTCCTCGATGCTGCAGATTCATAGACTGTTACAAATGGACACTTCCCCCATTCCCTTCCACTTTATGCTGAAACTATCTCTTCTGTCATTACATTACAGGGGAAAGCAGAAGGTAGTGTGTAAGCCTGTGAAGCTGCAGCAGGGAGGGGTTTTGGTATTGTCCTTCTGGCTCATCAGCATAATTTTAAAAGTTGATTTTAGAAGGAAAGCGGACATGTTTAACAAGTATAAGAAGATTGCCAGCATCACAGTGTTTGCATCTATGAGTAAGTGTCGCTGGTTTATCATGATGGATTTTGATGGTAGATTTTTCTTTTTAATATGACACCTACTCCAGCAGATCCTTATGTGCTACTGTTCTGATCAAGAAACATCAATAGGTTGCACTTACTAACCATTTTTTTTTTTCATAGTTCACAACTATAGAGAAACCACATATGCATGTAAATTTTATTTTTTTAAATACCGTATATGTTTTATACTGAATACAGCTTATAGGTATTGGGTAGAACTGAATAAAGTATATGTCTGGCCCTCTAAAGCCATTTTCATTTCTCTTGTGGCCCCATGGGAAAATCTATTGTCCACTCCTGGCTTAAAGTATATAAGGTTTACAGATCTTTAATGTATCCTGAACCATGTTGTATTAGTAGATCATGGATGAAGTGAAATGGTAAGCAGCAGGGCCACTTTTTTTTTTAAATGAGATTATTTTCAACTTCCATGTTGTTCTTACTGCCTCCCCTCATGGGTTTATATTTGTACTGTGTATATGTATATCTGTGTGTTCGTGTATATATATTTGTATGTATTTTATCATTGAATGAAGAGGGGTAGGGTAGAGATATCTTTAAGGGGTTTTCCAACAAAGCAAGTTAGGCCTTAGCCACCGGATAGGGCCTAACTTGCTGATTGGTGGGGGTCTCAGTGATGGGACCCCCACAGATCACAAAAACGGGGGCCGATGTACCCCCTTAGTACTCCGAGATGACTGGAGCAATCGAAGCATTCATCGGCCCCGTTCATCTCTGTGGCACTGCTGAAGATTGCCGAGTACACGGCCGTTCTCATGATGTGTGGGGTTCCCATCCGGTGGATAGGGCCTAACTTGCGGTAAAACCCCTTTACAGTCTGCATGCATTTCAATACCAACTTTGGAGAAAACCTTTAGATCTGCTTTACCCCTCAAAAGTTAAATGGACAATGAATGTACTAAAAAGATCCAATTAGCAACACTTGGGCTTCTAATTGTTGCATAATTAGTTTTTCTCCATCAATCTGTGCTCAGGACCCAGGTATGGACTGTAGTGGCAGCTTGTAAACAGTTTGACCAAGTAGCTTTGACCAGAGCTGCATTGTGCTTTCACGTGTGTGGTTTTGGAGATGCGTTTTTCTTCTTTGCTGGAAGCGGCCATTTTAACATTTTTTTTTCAAAGCTGCTTACACTTCCAGCAATGAAGAAAAACCAGTTCAGAGCAGTAAAACACATGGTAACATGTAAAACGCATGCCTTTAGAGGCATACGCTTAAAAACGCACCTACAGTGTTCATCGTGGGAAAAGGACAGAGCAGTAAAGTGATGTCAATGCCTGATGGTTCACAATTTGTTATCACCTTTATGACACTTCCATGCCAAGTGCTACACTCACTACAGCCATGATAAATGTCTCCCATAGTCATTAGACATAAGCCGCCGTATATATTCTCGAGTATAAGCCGAGGCACGTCTAAGCTCTCTGTCCGCAGACACGCACACAGTGATGTGGCGTGTCCCCCCCTGATGACATCACGCGTGTGCATGTGCATGCGGGCAGAGCGCATTGACATGCCACTGCCGGGAAGCCGGAGCTTTTATATCTGTATCAGAGTATAATCTGAGTGGGGCTTTTTCAGCACAAAAATTGTGCTGAAAATCTCGGTTTATACTCAAAATATACAATGCAAACCACCTAATTCCTTTTAAATAAGCAGGATTCCCATCTTATCCCTGGCATTACATTATGAAATGCAGAATGGATATCATCACTGATCGGTCCAGAGCTAAAAGTATCCAGGACTGAAGAAAATAAATGAATAGAAATGCCAATTTCCCTGAAAGGCGGCAGCATGCCATTCATTGTATACTTCCTGAAATATCAGATTTATATTTTATTAGTCGATATACATTAAATTAGTTGTATGCTGTGGGGAGCAGAGCACAGATACATGGATGGGATACGTGTTGTGGCTCTGTAGTGTCTGTACTGCAGCACATATACTAAATATGGAAAGAAATGCAAAGCTAAACAGATTCCTCCTCTGCACCTAAAATATAATGGTGTATATTTACCGGTATATGCGTCATCCAGAGGAAAGCCTCTCCAGCCGTGCTGGCCCATTTAGTGTCATACACATTGCTTTCTGTTCTTTTCAGCAGATCTGCTCACATGACTGACTTCATGACCCCTCGGTCAGCTGACGGGGTGACGCGTCTTCACTAGATCATAAATTTGTCTATGTAGAGGTCAGGGATGAGTGGAGGAATATAAAATGCAGAATTTATCATTCCTATTTGGACAATCTAAATAGGTTGGTAAAAAAAGACTATTTTTTGGTATTACAAGAGTCAAGTTTTATGGATTTAACTAGATGGGCAGAGGGTGGCACTTTTAGTTGTGTAAACTTAAAGTAGCGTATAAGCCGCAGCTGTATCCTACAGCCCAAGCCTTGGTGATATGACTAATTTCTCATTGCCTATCCAAATATTTGTGAATGAGGACGGATGCACCAGTTGACCTGTAGGTTGAATATCCTTATTTCAGTGGAGCTAATTCACTGGTTTCTCTTGTGGAGTCCTTGATGTGGTCCTAAATATGGGATGAAGCTCTAATGCAGTGGTTCTCAACCTGTGGGTCGGGACCCCAGCGGGGGTCGAACGACCAAAACTGGGGGTCGCCTAAAGCCATCGGAGCCGCAATTTTACTGTGTTTTTACTGCGAGTTGCATGGTTTGGGGTCACCACAGCATGAGGAACTGTATTGCGGGGTCACAGCATTAGAAAGGTTGAGAACCACTGCTCTAATGGGATTCATTGAGATTGAGTGGTGAGCGGACTGGGGTCTTCAGTATATTGTGTGGTGTGGCACATGGACAGGAACATTTCATCATGTGGGGAGTGTATTACTTGTTCACGCTTTATTCCTCTTTGCTTTCCGACACATGTGATTATGGGGTTATTTATATCTAGACATTTCATTTATAGCTAGACATCATCTGATGTATACATACATTCATTTGTTTATTTAAAAAAATGTACCTGTGTGAAGATAGTTTTCTTTAAATGCAGCCATGATGTCCCTTGGATACGATCATCTCTGCTGAAGTGATTGTACAAAGAATCTAATTGTTTTTGCAACCCTATGGTAATGAAGTTAGTGGTCAGGCAGGGTTCAATAGTGCATGTCCTGCCACCGCTGCCAGGCGGCTGGGGTGGTTGTATCCAAGGACAGCTTTCACCTTTCTAAGGAACATCATGGCTACAGTTATGGTAATTTATCTTTACATGGGTCATTTTTTATAACATTAAATTGAAGAAGTGGTTGTCTCCAGCTACAGGTCAGATTATAGTTGGGCTTAACGTTTAGGCTTAAAGGACACCTGTCATCAGGTCTGTGTCACTAGTCCTGTCACCTCTACCTGTTGGGGCAGATCACAAGGATCCCATCCCAGCCTTTATCTAGTCAATTCATACATGAATTATTGTAAAATCATCTATTTTTTATCATGTAAATGAGGCTGGTCACATGGTCAGAGGCAGTGATGTCACTGCTGTTACCCCTCCCCTCTCCTACCCCTGCTCATGTCTGTGTGTAATGTAAGGTAAAGCATGGCTGGTGTCTGTGCTGCATCTGCTGACATGCTGCATCCTCCCATACACATGTGAGAGACACAGACATCAGCTACACAAGTACCTGACATGTTCTGCTATAACATGGCTGCTTGGAGCTGTTGTATCTCTCCTATACACACACACAGCACATGCACACACAGGCTGCAGGGGGCGTGGAAACCAGCAAGCACATGGAGCAGAGCAGCCATTACATGGAGCAGCTGTCAGTCAAGCACTGGGGGTGTGGCTCATGAATAAGCTGGACAGCTTGAATATGCTAATGACTCATTTGACATTTCACAGGTCATTTGCATACAGCTTTAGGACCTCATTGCTTAGGTTTACAGGCATGTAGAAGGACAATGAAGGGATAGATGCAATGCTCTCTAATGGCAGTTTATGAAAATATATTTAGTTTAGGGGGGTTATTTTGCATGACAGGTTCTCTTTAAGTGGGGCTTGCAGTAGTCACATAATAACCAGAGCCATGTTACTCCTCCTATGCATAGACTACTGTGTATATGATTTGTGGCTGCCATCTGGAGGACTAACATTTGGGTATATTTCATAAAACTCAAGTCTCCAAATCTTGTAGTCCTTTGGTTCCCCAACCAGCTGGCTAATAGCAGGAGCTACAGTGCCAAGAATAAATTTATAAAGCTGCAGAGCTGTATGGCACCTGATATGCATAAACCTAGAACCATGGTGCCCGCTTTCCGCTCCTAGGGGTATTGCCACGCATCAGACTGAATACACCTTTACAACAGCCATCAGTATTTTGGCAAATAGCCGCAGCCATAACGTACTCGCTCGGTCTTTTGGAACTAATATGGCCCTTTACTAGTAAACAGATAAGCTTTACTAATTTATTTGAGTTGTACAAGAAATGTTGTCACTTGTTGGCAGCGACTCTCACAATCCATTGCCATTCTGACCAGTGAAGAGATGGAAGATGACAGGAGACCATATTAAGGCATAAACCTCTACAAGTAAACTTTGTGAGAAGAATCTAGATGGGCACCAGGGATTACCAAGCACTCCTGTGCCTATTCTTTCTGAGATAATGGCAGCATTGTGTCGCCAGCCCTGCGCCCCCCTGTACGCAACTCCTAGTGATAGATGGGAATGATCAGGTACCATGTACAGGTGCAATGGCTCGTGCTGGGAAACTTTAGACATCACATCCAAAAGCATTGCCATGTTAGGAGATCTAATGTCAGATTAAATGACTGATCTAAACGATGCCGTATGCAGCAGTTTTGTAGAAATCCTCCTTATGTAATGTGTGGCTTGTACATAAATGCTTGTGCTGGGCTAAAAATAGCTGTGAAAAAAAAATCACTTCCAAAACACATGTCGAATGTGGAAAGTTCCCTTGTCTTGTGCTAATAATTTCAGTTTAGAGATCGCTGGCTCAGCACGTGTGCGCGGTTTCTACCCATCTCCTCTGGTGTCTTCTCCATGCCGTACTGCTTGTTAGACTGGAGCACCCGCTCTCAGCAGTCTCCCATTACCACCCACTCTCCGCAGTCTCCCATTAGCACACACGTGTAGTCCTGCTTCATGAGTTACTGTAAAACTGGGGAAAAGCTATTTTGTCGGACCATTAAGCCCAAGGTCATGCACTTGTCCTAGTCACCTTCACGCTTTGCTTGCCAGCCGAATGGGAGCCTTCAGCTACGCAGGGCCGGGATATATACATAAACAGTCGGCTGTATGACATTGTCTATTAACATTTCCTCTAGTTAATCAGTCAGGTGTAATAAAAGTCCCATGACTTGGCAATGGCCTTTGTTTTGTTTAATGCTTTAGACATTGGTCTTTACATCTGTTTCTGCTTGTTTTAAGAGTGCCTGACAAATCGTACCGTAATAAGGTGCACAAGTAATGCTCTGTATGGATTGTGGCACCGATGGGCCTATTCATGCCTACTAATTCCAGCCCTCACTGGCAGTACATACGGTTATTGATGCTTGTTACCGGAATTATTTTCCTGGGTGGAATCTGCCACAAGTAGATGGCTCGGAATTCAAAGTCCATATGGTAAATCGGCATTAAATTCCATTGTGTCCTAAAGAGGACATGTTGCCTCTCCTGAAACGTCTGAGAGGACCTCCTTAATATAATCATACTCCATAATTCAGGGTATGAATAAAATGACAGCTGGGTGTTACCAAATGCAGGCGACAGACCTTCTTGAACAATGGAAGATGGTAAAACCTAGTTGTACAATTTATTCAGATTTTTTATTTTTGCAAGTTGTGTCTGAATAATGACCTCCATTTGATCTATACCCTTTTCCCTAACAGAAAAGTGCACTGCTTCAGTAATTGGAGATACTTCTGAAAAAGGTTCAAGTAGGTAAAAAAATAAGTCGCATGCACGTAATAATCCACAAGACTTGAAATATATGACCCCTATTGACTCCACAGAATCTTGGGGCAATTTTAAAGTAAATCTACCATCCAAAATGAACCAGGGACACTTATTCATAGATCCTGGCACATGGCCTCCTTCCTGCGGAGATCAACTTTTAAAATTCACAGGATGTTACACTGTCTCACTCACTCTTCCCCGCTGCCCGATGTAATATAACTGCAGAAGGGGAGGTTTCAGCACATTGCTGGAGGGGGAAGTGCTCCTTGCCCAGTGTAACAACCTGTGAATCTGCACGACAGAGGGGCTCTAGGAACTGCTGCAGCAGCCTTTCAGGCTCATTTGCATAAATTTTAAAAGTGGATATTTAGAAGGAAGGAGGCCATGGATAACAAATATGAGTACCACAGGCATGGCGCCTCGATCTGAGTAAGTGTCCATGGTTTATCATGATGGAATTTGGATGGAAGATTTCCTTTAACTACCTTACCCACTATGTGCTGACCATATAACACAGATCTGAATATGACCGTGTGCAAGTGTCCTTTTTCTGTGCTAGACTCTTATATTGTTACCAGTACAAATCAAATGGGGCTTGAGATTTTATTAAATGTGAAAAGTGAAAGTTCTAAAAAGCCATAGATTGTGACCAGAAAAGATGGTAGCAGTGTTGCTTTGATAAGTTTTGGTAAATCTGAAGTGCCTTGGTCTACTCTTCTCAGTAGTTGTTATCTGACTTGCTAATAGTTTGGTACACAAAGTGTTAACACTGCTGCAAAATGACACATAAGCAGCGGGGAGTGTAGAGGCTAGTATGATGCTGACATGTGCAGCTGCCATACTCCGTCCATGGAAACATCACCCTTGGATACTATCCACGTATACAGTGTATTCCATGTTGGACAATGACAAAACCTATATATATGTGTATATTTATGTATATATTAGTGTGTGTGTGTGTGTGTGTGTATATAATATATATATTCCATCTATCAGGATAGTGCTGGCTAGCTGTTCTCGTGGAGCATGTCCCTAGAGAGCAGCAAGTGCTTTCCTCTGCATGCTGCTTGTTCTAACAATAACACGGCCCATCTGAGCCTGTGACCAATTTTCCACCGAGGACGACCCCACCTAGCCATCCTCTTTAGCGTTTCCTCTTGGCTCGGTTTGGATTGCCTGTTCCACACAAACAGCTCTGATCATATAACTGTGGTGCCCGGTGGCGGAGAGCTTGCACTCATCCTGTAATTGATTTTGATTTGGCTTTCTTGCCGCTTTCTCTCTGTGCATTTCTCTTCAGTGAGCTCATTCTGTCTTTCTCATAGTATATATGCACAATGGAGCGAACAGTAAAAGAAATGAATGGACTTTGAGAAATGCTTTCAGGCTCATCAATTATTCATGAGCCCTTTCCATGGTTTTCCACTTTCACAGCACAGCGCTGAGCGGCTCCTCTTAACCATCTGCTTAGGTTTGTCGCTGAGTGATTAATACAGTTATTTGGTTGGGATGTGACACCCTGCACCACAAATGTTTTATTAACAGGGGCTAAATCCTGGCTGAAATATGTCTGAAAACTGAGCTCCATTCACTGTAGAGCGTGGAGTTTGGCAGGATATGTGCCCATGTGAGTGCCACACACACTGGTATGTGATGGTGCCACAGCTGGAACCACACTTCCCTATTTGTTCCCTACATGTGACAGACTTTGGGATGGAGGGCTGAGAAATGGAACCCAAAACCAGTGTCCACAGGCACCCGTCTCCCTGTATGCCGCAGGCGCTGGGAATGGAGAGGTGACCATTCAGGTGCAGAACTAGCCATTAGCATCTGTGGCTGCTTCAAATCTGGCTCAGCACTCAACTTGCAGCCGGATGTACGTACAGCGTATTTGAAAGCATCTTGGGCTGCGTTCATACGTGGCGTTTACGTTACGTTTTGGAATGCAGTACAGCATCTGAGGAGTGGAGATTTACCTAATTGCATTGCAATTAATGTTAATGTTTCTAAACAGATTAACACAAATGTTAACACATTGCTGTTAACATTTCCATTTACAAAACGCCATGTAATTAGGCAAATCTCCTCAGCTGTTGTATTGCATTTCAAGGCTTGATGTAAATGCCAAGGGTGAACGCAGCCTCACAGGTTAGAGACCTACTCTTTGGAGATGGATATGGATTCCTCTTCTTGGGCTCTTTATAAATGAAAAGGAGTCTAATAAACATCTACTAGACAAAATTTTGAGTGCCTCAATACGCCACTAGAGGGAGCCTATGACAAATGGTGTATTAATAGTATTTTATCACTTGCCTACACGACTGGTTTATAGCTCTGTACTAGAAGAGCTTGAGCTTGCCCCCCTTAAAAGATAGATTATGGAATAGTCCCCGAGGTTAATGCACAGGATGTGAACCACTCTGCACTATAATTCAGTAGAAAATCGGCTGTGAACCCACAAGTAATACATTCACCCCAAATCTAGCAGAAAATGTATTCTCTCCTATTGAAAAATCAGGAATCTGCTGCCGATTCTCTGCAGAAAATTAAGACTTCTACCACCTTAATGAAGGGCTGTATGCAAATAAGCCTCAGGGGCTCCAGGCTCCAACACCGACGGAGCCTGGAGCCCTTGGGGCTTATTTGCATACAACTCATTTGCATATAGTCTTTCATCCTGGTGGTAGATGTCCTTACATTTACACTACATGTGCATTTTTGTGTGGAAAGAAAATTCTCTTCTGTCTATATAGAAACCCAATAAATTAAAATGCTCTTTTACTGTTTATAAATCCACATTTTGGGGCCCCTTTCACATTGACATTGTGGGGATGTATATCCCCTACGTCCAAATAGACAACTATGGCGCCCAGCCAGGTGTGCCACCGTACAGTGCACAGAAAAAAGATGGAGTATGAAGATTTTAAAGGTAATATCAGGAGTAGGGAGAGAAAGTATATTGGAAGTATATAAGCTCTGATATATAAGCTTGAGAGATGGTGGCTTTTCCATTTTTACACTTTTATCTTAATTCTCTTTAACCAGTGTGTTTTGCGCAGTTTAATGGTCACTGAATATTTTATGATAAAAGCTGCTGCTGCCTAGCTGGGGTCTTGCTGTCTGGCATGGTTACTGTATTCATAGCGTCAATACAAAGGGTATAAAATGAGATTCCAGGCTCCAAGCTAATCCCTCACAGTAAGCAAATATGCTAATGTGCGGATGTCCCGACACAGAAAGAAATCCAGCGAATAGTCTGCCACATCCAGGCTGCCATCAGACAGCGCCGTAGTGGAAGGCTTTGTACCAGGCGTCTTTGAATCGCCAAGGAGTAACGGTGACCTCATTGTGCGTTTACTCATTTACTATCTGTGCTGGTAGAGAAAATGTGAAAAAAAAAAAGCTCCTCCTAGTCTGTACCCCATGAGTGGACTCGAGGATATTTCATGATGCGTTTTGGTAAAGGTTAAAATCTGCACTTTCTGACATCCTTAAGAGACACAAATTCTGCTTCCTACACAACTTTTCTCTAGAACCTTGCATGTGTGTATAATAGTATTCTACACGTCCTAGTCCTGTAGTTCACATTCAGTGTTTTATTAAAAATATTCACCCTGTGCGGTGGCAGAGACTCTAAGACTATTGTAACATCTTCTTTTGCATAGGAACTGCTAGAAGTTTCAGAAACAAAGACTCCATTTATCTTTGTGTAGCTGTCACACGGATTAGACTTTGGGGAAGATCAAAAGCAGGAGAACAGAGTACTGCAGATATGGGTGTTGTGTCCACTTCTCTGCCATACATGAGTCCTCTGCCATACATGAGTCCTCTGCCATACATGAGTCCTCTGCCATACATGAGTCCTCTGCCATACATGAGTCCTCTGCCATACATGAGTCCTCTGCCATACATGAGTCCTCTGCCATACATGCATTCAGTGATTTGTCCTTGGATGGATGTTATAAAGATTAAGACACATTTACTCTGCTGTAGTTTATGGTGTACATTATCCCCTCCTATGCCCTTATTAGTTTCTGCTTCCCTTTTTTATTGACTTCTATTGTTTATAATTATTTTTGTTTGTTTTTATATGTATTCTATGCCATTTGGTAATCCTCGGGTATGTGCTCACTCCTTTGTCATACAATTATAATGCAGGGTATAATAGGGATGTTTGATTGATCGGGCTTGTCACTTCGAGATGCTCCTATTCTGGTAAACAATGGTTTACCACGATGAGCCACAATCGGTGCAGGAATTGTGGACCGTGCACTGGCTAGATTTTACGGACATACTGAAGTGTTAAATATGTGACTTTGTCATTATAAATATATCATGTATAAGATTCTTTTCTGCAAAACCGCAGCACCAAACTTCTACATTGCATTATTCCCCTCACACATCATCCAGGCCTTGACTGTGAAACTGCAGCTGCAGCGCCCCTTTCCTCCCTGTCTTACTACAGATTGTTTCCTTGAGGGACCATGGAGTTATACACATCTCGGAGTGGTACTAATTATATGTGACCAGAGGAAGCTATTAGTAGAATCAGTGCTATGTAATGTGATCACATGTGATGGCTAGCCTTCTATAAATGTTACAAGAATGACTTGTATGTAATTTAATGTTGACGGCTTTAGTGTGTAGGTATAATGAAGCAAAGATAAGGGCATAAGTGGCACCCTACACTCGGCTTGTCACTGGCATCTGTAGCACTGGACTGACGTGGCAAGCTCTGTGTAGCGCTGTGTATTCAATGTGTGCGCTAAATCTAAATAACGGAATAATTAATTATTATTACCGTACGGTATGTCTGAATCTGGAGATTTCAACAAATTGTTAAATATGAATGTGACATTTTATGCTTTCAAACACCATTTAAGGCATATTAAGTCTTATTTCGTACATAACATTTGGACTTTTGTATTGAGAATCTGGGCTATAGTACCACTAAGACATTTTCCTTGTTGCAGTCTTTCTATGTGGCCACTAGATGGCACTACACATCCCTGTGACTGTAGTGGATAAATGGGCCTATACTGCCACCTTCTGGCAGGATTCATGTGCTGAATCTTTTCTACATTATCAGTGTTAGGATTTCCACACGTTGGTCTAGCTTGATACACAAATGGTAGTTTCATATTTAGGACATCAGATTTTTTTGTTGGGCATTACGGGGACTGCGCACCTTTTCTGGTTTAATGTGCAGCACTTGATGAGCGGTTATGGAATATAAAATATTGGTCTCGACCAAGAATATGTCTCCTTTTTCTGAAGGACAATAATACAGTTCAGTAGTGATGTGACCACATTCTGCAATGTTTCCATTTTAATGCATCAGTTCTTGTTAGCTAAACATGCAGAATAGGTGCATCTTGCCTTTTAATTGCTGGTGTATAGAAGTAATGGTACAATGCCACAAACGGTTGCCTGCAGTTAGCGAGTGTGATGGGCCTGCCAAAATAATAGGTTTTAAGAGCACATTTGAAAGTTTGGGTATTAGTCTGATGCCGTGATTTTCAACCTATTTTGAGCCGCGGCACACTTTTTATACTTAGAAAATCCTGGGGCACACCACCAACCAAAATAGCACAAAATGACACTAAAACAGTCATATTAAACATATAGTTAATAATATAGATTCTAAATTTATTTTACTCACTCATTGTGAAACCTGGGCCTGTTTCGATAAACACAAAAGGGATATCCTGGCAGGAATGGTGGAAAGACACACACGAAGCTCTTCAACAGTTCTCAGTTTCTCCCTGGTTCTAGTATATGGGGCTGATTATTATGTGGCTCATATACTGCAAAATAAAGGGGTACAATGAGAAGTACTAAGGCCATGAGGCTCATATACTCGGCATATGAGCTGGTACTTGTAGTACTCCAGCCTCATGATTATAGTATTTCTCATTTTACATTTCTCATTGTTATATGCAGTATACTGCTGGAGTACTAAGTCTCGGCTCATATGCTGAGTATTCTGCCAACAGTCCATTTACTCAGGCAAAAGCTCATATAGTCAGCATTATTGGTGGGCATTACCTTGGCGGTGGGCAAATGCGAGAGTCTCTCCGCTCTCAGGATGATGCGCCGGCCTTTGTGACGTAATTTTGTCGCTCGAGGTTCAAAGCTTGCGCATGTGTTATTGTACACGTGAAGCCGTGACTGCGCATTGCCGGGAAATAAAACACAGGGGGCACCATAATTTGGGGAACTTTCCCTGCGGCACACTAGTGTGCCATGGCACACTGGTTGAAAATCACTCGTCTGATGGACCAGGGTAGGGCATTCCAGAGAATTGATGCAGCACGGAGAAGTTCTGGAGACGTGAGTGGGAGGCTTAAATTAAAGGAAACCTCCCACTTGATCCTGGCCGAAATGACCTACTCACACCACCCTCTCGGCTCTTTACCACTAACCCCACAACATATTTTGTTTATGGACACAAACCGATAGTTTAGGGGGAAAAAAATTTATAACCTATAGAAATGTGACTTTGGCGCTTCACTTGCGTCACCCTGGCAATTCTGCGCACCTCCGATACTTAATTATGCAAGCCCCATCTTCGTTGTGTTCCTCCTCCTTGGACCGAAAGTGGGTGACATCATTCAGCTCTCGGCACTTCCCGCGTGTGCAGGCAGTGAATCTTGCACAGGCGGTTGCGATGCTTTGCAGCTGTGTGAGATTCGCTGCCTGCACATGTGCGAGAAGTGCTGAGAGCCGAATGATGTCACCCACTCTCTGTGCAAGGAGGAGGAACACAACGAAGATGGGGCGTGCATAACTAAGTATTGGAGGTGCGCGGAATTGCCAGGGTGAAGCGCCGAAGCCACATTTCTATAGATTATAAAATCCTTTTTTTTGCCTAAACTATTGGTTTGTGTCCCTAAACAAAATATGTCCTGGGGTCAGTGATAAAGAGCCGAGAGGGTGGTGTGAGGAGGTCATTTCGGCCTGGATCAAATGGGAGGTTTCCATTAAGGAAGAGCATAATTTAAGATCAGAGGTGGATCGAAGAGCACGAGGTGGGTGATAGGCTGAGATAAGACAGGAGAGATGGGGAGGTGCAGCATCATGCAGAGCTTTGTACATGAGGGTGAATAATTTTAAATTCTATTTGGAAGGAGACAGACAACCAGTGCACTGACTGGTACAGACTGAAGGAATCGGTGAAGTGTTTGGACTGAAAGACAAGTCTGGCTGCTGCATTAAGATGAATTGTAATAGAAGTGAAAAAAAACTTAGACAAAAAAATTCCTGCAATACCAAACTAAACTAATCCATTGTCAGACACCTGTGGGAATCTACCCCAATTCTATTCAGAAATTCACCTGGATTTTTCGTCCAGATTCTGTGAATTCTACTAAGTAGAGTGGCGATATCCACTGTTTATCCACAGCAGAAAAATACTGCAGATTCTAATATCCACAGCTCATGTGACTGTTTCAGTGCCATGTATAGTAATCTTGAATTACAAGGTACTGTAATCCTCAGCAGAGCTTCCACATGCAATTACGTGCCAAAACTTCTCTGCATTTACACCCCGGGCAGGGGCTGGCATGGAACTTCTGCCATGGATATGTCCGATATCTACATGTGCCCGTATTCCAGTGGTTAATAGGCTGCTAAATGCATTGTGAAAATGTTAAGGATTTTTATGTTGCATCATAATGTAAAAGGAAGGAAATCATCTTCCTATTTCCCCCTGTTATATATTTCAATTGTTGCTGATTATTATTATTATTATTATATATGCCAGTGGTGGCACTCGGAGCCCTCTCTTTGGGCACCTAGGCCTTCACCCAGCACAAAGGTCTCCATTCAGGACTCAAGACCTTAATCAAGGAGGTGTGGACAGAGATGGATTATCATTGTAGCCCCTTCTGCGGACCTGTGATTTATCCTGTTAAGGGGACTTTAGAAGGAAACTACAATAATAGTTTGAATTTCTTTCTCCTGTATTGGTGTCCTCAGGGCGCCAATACGTTTGAAACCTGTTACTTTAAATTGATATTTGGTTGATATAGGTTCGCCATCACCGCTATATGCTGCAATAATCCTTATGTAACCTCCTCACACCACTAGGGGGCAGTATGACTGTGATTGTGGCAATGCATGGTACATGAAACCTATACATGCCGTACCACAATCATGTACATGTTTTTATAGTTCATGATTTCTTGGACAAGTACATTGAGATACTAATTTTAGTTTTCTCTTTTTTTCCCCCTTTTCTATGTGGAAATTCCTCATTTCTTGAACTACTTCAGGTAAGAAATAGCTGCTTACATGTGTACAATGACATTTTGTTTGTTTTTTTTTGTTTTTTTCTTTCTAGCTTATTTCTGTAATATCCTGTGGTCTTTTTGTCTTTGGAGGGCATTTAGCTCATCTAGTATATACCCGAGCCCCCATCCCTGGTTTATAGATAAGATATCTGATATATCTGATGGTGCTTATACTCACCTCCTTGTCCCGTGCCAATGGGCAGTAATCTTCTTTTAGTATGTATAAGTGGTGCAGCATTTCTGACAAATAAGGGATATTAAAATGTTTTATGTTGGCATTGCATACACTATATACTGTGATCATGCATAGTGCAGGCACGGCAGCAGGAGAGCCAGGGATGTCACATGGGCTCTGACTGCTGTGTGGGCATATTTACTAATCATTACTTAACAATTACTTATTCCTCGGAAACGCTTTAGCACTTATACATAGTAAAAGAAGATTACTGCAGGGACGGGGAGGTGATTATACCCATCTACCACCCGGTATGCTAATCTGAGATGTCCTTTAAAGAGGGCCTATCAGATGGATTTGGGACCCTAAACCAACTGCAGGTCTTTTTATGGTCCTGCGATTTAGTTTCCCAAATCTACCTGTATGAAAGCTGTCGGTGAGCAAAATTAAGAAAAAAAAAATAAATATTTTACTTGCCTAGATGTAAGTCTTATGAGGCACATCAGACTCACATCTGCAGATCCTGTGCCGTCTCCTCCTCTCACGATGCGGCAAGTGAAGACGGGACAATAACCGCCAGTGAAGCTGGGGTGCTCTCCGCCGTCTTCACTTGTGGGAATGCGCAGGCGCTGAGCAGAACCAGGGACAAGTAGAGTACAGACGGTCCCCTACTTAACACCCAACTTACAGACGAACCCTAGTTACAAACGGACCTCTAGATGTTGGTAATTTCCTGTACTTTAGTCCCAGGCTACAATAAACAGCTATAACTGTTATTAAATATGTCTGTAGTTAAGATTTATTGATAATCCCGATTCTTATGACAACCCAACATTTTTAAAATCCAGTTGTCACAGAGACCAAAAAAAATTGGGTGGGGTTACAATTCTAAACTATGCAGTTCTGACTTGCATACAAATTAAACCTAAGAACAAACCTACAGAACTTATCTTGTATGTAACCCGGGGACTGCCTGTATAACACTTTTTTTTTTACTTTATTTCTTTTATGTGCCAACATAAACATATCTACAGGGCAATTTGGGACACTTAACCAGGGCTTGTGGCTGGTTTAATGTCCGCATATTCCCTGATAATTCTATCAAAGAGAAGAGCTAGCTGCCCATCTGTGTACAATGTCATAGCACCAGTTCTCATCCAGGTATATTATTGTTGTGCTATGCTTACATCACCTAGTGGCTAGCATTGTAAAAGTATATATTCCCCACAGAGTATTGAATACTGTGGGCAGCCTTTGGATGGTTGCTAGAAGCACCCTCACTCCCTTTCCCATAGGTCTATGGGGACATGGTACCATTATACTCCCTGATACCTATGCATCTGTACAAAAATAGAGATGGCTCAGTCTGTTCTTGTCACATCAGTGCATCGTCTGTCCACCAGGTGGCGCTGCTGCTTCATGTCTGGTGTTCAAGCCCTGTAAATGGTCAGTAGTGAAATAATACACTTCACTCCCCAGGTTCTGGTACTGTCCACAGAACCTTATAATACAGGAAATATAGTATAATAATTGTCTGCTTTCTGGAATCTGTGCTTTTGATTTAAATGTGTAAAAATTACTTTGAGACAATGTGTCCTTGTTTTGTCTATAGTTTGGTTCCCACCAGTATCTGATCTTGTGTCTTGTTCATCACAAAACATTCCTACAATTTTTTTATGGTCCGAGTAATATCTGGCAAATAAGTGGAGTCATGCTTTTTGGAAATGCCACAAACTATTTTTGCCAGAGCTAAACACAGAACAGGGAGCAGGACTTGCAGCAACATGATCACATTATCAATGCCGACCCAAAGGACTACTCCCTGTAACTGTGTTTTATGTAGATAACTATGGCGCATTAAGCCCTGCTACCTGGACTGTGTTTAGTCCTAGTATTACAACCAGGACTAGGCCTGTATTTCAAAGACTGAATGGACATAAGTTCTAAGGGCTTTCTACAAATGTAAATGTTTGCTCTGAGCAACACAGTCAGATACTATGGGACAGTAACTTCTGCACTGACAATATGCTCATATGTGTCGGCACACTTTCTAGATTTTTGGGTGTTGGTTTTGCTACACAATGACAGTCATAAGGTTACCCTTGAAGAAACATGCAATATCAAAGAGTTGGGTCATTGCCTGCTATTTTGCTGCAGGTCCCAAACCACCCTCCTTTTTTTTTTTTTTTTTTTAATTATAGACAATGGCATAAAAAGCTAGAGAAATGTTCACGATGCATCAGCAAGACTGCGAAAAATGCATTTATACTCCAGGAATGTAACAGGACTTGGAGCACTTGGGGTGTCTCATCACATTGCTGTGTTCTTTGATCTCTCCATTCAAATTGCTCCCCATTTCTGCCCTCTGCTGAAATAGCTAACCAGAAGCCTGCAACTTTTCTGATTCATTGCAGAGGGGAGAGCCTGTGCACATGATTCAGCTAAAATCCTGGAATATAAATGCATTTTCACAGTCCTGCTGCTACTAGATTCACAAATTATCCAGTATCCACAGGCTAAGCGATTGGTAAGTGTCGTAGTTGGTAGAGCAGAATTCTGGCCTATTTCCAACACATTCATACAATTGAAAGGGGGCGTCATGGTGCCTGCTCTTCCTAATGCACCTCCATTGTTAAAGGACATCTACCACCAGGATCAAGAAATGCAAACCAAACCCATTGACATACTGGTGTGTGCCCCCCCTCGGGTAGGATCCGCTCTTCTTAATGCTGCCTATGCTCTTGTTTTTAAGGGAAAAAAATTATGTAAAATTAATTAAAATTAAATTATGCAAATGCGCCTCAGGGGCTCCATGAACCTCCATGGAGCCCCCCAGACTCATTTACATAATATTGAAAGTTTATTATGTAAAAACTAGGATATAAGAATCTAAAATAAGAGCAGAACCTGCCAGAGGGGGCAGACTCCTGCATGTCAGTATACTTGGTTTACAATCCTTCATCCTGGTGGTAGATGTCCTTTTAACTAAACCTATCATCTCGGATCTAACTATTAAGGTAGATCTGGTGGCAGGTTCAACTAATGAATGACATGGGAGCCATTTTTAGTGGCCTGTAACTTTATAAATCTTTTATCACCTTATATGCAAATTTCTGAAAGAGGCTCCAGGGGCATGGAGTAGCCAGAGCTAAAGCTACATCATGCCCTAGTAGCCTCTTTGGATCCTCCTACGATCTTTAGCGCCCAGCCTACCAGCACTCTGTGCCCCAGTAGCCTCTTTCATATATTTGCATATTAGGTGATAAAAGATTTATAAAGTTACAGGCCACTTAAGGATTATCCCTAAAAAGGGCTCCCATGTCATTAGTTGAACCTGCCACCGGATCTACCTTAATAGGTAGATCCGAAATGGTAAGTTTCCTTTAAGAACATGGTCCCAATTCTCCGGATTACTAGGTGTCCTAGCAGTTGGACCTCCTCCAATCACTTTATCTCCTATCCGGTGGGTAAGGCATAACATGAAAACTTGGGACAACACCTTTCAGGCGCTGCCTACATCTCTCTTGTTATTTGCAATGTTTTATTTTAAAAAAAAAGTAATTGAGAACCCTTGTTTATGAACATGCAGATGCCAAAAGTGTTGACGCATGAAGCGTATCCATATTACCAGGCATGGCTGATTAGTTCTTGTGCCATCTATCCTAGTGCAGTGTGAGAACCGGCCATGGATTGGCGATGTTCCCGCATAATCTGTGGTATTCACGTTAGCCATTAACTACAGGTTTCATGTTTATAAGTGAGATCCAGATATTCTTCTGGCTTTCAGGTTAGTCCTTATACTTGTCCCTGCTGTGTGTGTGTTCGGATGATTTGCTGTATATCTCGTGAGGAGGAGATTTTGTCATTCCTGTGGTTATAAGGTATGTTCCACCTGGTTGGGTCTGGAGACAGACAAGTTGTACTATTAGGATAGGAGTCTGGGGTTTCCTTTTACATTGTTTGCGTAGCTAACACGTAGGCTGGAAGACGTTTCTACAGTCATAGAGAGGAGGCAGTGACAACAATGTCGCAGGGGATGGCAATAGTGCGTAACGTGCCAAGTTATAGAACATGTACCACGCTCTGAATTAAACACCTCTGAATTCGTTGCACCCGAATTTTGTTTAGAAAAGCAATTCAAGCGCATCGGCGAGGAGCTTCTCCCGATCGCCATCAGGAACGAGCCCCATTATGTGAACAATGCAAAACACATGGTCTAAGTTCCCAAACGCAAGCATTTTGGTGCAAACGCGTTTTTCAATCAGGACAAGTTCCTCATCGCTAGATTTGAAACGTGGTCTTGAGCTAGGACTTCATAAAAGTGCATTGTAAAGCCACTACGTAATTCCTGACGATGAATGGCTCAGTCCTTAAACTTGCTAACACTAGGGGTCGCTCCATAAGTTCAGTGCAGCCCTAGCTTAACTCTGCGTGGGTTTCCTCCGGGTCCTCCAGTTTCCCCCCACACTCCAAAACATACTGGTAGGTTGACTATATTGTGAGCCCCATTGGGGACAGGGACCGATTTGGCAAGTTCTGTGCAACACTCTGTAATCTGTGTGCACTATATAAATAAAGGAATTATTATTATTTATTACTCAGACCAGAGTTTCTGAGGCAGCCAGGACTCATGCTAAATGAGATGTGCAGTTACAATGACTGGACTATATCTTCATACAGGCTGAAGGTAGGATGTTCCTTGCCGATAGCTGTCGGCAATGCGAAGGTCTTGCCTTTCCAGTAGGGCCATGCTTCTGAGCACCACCTGTCACTACACATAAGCGTCTGAGGCGGCCAGGACAATGGGGGCAGACATAGGTTTTCATTGAGTTCTTGGATCTGACAGCAGAAGAAAGCCGATTTCTACACTTCAGTTTTGGTTCGGTTGTGGCTTGAGGCTATTTTTCATAGCATCTACAGGGCTCAGCGCTCTGCTAATTCCAGTTTGTTTAATAATTTGAATTGGTTTTATTATCTGCTTAGGGTGAGTTCACACATAACTGAGCAATGGCCCACGTTCTATTACCTCCCATTACACTGACATGAGAGGTCCCATGATTTTTCATTGATGACGGTTTCATTATTTGTAGGTTTCTTAGATGCAGATCTATGCCGTCCATGTTATGTAATTCTGCGTCTTCTACAAGGACCTGTTATCGCATTATAGATTTTGTAAAAGGCATAATCCTTGTACACTTCAGCGCCATATTAGACTACACATCTACATAGCCCACTTCTTATTTCTAACCTCTGCACACCACTGTGTATTTTGGACATGTGCTAGCTGTGGTTTCAGTGTCTAGCATATGTATTTCACTGGACTCGTGGCCATTGTTTTCATAGCCCCGTGTGAACCGACTGCCTGAGCTGTAAATTATAGAGCAGACCCAATTCCTAAGACTCAGTAAACTTTTGCTTTTGTCATTTGCACGTGAGCGGACACATGGACCGCAAACAATGGATCACGGATCTGTGCGTGCATATAGCCTAAGGGTGCTGTCAAGACCTGGTCACAATAATCAATATTAGTTTGCCAGTGATCAGCTGAGAAATGCCAAATGCTGATGGCACCTAACATCATGTGCCAGCAATACATCGCCCAGGGTACGCAGCTTCTGTACTGCTTGACTTCTTCATTCCCATCCAGTAATAACAATTGTAAGTGAGCGATGAACAATCCCTAGAACGTCCTTTCCTAATCTTTGTGCCTTTGCGCTCTGGGGGTGCCCTGGCAGCTGATTCTATAGTGAAATAGATTTCTCTCTGAAATAAAAGACATCCATCCATTCATTTATCCATTCTTGCTATGAGGCTTATATATATTATATTGTTATTGCTCCTGGAAACTTTTGGGCCACCTGAGGATAAATCCTATATCACTTTTAGATGTTTCAATCGAAGGATTATGATTTTATTCAGTGCTTTGTACAGAGCGTATCCTTAGGACTGTGCGTCTAGTGACCATTCCTGGCAGACCTGCTTGTGTGTATTTTAGGGATCAGATTCTGAAAATGAATATTTCCCGCTGGTACTTGTAATCTCATATAAAGGGGGTTGTCGCGTTCTGTCCTGTAACTTAATTTTATATACAATTCTGTAGCTTTGCTTCTAGATGTAGGGGTGGGTATTGCCAGTTTTGCTCTGCATGACATCGCCTATACACCTGCATTCCTCCATGTAAGTCATGGCACATGTAATGTGTTTTTTTCTCAGCCGTGACTTGTTTTCAGGATGTGTTCATGATGGTAATGCCATAAGACAGCCGCTCTCTGACCAAGCGATAATTACTTGTGACTCGAGCAAGTGGATTTCTTTAACCCCGTGCTTTCTGGACTGCTGCCTTGCTTTATTGCAGTCTCCTAACACCCGCACATTGAATCTGCTTCCCATCTTTATACTACATTTATATCCGGGGGTTAACATTCAGCGCTTGAAGTGTAGTAACAGACTCCTTGTAAGTAGATTAGGAAAGAGGAAAATCTGCACCAATTAGTTACCCGGCTGCTTTGGGTTGGAACGGCGATTTCATAACTGGATTAGCCCACTGCTGAAAGAAGCCAGCGCCTGTATTTTCCGAGATGTAAAATCTCCCAGTCGTAAAGATTTTAATCTCTCTTGATGCTTTATGTAACAACGTCACGTGATCTGCAGCTCGTGTTGTCATCATCTGCCCTTGTTTCCACCTCTTGATCTCAAAGCCAAACCAGGCACCAACATCTCCACTAAACATACAAGAGACCTGTGTATCCTGGCGCTGGAATATACTCCCTCCCCCTTATTACATAGAAATTACAGAATAGTGAGATGAGACCGGGCAGCGCTGGATGGTGTGTGAAATGATCCGGCATGAAGGGTGCACTCGGCAGCTAGACCTCTCCGTGCAATGGACCAGTCACCATAGCACAGTAACCATGAAGGTTCTTGTCTTGGAGCTGGAGCAGCATCTAAAGAGGTATATTCTCATCTTCACGAGAATTGTATCTTTCGTCAGTGTTTTACCCAAAAGCAGAGGATACGAGCTAAAAGATGGCTTTGCCAAGCGCACTTCACATTCCCAGACCCCACAGGCTCTCCCCAGATGCATGCCGGTCACAGTAATACAGCCAGCGTCTGTGTCATACAATGGTGACTTGTGTGTTTATGGACTGCTAGGAGGGATTGTTCCCAGGAAGTCTTTCATCTTCCCGTTTTGTACTATAAAATGAGGCTGTTGTATGGGATTAACTGTGGGGATTTCTGTCTTCCCTTTCCTGTGGTTTATGCTTCCTATTACCTGAGATGACGGCTTGTTTTTATTATTCCGGTGTGTTGCACAAGTCCTTGACTCCTGATTGTTGCCATTATTACTATGTCATCGCTATATGTAACTACTTATGACTGTACGACTTCAGTGGTTGTATACAATCACAGTAATGCTGCACATTTATTAATGGTTATGGTTATTAAGTGTTTAGAGTTTGTTGGAGAGGTTTTATTTTGGGGTAATGGTAGCTTAATGTTTTTATCATAACATATACTTTTTAAAAGCCTTTGTCTACAATGAGGAAAAAAAACTTGGGTCATTAAATCTTAACATTTACAGAATTTGCAGCTCTCGTCCAAGGTAAAGTTCAACCTTTAATTCAGACGCCATTTCCATAGAAATTAGGCAAGAGCAGTGGACGTTTCTTTTGCATGACTGTTTTTCAGTGCCAGCCTATATCTCTGTGGGAGCCATTCCGTGACCAAATCTGTCAGACTGTGAAATGAGGATGGTTACCAGACTATGAACATTTTAAGAGATTTTTTTTTTTTTTTTTATTGGTCTGTGTGTATTCATACGGACTAGTAATATAGATCAGTTGTCCCATTACAGAGTTGTGCTTATCAAGCATTTTGTCTATATTTTGTATTTTAAAATGGCATTGCTGGTTTAAAGCCTGTGGAAACCATATACTGTATATACTCGAGTATAAGCCGACCCGAGTATAAGTCTAGGCCCCTAATTTTACCACAAGAAACTGGGAAAACCTATTGACCCTATTAGCTGAGGGTGGGAAATGCATTGGTCACAGTAACATAGTATATAGCCAGCCAGTATACAAGTATTAGCCGAGGGTGGGAAATGCATTAGCCCATGCCCCCCAGTGTATAGCCAGCAGCCTATGCGCCCCTGTATATAGCCAGCCGCCCTCTTGTATATAGCCAGTGCCCCTGCCCACCCCCCTGTATAGAACTGCCAGTGCCCCTGCTCACCCCCCTGTATAGAACTGCCAGTGCCCCTGCCCACCCCTGTATAGAACCCCCAAAAATTTCCAACATCCCCCGCAGGTCCTCTTCTGTCTTCAGCTTTATCTTCGTCCCCCCAAACTGTCCCGTTGCATACACCATAACGTCAGCTGCTTGCATGGTTTGTGCGACGCGCAAGTTTGTTTTCATTGACTTGAGTGTAACCCGAGTTAAGGTTTTTCAGCACATTTTTTTTGTGCTGAAAAACCCGGCTTATACCCGAGTATATACGGTACATAGAATAGCTCCGTTATTAAGTATAATAATATGGATTTCAGATTCTAAAATCTTAATATGTCTTCATATTAACTCTAAAGCTCCCATATATTGTAGATGTAGCTATTCTTACAGCCCTGACACACATATACAGCCAATTTTCAATATATAACAAAGTTCAGGCATGTCAGAATCCAACATGTCCACCCCCCCTTCCTTTTTGTGAGCAGACGCCGGCAGCACACGTGGTGTTTTGAACCCGTTTTTGGGCCGTTTTTAAGCTATTAAAACGTGTCAAAAACGCATGCGTTTTTTTAACGGACTGCTTAAAGACGGACCAAAAACAGGTTCAAAATGCCACGTATGCCACCGGCCTTAGAGCTAGAGAGAGCTTGGACCTAGAGATTGTAGTAATAATAATCTTACGTGTATGGTTGCCTTTAGAACAGCATAGGGCAGTGATGGCGAACCTTTGAGACAGAGTGCCCAAACTACAACCGAAATCAACTTCTTTACTGTGAAGTTCCAACATGAAATTTTAAGCAGTAACTTATTGCTACCTGCTCTTCCACATCTTTCAATTGTATTGGTGGTCTGAGGCCATCAGTTAAAAGGAGGAGGGCAAATTCAGATTATCATTGTAGCTTCTCTCCAGGGTGTCTCTGTACAGGAAGAATGGTGGGACCAGCAGGAAGACCTCCAAAGATAATGCAGTTCTGTCAAAACCTTCTAACTTTTCCTGCAGTTCCAAACAGCCAACGAAGTGTCGAATAGCACCGAGAGCAGCATCCCTTAATTTGCCTGGGACTGCAGGAAGATTGGAAGTGTTTGGTGAACTCTGTCCTGGGGCGATGGTCTGAGTGCCCATAGAAAGAGCTCGGGGTGCCACCTCTGGCACCCGTGCCATAGGGTCGCCACCACTGGCATAGGGTCTCATGTCCAGGAGCATATTACATATCTTTATGAGCCCTAACAGGAGTCATTGGTCGTGCCCAGGTTGCAAAGTAGGTGATCTGCACAAAAACATTTAATTTTTAGACCTCTCTAAGAAAGGTGCTTAACCCCTTAAACACCAGGCCATTTTTCGCTTTTTTGCATTTTTATTTTTCACTCCCCACTTTTAAAAATACACAACTACTTTTATTTTTCCAAGTAGAGTTATGGCTTGTTTTCTGCGTAACAAATTGCACTTCATGGTGATGGTATTAATTAATACTCCAGGCCATGTGCTGGGCAGCGGGGGGAAAAAATTCCAAATACTGTGAAATTGGAGAAAAAAAGCATTTGTACAGTTTTCTTGTGGGTTTGGATTTTGTCTTTCACTGTGCGCCCCAAATGACATGTCTACTTTATTCTTTGCGTTGGTACGATCACGGGGATAGCACATTTTTATATAGGTTTTATAATGTTTTCGTACATTTACAAAAATTTAAACCACCTGTCCAAAAAAATTTTATTCTTAATTTTGCCATGTTCTGGCACTAATAACTTTTTCATACTTCAGTGTACGGAGCTGTGGGTGGTGTAATTTTTTTTGCAACTTGTGATGACTTTTTCAATGCTTCTATTTTAAGGACTGCACCACCTTTTGATGACTTTTTATAGAATTTTTAATATATTTTTTAAATGGCAAAAAAGTGTCAGTTTCGACTTTAAGTGCTATTTTCCGTTACGGGGTTAAACGCCGGGAAAAGCCATTATTATATTTTGATCTGACATTTTGCGACTCGGCGATACCCAACATGTTTATGATTTTTACTATTTGTTTATACTTATATCAGTTCTAGGGAAAAAGTGGTTAATTGAACTTTTAGCAGTAACCCTTCTTCTTTTAGCTTCTTATGCCCTGGTTTTACAAAAAAAAAAAAAAAAGCTTTTAAAATTATGAAAATGAGCTTGAGGGGCTCCATAGGTGTTAATGGAGCCTGGAACCCCTCAAGCTTATTTGCATAATTTTTATAAGCCTTTTTTTTCCTTTAAAAACAAGGGCATAGGAAACTTAAAGAAGAGTGGATCCTCTCAGAGGGGGCACACACCAGCATGTAATTGTGCTTGGTTTTCATCCTAGTAGTAGATTTACTTCTAAAGAAGTATTCACATTTAATGTAATTAATCTGGCAAATATATACATTTCTTCTACTGCGCATGTTGTTAAATATTTTTTTTTCACCGTGTGAAGATAATTTCCCATAAATGTTGCCACGTTATCCTTTAGAAAATATATATCTGTCCTTGGATACAACCACCTCCGCACTCTTTCAGCAGTGCCCAGACATGCACTATTGAGGCACCCGACCACATGGATTCAGCTTTCATTACCACAAGACATTAATTACCATATGAATAAATGTCCCTCAGCCAATAAAAACTAATTGAAGAAATATATGTCTGTGGAAAATGAATAGCATTAAATGTGAGTGTCCAGATAATAATACCCCTTTAACGTGTCAGGCTTCACTGGCAAATCAAGTGTGAAAAAAAAGTATTCTGTCCTTGTGCAGAGGATTGTATGTATATTTTATAATTGTAACTCCCTAACAAATTTTTTTGTGGTCTCTGTGACAATTGGATTTTAAAAATGTTGGGTTGTGATAAGAACCAGGATTAACAATAAAGCTTAATTGCAGACACCTGTGATGACTGTTATAGCTGTAAATTGTAGCCTAGAGATAAAGTACAGTAGATTACCAATATCCAGAGGTCTGTTTGTAACTAGGGGACGTCTGTAAGTCGAGTGTTCTTAAGTAGGGGACCGCCTGTACTGTATGTATCTGATCACAGTTTGAGTCTATGGACTTCTAATACTCTCCATCCTCCATGGAGGCATGCTGTGATTTCATGTGATCAGATACATACATGACATAGATGTTAAAGATGACCTGTCAGCTCAACTGGGACTGGTGAGGAATGATGGATCTTGATGGCTGTCAGGCTATTATCCCCTTCTCCTCTATGTGCTTATGTAATATAGCCATCTGCTGAGTCATGTGCAGTAACATGGTGACCGCAAGGTAGCGACAAATCTCCTTCTGTCAGGCAGCTCGTCCCTAAGAATCGGCCATCACTACAGAAATGTAGCTGTATGTATATAAACTGAATGATCAAGGAGTGTCATGTGTCAAACCTCTCCTTCTCCTCTATATGAGCCGTACGGTGTATATGTATGTGTATAGGGACACAAAAGGATTTCTAGTCCATGAGTAAGAAATGTACAGGACATGAAGTAGCTCAGTGCATCTTATCATTGTATGAATCAGCCATGTACATGACATAAGTGTTCATATAACGCACTGCTCATGTCTGTGACACTTTGTCCTAGGGCAGATCACTCCAGATTGGAGCATCATTAGGAGACCATTGGATGTAATCCGTGCTGATTGTTGTATTATGGTGAGGCTGGACACTGGCTTCCTTCAGTGTTGGTTGCACCAGGGTAATCTGCTGATGTGGCGGCCATTGATATGTTTACAGAAAGAAGCTATCCATGGCCTCAAAGATCTCATGTATATGACTGACTGGGCTCCGCCAGCTAGCTACACAGATGGTGGCTAATTCACGTCCCCCATTGACTACTACTGTGCTCGCTCCTGTGAGCCACCGGTCGCACCGCCAATGATATAGCAGGTTGTATCCCTGCCCGGATTTGCGTTGTGGTGGTCAAATCGCCCTACAAGTAAAACCAGCATCGTGTAGGGCACTTTATAAACTTCCCAGACACATTCTCCTGGTTTCCAAGCCATTTGTCATATTAGGGAGAATTTAGTCATTATTTTTACGTAAATGAGCTTCTCGTGGTTGTTATTTCTAGAACCCTCTGTGACAGGTGTGTGGCAGTGTGTGTATAGGGTGATACTGTGCTGAGCCCCAGCTGAAAGGGGAACATGTATCACAAGTGTCTGAGGTAAAACTGTTCTAGTTGCCCTCCCATGGAAACCAATCAGAGCACAGCTTTCATTTTATAAACATCTGTGCGAAAATGAAAATCAAGCTCTGATTGGTTGCCATGCAAGACTAGATAGTTTTTACCCTCTGAGAGCGCACACATAGGAGGCACATGGATTGCTGTAGTGACACTGGCAGTCCTGATAACACATGTATTACGTCATCACACAAGCGCCGTCTGTGTCCGCCAGGTGGCGCTGCTGCTCCTGTGTGGTGTGACAGGCGCGGAGCCCCCGCATGGTGTGATGATGGGTGTGATGTGTGCGCTGTGTATGGTCACAGTGATGGCCGGCTCCGCTGATGCTGAAGCCTTGAGCAGTGCACACCTCATCCTTCACTGCTCTCCCGGCAGGCGAAGGGTGGCTGGGAATGGCGGGGGCGTTTCCGAGCAAGGCGCCGGCCAATGAGCGCGCAGCTGTGGTGTGACGTCATGTGGCCGGCTCTGAGCTGTGCCCGGGGAGCGCTGAGCTGGGACATTTCTCCCGCAGCAGCATCCCGAGCATCAGCATCACACGGCGGCCGCTCCATGTCCGCTGCTGCCCCCGCTCCCCTGCCAGCGATGTAGAGCGGCGGCCGCTATGGATCTAGGGGTCTACCAGCTGCGGCACTTCTCCATCTCCTTCCTGTCCTCCCTGCTGGGCGCAGACAGCTCCTCGGTGACACTAGACAGCAGGTACATGGAGGTCGCCCAGTGCACGGTGTCATGTCATGCGTTCCTGCCCGACCAGATCATAACGGAGATCTCTTGTGTTTTGTCTTGCAGCGCCTCCGGTGCCAGTGTGGTAGCAATCGACAACAAAATCGAGCAAGCCATGGTAAGTGCAGCCGTGACCGGCACACAGCGGCGCAGCGTCATGTCCCCTTTGTTGTGGAGCGCTACACGGAGGGGCTCTGCCGCCTCCTCCGCTACTGCTGCTCCGCACACCATCCCTGCGCGCTGTTACCAGGCAGGAGGAGAAGCTCCAACTCCCGGCTATTAATAACTCGTTAGCTGATTGGCCGGCGCTCAGTCAGTGCGGTGGGCGGGGTCCGCTCCTCATGACGTCACTGACGGAGAGGAAAACACTATGCGGCAACCTGCTCTGCTCAGACCGGCTAGAGCCGGTGTACTCCGGGCTGGCGGCTATTGTCCTCCAGCTGCATGCGGCCTGCCCTGTACATACAGTACACAGCCTTCTCATTATAGGACGTCACCTCACACTGGTCACTGTTCACACTTCTCTCTGCCGCAGTACTGGTGACACGGTTTTATATATGAGGTTCCAGTACAGCCACAGTCAGTTCTTGGCACATATACCTCATACATATGACATACATGTTCTTTGTCAGGAGATTATACCATTCTATGTCCATCCTCATTGTCTCTAGGGTCTCCTCAGACTATTCATCTACTGACCTCCTTATATCTCCAATGTGCGTCCCCCTTAGTCATGACGCCAGTCACACACAGACTGTTCTCATGTTAGTTATTATATGGTCCCAGGTGAAGACCTCATCAATATAAAATAACACAGCCCAGACAGCCCCTCCACCAAAACCCAGGGCTTAATCATGCAGGTCTTGCAGATGGTCCAGTCCTTCCAGTATTTTAGAATAGCACATAGTAGTAGATACATAAGTTCTTGTCCACCGAATCACTTATAGATATGAACCTGGGACCAGTCCTTGATTTATTTCCTAATGTTGACCTATTTGTGTAATACCCTACCAAATCCACTGCTGCGTTTAGTTCAAAAACTACATGTATAATCCTAGCCTTGTGGGTGCGTTCACACGTTCAGTTTTTCAGATGCAGTTTTTGATATCCAAACCAGGAGTAGAATAACAAGAAGAATCGCTTATCTCAATATTATGTTCTCACCCAGTATGATCCAGATCTGCTTTTGGTTTCTGAAACTGCATCTGAAAAACTGATGGTGTGAACGTGCCCTGTGTGTATTGTGCCCATCCCCCCTCCCATTGCTTATAGTGACAGCTTTTTTCTGTTATAGGACCTGGTGAAGAGCCACTTGATGTACGCTGTAAGAGAAGAAGTTGAAGTCCTCAAGGAGCAAATCAAGGAGCTGATCGAGAAGAACTCCCAGCTGGAACAGGAGAACAGCTTACTAAAGACCCTGGCAAGCCCCGAGCAGCTCGCCCAGTTCCAGGCTCAGCTTCAGAGCGGTTCTCCACCCTCCTCCTCATCATCAACATCCTCACAGCCTGCAACAAGCACTTCCACACCGGCACAGCCTGCCTCACAAAGCTCGGGTCCACCTGCATAGCAGCTTTAGCTCTTCCGAATACTTTGCAAATGGGGCTTGATCCAAGTTGACTTATCCAGCTGGCATACATTTCCATCATCCTGACAAGTGCTGAAGAGATGTGTTACCATCAGGTCTTATTATCCAGGAGAGCCCCATGTATAATACCATCTGATGGTAACATGGCTTTGAGTGATTTAAAAGCATGGAGTTTGACATTTACTGAGGAGGTGGCAAAAATCTCAGCCTTTTTTTATAGCTATGAAGTGTCCTAATAATTTCAGTGACTGCAGAATTCACAAGATTCGTTCACCCCTGGATGTGCCTCTGATCTCCACTTATTTATAAGGAGCAGGTAGAAATACGTGCCTCCCTCTCTACTACACCTCTTCGCTTGGTTGCATACATCCAGATTCAGTATTAAAGCGCTCTCTCACTCCACCTCCGATAAAGCGTGTTGCATTGGGAATGGTCGCTAGTGTAAATACACGGGACTCTGCGTTGTATGCAAGCTGTGATTCCTTCAGACAGGGTTTTTTTTTTCTTTTTTTTTTAATTATTTTATTGTATTCTTGCCCATGATGCACACAGCTGTAAACAGGGCAAGTATAAAGGTGGAAACCCAGTGGACTGGAAGTAACTCGAGGCTTTTGCTCCTCTGCACTGAGGAGGAGAATTTTATGTCACATAGACACATTCCCCGTGGATAAAGGTGTATTGAAGTGTACTCCCTGGGGATATAACATTGGTCAGCTGAGCCCTTCATTTGCAATCTCTCTTATTGTTAGGATCGGATGCACTGATCCATTCTGAGAAGATGCTGTTGGAAATTAGGAATATTATTATTAATATTATTATTATTTCAATGAAGTTTATTTGCCTACTGTATATTTGTGTATGTAGTGTAAGTACTCTGTAAAATAGGAAAAAAAAACTTGTAAGTACTACTTAGGTTGTACAGATTGAAATTTAGTGGTTTCAATGGCTGAACAGAATTTTTTTTTCTTTTTTTTTTTTTTTTAACTGCTACCTTTTACGTTGCTAGAAGAACTGTAGACGCAGGTTCTCCTGGCACTAAAGGTGTTAGTCAAGAGCACACCCGCACAACTGTTTAGGGTAGACTTATGCAACATGTGGCTTTCCTAGCTCTTGTCGAAGTGCGCGTCACAGAGCATGCTGGGACTTGTGGTTCAACAAAAGCTGTGGAGTCATAAGTTGTGACAATCCAGATAAGGACATGGCAGATTCACGCTATGTTTTGTGTATTATTTTATTGAATTTGCCTTGGCTGGTGAGTATCTTTTTGAAGTAAAATCCAGTTCACTAAAGCTTCTGGTTGTTTTTTTTTTTTTTGTTTTTTTTTTAAATTTGGTTGAATCACTCCAGATACTGACCACTTTCTGCTAACCTAATGGGGATATTTGAGCTGTAAGGTAGTATGCATACGTTGTGCATGTTCTCTAAACAGTTGTAACACGTCATTGTATTTAACTGTTGCACTTGTCAACTTTCAATAAAGCATACATTGTTGGTAAAGAAGAGTCGGAGCACTTCAGATTACTCTGTACATGACTGGACCTGCTGATAAGTGGAGGTCCTGCAGTGCGTAACCCCGGACATCCAACCTGCTTCTCTATGCGCTATGTGCCCACATCTAGGACTTTCCTTGGAAAATGTGCTGTGCTGGCATATTCCATAGTGGAGGGAGTTCCAGCTGATCCGAGGAGATATATTATGAGACACGTCTTTGCTTAGTAACAGCCCCATCCCCCTTAAACCAAGCCATGAAGGATTTCCCATGCAAACAGCCCACAGGCACACGAAGATTACATGGAAAATGTTGCGTGGGTTTACAAATCCTATAAGAGCCTGGGCATGTTGGCATGAGATGTTAGTCTTTTACAACAGCCATATTATATATGGGTTTTAGCAATCTGAGGAATTTTTTCCGTACCTGCTTTAGTTTCAGAATCGCTTACTATATCTGGCCGTCTGCCTTTTTCCAAATCCCTGACTAATTCATTTTATTTTCTTCTGCCAGCTCAGGCTTTGGGTGTGGTTAGGTGGAAATGAGAGTTCTTGACTATTTTCAGAATTCTCCACAATATATATGGTATTGTGCTGGCAGCGTGCATTTTAATTCTATCTATGGCTCTGTTATACATTGATTCCTTAATGCTAAATCTGCCACATCCGATGCATGATGGACAATAGCAAAAATGACTCCACTTTGTCTCCTATTGGGGTTTGTTTTGCTAAAAAATCCACAGTTATGACATAAAACTTTAATCTGTCAGAAATGATCTGCTACAGACCCAATATAAACATTCTCTCTTGTATGTTGTACATGGCAAAAAAAAGGTCTGGTTTAACACTATGATGAGGTAAGAAGGATTGCAAATTAAAAGATGCAAATGCTGAAAGTATAGGTAAATCCATTACCAAAAATCTGAAGTTTCTCCCAATTCCTTCTGAACACAGTATAAAGAAAACCTATTACTATAATGGGAATAACCAAATCCACGTGACTATACCAATGACAATACCTTAAAAAGATAAAATCTAAACTATATTTTATGAGGATCCATTAAAAATGAATGTCAACATCTGCTTTTCAGGACCAGGAATCTGCTTTTTTCGGGTGCATCTTACCTTGGTGAAGTTGTGTAGTCCCCGCTTATTGATACAGATTAGCATTTTTACTGAAAAAGCATACACAGTTCTCTTATGAGATTTCTCATGTTGCTGAGTGGATACTGATGTAATATGTGACTAACGTGGTTAAGGATTAATGGATGACTGGACACATCTTACAGGTGAGCTGGTAAGTGGATGTTTTGTCTCCATAATCGTAAAATATGTGATGTTAGTTTGTATCATTATTACACCGCCATTATTATGTACCGTGCCAGAAAGCTGCATCGCTGTGAAGCTGTACAGGAGCAGAGCGGTGTTCTGGTTCCTGAGAGGTTCTGCAGCATCCACAGTAACTCAATACCCCTTGTAATGGATGTCTATTGATAGAGAATCTGCATAGGTAGATATTGCTACATTGACCTCCTGTATTATTCTAACCATAACATGAAGTTGGGATCATTGAGTACACGTAGTGGAATAATGAATTTCTAGTCTGGATATGATGGCAGATTAAGATGGGGCTGTTGTTTGCTATTGTGTAATATGTACACTGCATGATGTTACACAGAATGTATGACCTACATTACACAGGCATATTTATTAACCCTTATTCACACATGGCACTCAAACTGTAGTTTATTGTGACAATAACCATAAGATTGTGGATAAACACAGAGGATTTTGTAGTTATTGCAATAATAAATCACATTTTGACCTCAGCCTGAGTAGACACTAAGGGTTCACGTATATTCCATATTTGTTGTGCCAAAAACATATACAGGAAAATCCTCCCTTGAAAATAGTTTTCTCATTTTCTTCTAAGAAAATCTAAATGCATGATATTACTGCTGTGTGAGTAAAGCCTTAGGGGATTTCCACATTGTTCACAGAAACTTGCAGAAATCCATGCACTGGACGCAGATACATTTCCGATGTATGGAATAGGTGGATTCTACAGTATCACAAATTTCTAATCTTACATTTGCCATCTCAATTCTAGGTTAACAGTAAAGCTTTTTCCTTCTGTGAGGGATTGATACAGAAAGTATATTGGGGATTTTATATAACTCTTCTCATTCTCCAAACTATATTTACTGATTAAAACTGGGCAACCCCTTTTTTATGAGTTACAGGGGTAATAAGGTACTACAGTACAGTGAGTATTGTTTCCAGTTCTGGCTGTGATGGCTGTATCGTCCGACCCGAACACTGACCACCTGAACCGTACTGACATGTTGAGTTCAGTTCTGATTGTCATTGTTCGGGCTGGATATTAAAGCCAGCACACAATACAAGTATGATGCAAGCTATATATACTTTGTTGTTTGAGCCCCCTTTACCCTTAATGGCCAAAAGGATTGGTGGATCTGAAAAGATTGTTATTGTTGAATCATCACCCTTTCCTGATGATTCTGACCCAATCTGTCTTCCTGTCTGGACACCATCAAATTGCTATAATAAGAAACTTTTCACTATGCACAGGACCTTAGGGGGTAAATGTTTGATCTTTGCTATCCTCCCCGGTTCATGTAATAGGGTATCAACACTAGACTATCACAATTAATTCCATAGATCTTACCTGGGGATGCAGTGTGCATGTCCAATAGTCAGGCATCTTCCTTTTGGTATACAAAGAGGGCACATGGAGTTCCTGGGATTATATGCAGTTTCAGTGGATAGGTGGTAAATGTCCACTGTGACTTTTTGTTATGAATGACTTTGCAGCTAGCTATTGATGTTATACTTTGTGTGTTTGTACTCTGTGTATATGTTTATGCTGGATTGACCTTTATGCCACGAGATCCTTGCACTTGAGTGACCTATTAAGTCTAGACCCCTTTTTATATGTAAACTGTTTTGTTATGCCCAGTAGCCATCTGTGATACTAATATCTGATGTTGGTTTTTTCTGGGTCAGGAAACCATTAAAATTTTCTTTCTGATAACTACAAAGAGGATGGGTTCAGCAGTGCAGGGTGTTTGGCTTTTAGAGAGTCAATGAGCTGGTCTGTGTAGACAGTACAATTGTTATTGAAGCATACCTGTTAGAAGGCTGCCACCACCATGTTTGGGATTGTATTTGCCAGGTGATGAGCAGTGCCTGACTTTCTCCACACATTCCACTTAGAATTAACACCAAAAAGTGGACGCACTCTGCCATAAAGCCCCAACTGGTAGAGGACTGCAGTTATAGTTGACTTGGAACTTTCTTCCATTTCCCCACTGCATCTCTGCCACAGTGATCTTGGGGTGGTTCTTTACCTCTCACCGTGCCTATTCTCCCACAGTTAGTTTGGCTGGATGGTCAGGTCCATGTAGAGTTCTGGTCGTCCCAAACTTCTTTCATTAAAGGATTGTGGAGGCCACTGTGCTTTTAGGAACCTTGAGTGCTGCAGAAATACCTTGCCACAATTCTGTCTCTGAGCTCTTGGGCAGTTCCTTTAGACCTCCTGATTCCCATGGGCTCTGACACGCACTGTGAGGTCTTATATAGACAGGTGTGCACCTTTCCTAATCAAGTGCAATCCGTTGAATTAAACATAGCAGGACTCCAATGAAGGAGTAGAACCATCTCAAGCAGGATCATAAGGACATGGACAGTATGCGAGTTAAATGTGAGTGTCACAGGAAAGGGTCTGAATACTTATGACAATGTGATATTTCAGTTTTTCTTATCTACATTTCTGTCTTTTACTGTCAAGATGGGGATGCAACTGGCTGCAATGGAACAAAGGTGAAAAATTTAAAGGGGTCTTTCTGCAACCACTGTATCTAGAGGATACAGTTCCGACTTGCCATACAAATTCAACTTAAGTACAAACCTAAAGAACCGCCTGTACAAAAGAGGAAACAAACACAGGGTTATATTGAAACAGCATTTGTTTTACTAATTTAATAAATGGTTATTGCCCAGAGGAGGTTTTTAGTTATCCACTTGCAGGGGCGTAACTAGGAGATGCAGGGCCCCATATAAGACTTGTGAAAGGGTACAAGTGGCTACACACACATTCTGCAGTACAAGTGGCTGCTGACCACATGGGAGAAGTTGATGGCAGGAATTCGAGATGAAAGATCCCTAGTTTTGCAGTTCTGCTGTCCCCTTCCTCTCCCCTGACATTTCTTATCTAAGCTGCCGATTCATGATGTACACTGTTATATACATACTATACTGTACAATGTGTAGCATAATATGTATATAATGGTGCACATCCTCCATTCTTTGGTGTGTCAGGTCGGATGCTGGGGCCCCCTGCCACTGCGGGCCCCAGCTGCTATGGCTGCTACCACTATAGTTACACCCCTGTCCACACGTAGGAAATTTATTTATTTATAAGTTTGTCGTATTGTAGAATTGAGGGAATGAAGTGTATTTGCAGCACTTAGAAAAGTGGCACTTCATAGATCTGCCAACCAGTTCTGGATTCAGATGTTAAATCGAAAAATGAAAAATAGAACCTCTTTAATACACTTCCCATAAACCAATCTGTGGACCGTTAAAGGAAATCTGCCATCTGGAACCTACTAAATGAAGTAGATCCAGGCGGTTCTGGCCTCCTCTGTCCCCCAGTAACCCTGCAGAGACGCCCCCCTTACACGGTGGCAATGATTATAAAACCGGTGGTACATGCACACACGCCCAGCTTCACTAATGCCAGCAGAGCGGGAGCTACTACAGAAGTACAAGGGGGCACTTCTTCTTCTGAAGCCTTAGCCCCTAGAATTGGCAGAGGCCAGGGTGACGCCCCCAGTACTTCTTGCAGCAAATTATCATAGTATAAAAGACAAATTTTAAGCACAAAGGAGACAATAAGAAGTTTTAAAAAGCACTCTGGCTAGATCGCGCTGCCTTTTGGAATCCACCACAGGATCTACTTCAGATTCCCGATGGTAGATTTCTTTTAAGGACATTAGTGTTAGGCTTAAAGGGACACTGTCACCAGAATTTAAAACATTAGAATTCCCTCTTTTGTGAAATCTCACCTTTTTACTATAAACATATTTTGCCTGAGTTGAGTCAAGTTTAGAGGCTGTGGGAGGAGTGTTAATTCAGACACCCTTATTGTTCTACAGCACCTAGAAACACGCTTTTGGTTCCATTATAAATCACATTAAATCAGTTTACATCAGACGTGTAGTTCTGTGAGCTACAAAACTGCAGATACAGGAAGTCAAATGAATAGGAAAGAACTGGACCTTTGTGTGCAGCTCACATTACCAACTATAACCGCCTGTATCTCCTGTTCTGTAGATCACAAAACCACAATCCTGATGCTGTCTGAAAGTTGAGATTTAATATGACACCAAAAGCATGTATGAAGTGACCACCCTCCTCTAGACTTGATTTATCTCAAAGGCAAACCCTACTCGGCTCATTTTCATATGATTTTTGAGGAGATTACAGCAACACAGAACTGGCGAGGGGAATTAGCTTACCATTTTCTGGAGTCTATGTGAATTGTTAATCTTGCATAAACCAGTTTTGTTTGTTACTTTGCTGTCTAAAACAGCCTTCCACTAGAATACACCATTTAGGGAATGTGTTTTACAGAGTACTCATGTAGTGGGACATTTGTTAGGTATTCAGGTAAAAGTATACTGTGAACGACACTTGTTATTTGGTGACATTGCTGAAATCTTGGACTAAGGCCTATTGCACATGAGTGAGTTTGATGCACGTAACTCGCATTGTGTGCTTGCTGGACCGTCCATCCTGGGTAATGAGCGCTCGGACCGGAAGTTCCAACAAGCACACAATGTGCGTTGTGTGCATCAAACTCGCTATTGACGATAGGCCTTATCCTAATAACATAGGTGCCAGACCATGTTGGATGTTAATAGATTAAATTAAAACAGTGAGGGGTTTCCTTATATCTCTATATGTGAGATACCACTAACACTGCATCAGCACAGGACTTCAGACATCTATTCCCCACAGTTTTTATTAAGCCATTGTGTCTTATCTGTTGTCGTTCTGATTAATCTGTCTCCCACATGCTGGAATAGATATATTTACTCATGTCATTACCCATATTCTGTATAGGATGTGAAGCAGCTGATCTATAAAAGATCGTCTGCTAAAGACATTGATTCCTAAATTGTATCTGAAGACTGAATTGTAACCCATAAAGAGTTTAAAGGGAACCTGACACCACATTTTCACAAATACAACTAGTGGCAGGTTCCTATAGAGCCCTAGTAACTATCTGACCCCTTTTATGTTCGCTAAAAATTGTTCCCCTCAGAGTCCTATATATTCAACTTTATAATTTTACCGGGTGTGCCAGCACGTGTATAGTGAGTCGACTTTTGTGTTTCCAACCACACCTCTGCTCCTGTATGTTCTGCCACGATTTTAGGCTGCCGGTCCTGACTTATCATTAACTATGATGTGGCTCCGCTACCTCCTATTCTGGGACTGCTCAGAGAGGTAGAGACCTCAAGTCATAGCAAAGACCTGATTCCTTAATATGAGTTAAACTGTAAAACCAACAGGGACACTTAGACAACGCACTTTGGAGCAGCCAAATCGGCCAAGTGGGTACTCATCCTCCTGCTTATCACACCTGCAATTTCATTCTACAATACATAAAATGACTTCTCAGAGAGTGTACATAATGGAGAAGACTGATTCACAAAGCTGGTTCTTTGCATGCGTTTCATGATCCAGTTCTGGGCGGACACAGGAAAGAAATGCTGGTGCGTTAAATTACAGATTGGAAACCTGTATCCATTGACCTATAAAACCTCCTCTGTAAAGGGTTTTACAGTTTTTACAAGTAACATCAATGGAATACACATGACTTGTAGATCGTAAGGCTCTCGCCACAGAAACTACCATAGATATTGATAAGGGGACCCTGGCCATTTGCAGGCCTTCTATATTGGTAGTGGATTTACTACAGTACTCTATGTCAAACCTGCCAAAGTCTGCAAGGGTACCTTGAAATAGTATTGTCTACATTATATTATTGTACTGCTAGGTTAATTTTAGAGAACCATATTCCATCTGAGAAACACTGTTATCCATTGAAGAGCTCACTGATTCACACCTGAATGTGTTTCTTTGATGGAACATGATCATAATAATAATGATCTTTATTTGTATAGCTCCATCAAATTCCACAGCGCTTTACAAATCATAGGATATATATACAAAACTACATTACAGAGTACAAACATTCATATGAAACAATTAGGAGTTAGAGCCCTGCTCACAAGAGCTTACAGTCCTATAAGGATGAGGGGGTGACACAAGCGGTATATAAGCTTGTATAGCCAATCTGTATAAGTGAACACATCCATGTAGTGTTTGGTCTGAAAGACCAGCCCGATTGCTGCATTAAGAATAGATTATAGAGTTTAGTGAGTGGTAGACCAATTACTAGGAAGTTACAGTAGTCTAGCTGAGAGTGAATCAGAGAAACATTTAAGAGGTTTCAATTGCCAGAAATGGGCCGATTCTGGAGATGTTTCTGAGATGCATGCGGCAAGAGATTGAATATGAAGTGCAAAGGAGAAGTCTGAGTCCAGCACAACCACAAGACAGCGGGCCTGCTGCCTCGGTGCTATAGTAATCCTACAGACCAAGATGGAGAGGTCAGGGTTGGGTTGGTTAGTAGATGGTGGAAAGATAAGAAGTTCAATCTTAGAAAGATTATGTTTCAAGAAGAGAAAGGACATGATGTTAGAGACTTCAGAGAGACCTACATCAGTGTTCTGTATGTAGCATCAACCATGACCTAATTCAGAAGTATACAGCTGGTATCATCAGCATAGAGATGATACTGGAAACCAAATATGCTGATGGTTTGTCTGATGGGTGCAGTAAAGAGCGAAAAGAGAAGAGGACCTAGGACTGAGCCCTGAGGAATTCCGACAGTGAGAGGAAGATGAGACGAGAAAGATCCAGAAAAGGAGACACTGAAAGTGCGGTCAGGGAGATATCAAGAAAGCCACGAGAGTGCAGTGTCCTTTAGACCAATGGAGTGAAGCATCCTGAGGAGGAGCTGGTAGTCCACAGTATCAAATGCTGCAGAGAGATCCAGAAGAATGAGGATATAATAGTGCCAGTTGGATTTAGCAGTGAGGAAATCATTGGAGACTTTAGTAGAAGCAGTTTCAGTGGAATGCATAGTACGAAAACAAGATTGTAGGCAGTCAAGGAGGGAGTTATGTGAGAGATAGCGGGTTAGTCGAGAATAGTCCAGGTTTTCCAGGAGTTTGGAGATGATAGGGAGTTTGGAAACTGGTCTGTAGTTAGTAGCATTGGATGGGTCCACTGAAGGTTTCTTAAGTAATGGGGTAACAACTGCATGCTCGAAAGAAGAGGGGACGACACCAGGAGAGAGAGAGAGAGATTGAAGATTTTAGTGAGGTGAGAAGTGACTGCTGGGGAGAGAGACTGTACGAGATGTGAGGGTATAGGGTCACTGATGCAGGTAGTGGGGCGAGCAGAGGATAGGAGCCTGGACACTTCTTCCTCTGTGACCGGCTCAAAGAAAGAGAACAAACAGGGTAAGCTACTGGAGGGAAGGGGATTAGTGGGGTGAGTGGATTTAGAAATTATTTCATGGCGAATGCAATCAATTTTATTTTTAAAGTAGGTGGCCAGATCTTCAGCCCCAAGGTCTGTGAAAGGTGGCTGCACCTTTGGTGTTAGTAAGGAGTGAAGAGTATCAAAGAGCCTTTTGGGGTTGTTAGGGAGAGAGGATATTCGGTTAGTAAAATAGACCTGTTTAGCAAGGTGAAGGGCAGAGTTATAAGTTTTGAGAATAAATTCAACAGTGTAGAAAGTCAACAGATGTGCGAAATTTTCTCCACAGATGTTTGGCAATCCTGGAGCACTGACGAAGGAAGCAAGTTTTGTCCATGTGCCAAGGTGGCCTGCGTCTGTGTTGAAATTTCAGATAGAGTGTGGTGCCATCTCATCTAGGGTGCTTCTGACAGTATGATTAGAATAATTAGTAGCCAGAGGAGATGGGGGATAGTGCAGATTGAAAGGTTTCTGTGACTTGGTGAGTATCAATGGCACGTGGGTTCTGGTATGAGTGATGGGTGGAAGCATTCTGAAAAGGTGAAGGATTATTGTCTGAAAGTGAAATGGAAAAATTGATAAAATTAGATATTGAAGGAAATCGGAAGAAGACCAAGTCTAGGATGTTTGCCTCATTATGAATGGGGAAATCGGAAAGTTGTGAAAGACCCAGAGTAGTAGTTACAGCTAAGAGCTGTGAGGCAGGCAGGGAAATGGGAGTGTTAACAGGGATGTTCTCCCATGATGATGGTTGGAATATCACAGAACATAAAGTGAGGGAGCCAAGAGGCAAAGTGATCAAGGAAATGGTTGGGTGATCTGAGAGGACGGTATACTACGAAGAGAGAATGGACAGAAAAGTCTGAGGGTGTGGACCTCAAAAGATGGGAAAGTTAGAGAGCGTACAGGAGGAATGACAAGGAAGGTGCAATGTGGAGAGAGTAGTATGTCTACCCCTTCTTCCTGTCTAATCGAAGGTCTGGAGCAGCGAGAAAAGAGCCGCCATAAGACAATGCCACAACCGAGGCAGAGGCATTCTGCTGGATCCATGTTTCAGTTATGGTCAGCAGGTCAATGGACTTAGAAAGAAAGAGGTCATGAACAGATTCTAGTTGATTGCACAGTGTGGCCATTCTAAAGGGCACAATTAAAAGAGGTTACAGATGGAGGAGAAGAGGGGATAAGGTTAGCAGGGTTTCTGTGTTAAGTGTTATCATAAGCAGAAGGTTGACCTGGATTAGGAGATATGTCCCCTGCAGCAAGCAGGAGAAGAAAAAAGAGAGAGACAAAAATTGCTTCAGAGATTTATAAGAAGTTATTTATTGCGTCACAACAAAACACTGCGATAAGTTAGTATGGTTATATAACGTATACAGTTTGTGAGTGGGGAACAAAGGTGAGTGGAGAAGTGAAGCATTTCTCAGTGGATAGTTGTTACTGGTGGAATAGATGGACGGTAGGCAAGTAAAACAACCATAGCAAACAGAGAAAACAAAAAAGATTTTCAGACAAACATATATTGTTAGTTTTTCATTGCCATCTTACTTACCTCCTGTCCTGTCTAACTGCAATGTGTAACTACAGCAGCATACTTGTCAGATTATTATTATACTTAGCAGAATATTATTCTATGAAAACAAAAAATGCAAGCATCCTATACTACCACTAGAATCTAGAAAAGAGACCAGACCCTCATTTAGCTCGTAAAACAATTAATCTAACACATTTGTATTCGCTTCTAAACAGAGAACAGAAAAACAACCTCATTGAAGGGCATAAATGAACATTAAATCAGTCAGGGCAGAAAAGGGTCACAGTCTATAGTGCCAGAATAAGGCACAGAAGTATATATCCTGTGGTTCGTGACGCCACTTGCAACATCCCCCACCGGGGCCTAGCCTTTTCTCGGGGCCTGGAGTCAGCCGGGGCCTGCAGTACCTGAGTGGCTTGCGGTTGCGGCCTAGGCACGCTAGTGTCACGGTGCTTGGTATGGGGAACCGGAGGGCTGTCCTACAGACTGGCAGGTCTCCAGCAGGGTGGTGTTGGCAAGAAATGATGAGGGAGAGGCTGCTATAGCGGATCTCCCTGGGGCAACCCTTTGATGTCTAGAGTATGGGTCTCTGTGTGGTGGATAGGGTGCCCGTGATGGTGACAGCCGTAGTAGCAGGGACCAGACAGAGGCAGACGTTGAACAAAAACAACTTAAAGTTCTTTATTGGAACCAACAGGAACTGCAGCAACGTGCCTTAACAGAATGGTAGATTGCTGAGATGCAGTTGGAGGGAGCTACAGGATGTAGATCACCAGCCTGGATGCAGCGGGCAGGCTGGGAGATAGCTGTGTCCTAGAAGGATGCTTCAGCTTGTCCTGGGTTGCTTCAGATATCACCCTTGAAGGTAGGATGATATCCCTTTCCTAACTGTCTCACTACAGTCTTCAGCCGGGAGCCGGGCTCACCTGCTCTGGTCTGATGTGCTAGCTGCACTGACTCCTCAGAGTCTCTAATCTGAGAGAGAACTCTCTCCTCACACTGCACTCTCTTCTGAGAGAGAACTGACTTCTAGAAGTTTCCTGAACAGGGATCTTGTTATTCCCCCTGGTCAGGTGGTGGCTACTCCTCCAATTACATCTCAGCTCACAGAAACAGAGTGTAAGGCATGTGATTGGCTGACACATATGACATCACACAAAACAATTAACTCCTGCCTTACCAGGCAGGATCTACCACTGCAGAGTTCCCCTGTGTTATCTAAGGACTATGTAGTGACATGCTGTGGGGCTAGTCAGACCCTACACAGGCTGCAAGTTACATGGTGGGACGTATTCGCAAACACAGCTCTGCCTTGCATCGGCGAGGGTGTTGCACAAGCATCCTATACTACCACTAGATTTATACCCTGAGAAGAAAAGAGACCAGACCCTCATTTAGCTTGTAAAACAATTAATCTAACACATTTGAATTAGCTTCTAAACAGAGAACAGAAAAACAACCTCACTGAAGGGCATAAATGAACATTAAATCAGTCAGGGCAGAAAAGGGTCAAAAGTTAGAGAAAGAAACAGACACATGCAGTACAAAGGTAATTAACAGACAAATACCATTGCAGAGGCTGAGAATGAATTAAATCCTTGGGCATTGTTCTTTTCAAGATATGCTTTATTTTTTCGATGTGCCTTCCATTTAGGTCGATTTTAGTCTCACCTGTCCATAGAACAATATCCCAGAAGCTTTGTGGCCTGTCAACATAGTTGTAGTTTTGCAAATTCAAGTCTAGAATTTTTATGATTTGGTTTCAGCTATAGTGTCCTTCATGGTCGTCGCCCATTAAGTCCACTTTGGCTCAAACAAAGACGGATGGTGCGGTCTGGACACTGATGTCCCTTTACCTCAAAGTTCACCTTTAATCTCTTTAGAAGTTTTTCTGAGCTCTTCTGTTACCATTCTTATTATTCGCGCTTTGGATTTTAGGATGTCTTGAATCTGTGCAGGGTACAATGAAATCTCAACTATCCAGGGATAGTTGTAGAGAGAAATGTGCTGCCAAGTGTCAGTAAGCTTGGTCTCAGTTGCAGGTCATGGCTACAGGATAATGACCCAAAACACACGCTAAAAACACCCAAGAATGGCTAAGAGAAAAACATTGGACTATTCTGAAGCCTGCAGTGTCAGGGGGCCCCGGTATGTGGGGTAATAAAGTATATATTCAGTAAGTATGTATGCTGTGCATAAACTTGTATATGTATACTGTGTATATGCTAGATGTCTGTATATGGTATTGTATGAGTGTATTTGCTATATGGCTATGTATATATGATGTGCATACACTGTATGTCTGTATATGATGCATGCGTGTGTATGGTACTAAACGTATATGTGTACATGATGTATGTATGAATATATGTTGTGTGTGATTGTAACTCACAAATATGTACATTTTTATAAAGGGAAGTGAAGCCCAATTCTACTATGGGGCCCAGCCTCTACTACACCACTAATTTGTTTTCTCCTTTCTTAAAACTGAGGGAGTTAGTATCTGTTATGCACAATTATTATTTTAATGCATTTTACTTGCCGTCTTCTCTATCTCATCATTATGCAGGATTGTTGTGTTCTGGGGATTTATGTAAAACTTCATACCCCCTTTATACAAATTTATAGACCATCTTTTGCACCCCCTAAAAAAAACTGCATGTTGCACTCAAATACTTCATTTGTATGTAACTTGTCTCTTTTTGATTTGTTTTAATAAACTTTCTTAAATGTAAAAAAAAAAAATCTGGATCAAATCTGCATTAAGGAGGACGCACCAGAAAAGTAACATGATCACTATTTTATTTTCTACACTGAGGCTAATTTCCATGTGGAAAAAAAGCACATCATCTACATGACTTTTTCCAAATCACATTGACTTTAGTGCTCACTTACTTTATCTCCCTACACTGTGGATATTTACTGTGAATGGTAAAAGTGTGTGTTATTACAGCGTTGTTATTATCGTATTAATGCTATTCTTTTCTATTTATTCTCTGATCTGTATGTGAAATACCAGTTTCGGGTACTGGCAGATCACTGCCATATTGTATTAACATGATTATCAGAGGGTTGGCAATCGGTTTGCCTGACCTTAAAAGAACCTCTCATGTTTCTCAGCATTCTAGACAGATGAAGCGAACATCTATTTGTGACGCCCTCTTTGGCCAGGTGTAGCTCCGGGGTGTAAAACAAGGCGCACCATCAGACGCCACACACAACACACCCTTGCAGCAATAACATGTTCATATGAATACTTGGATTATATGCAATGTGCCAAATAAAGTGTAGTAAATAACCCCATAAGTCACTTAATAGTTTGTTGTGTGGATTTCTGCAGAACTAGCTGTATCATTAACTCACTCCTTTCTATGGCATTTCATGAGTAATAAAGGAGCCGACACACAGTGGCCTCATAAAATAGACATTTCAAGTACATACCCATTCGACGAGATCAGATATACTGTAATGGCTGTATCTGACCCTTTAGTATTGTTAGAATTAGAATCTTTTTATTATACAATAGAAACACTCCGCCATATATCTGTTTTACCGAGTCTCCTTGCCCTGGTGAATGGCCAGTAGTAAAGTGAGGTGTTACAAGCACAGTAAAAATCAGTTGCTATGTAACTAGTTCCTACAAAAGTAGGGTGGTAGGCAAGGGTGGGCGCTACCCTCTCCTCCCATACTGGGGCGCCGGTGACACGGAATGGAGAATGCAGTTGCAGGGAGTGCAGGCAGGTAAGTATGTAAGGTATTTTTATTTTTGCATGGCTATATACTACAGGGGGCAGGCTGTCTACATACTAGAGGGGGGAGCAGGCTGGCTATATACTACAAGGGGGGAAGCTGGCTATATACTACATGGGGAGCTGGCGATATATACTACAGGGGGAAGGCTGGCTATGTACTACGGGGGGACTGGCTATATACTACAGGGGGGCAGGATAGCTATATAGTACAGGGGCACCAAAGTGCCTTGTTCCGGGCCTGTACAAAGGTATTTTTGCATCTTAGATCTAAAGAGCTTTTGTAGGTTTTTCTTATTTCAGACAGTGTCCCATGTTCCTGGTCTATTCTGCAGAGTTAAAGGATGAAGGTTGTATACAGACAAATCTACTATAAAGCTGGACTCAGGAATAGAGCCCACGGTAGCTATTTTTATTGTTTATTGCCCACTTGTTGCACTAAATAAAGGCATCTACATAACTCACTAGTGAAGAGGTAAATCGCCTCACATAAATATATATCATAGGTCAAAAGTCAAGAACCACCTAAATATCTGTAATACAATTATATGAGTATTCCAGTGAAAGGCAGCTGTCTCGCCTGTTCCCATTTCTATGACAGTGTGTGTCTCCAATAAAAACTTACTGCTTGTGGGTGGTTTATCTTATTGAATTTCAGTTACATAACTGAAAAGGTTAGAATCAAAATCCCAGCTGTAGAAATTGAGGAGCCATGCCTTGTATTATTTATTCTTACAAAAAAAAGGCCATCAGTTCCATTTACCCTATATTATCGCGGCGTATAAGACGACCCCCCTACTGTCCTGTTTGAAAATATAGAGTTTAAGATATATTCGCCGTTATAAGACTCCCCTTTCAGATTGAATTTAACATGGTCCTTTTTTTAAATAAATTCTTATGACATCAGGTATAGCAGGAAACTGTCGCTCAAACATAAGCACAAACAACAAACATTACCATCGTCCCTTTTACTGTAAATGTACCATACTGTACCTTTAAATTTTTATTTATTAAATATCCATGCAATGTACTCAGAAGCGGGACACAAAATTCCAAATGCAATGAAATGGTGAAAAAAACGATTGTGCGCCATTTTCTTGTGGGCTTGGATATTACGTCTTCACTGGCGCCCCAAATGACATGTCTTCTTATTCTTGGGTTTTATACGATTTACGTGGATACCAAATTTATAAAGGTTTTATAATGTTTTTCATACATTACAAAAATGAAAAAAACTTGACAAAATTATTTTTTGATTTTGAAACTTTGGCGCTAATAACTTTTTTATACTTTAGTGTCGGAGCTGTGGGTGGTGTCATTTTTTGCGAAACTTGGTAATATTTTTCAATGATCATTTTTTAGGAATGTACACCTTTGATCACTTTTATAGATTTTTATTTATATTTTTCAAATGCAAAAAAGTGCCTTTTCGAATTTGGTCGCTATTTTCCGTTACGGGGTGAAACGCATTGGTAAAACCGTTATCATATTTTGATAGATCTGCATTTCGGACGTGGCGATACCTAATGTGTTTATGATTTTACTGTTTATTTATATTATGTCAGTTCTAGGGAAAGAGGGGGGTGATTTGAAATTTTAGGTTTTTTTTTATTATTATTTTTTTTAACTTTTTTTATTTTTAACTTTATACTATTTTCCAGCTCCCTAGGGTACTTTAACACTAGGTTGTCTGATTGATCTACCATATACTGCCATACACAGTATGGCAGTATATGGGGATTGTTCCTCCTCATTCATTTACAATGTGCTATCAGCACATTGTAATGATGGGGTTAAAACGAAATAGTCTTCAGGTCTTCGGAAGACCCGAGGTTACCAATGGAGATGGATCGCGGCCCACGATGACGTCACTTTTGGGGGAGCGGGGATCCCAGGTAGTATGGCCGCCGCAAAACCAAATAAAAAAGACGAAAAAAACCAGCTAAATATCTTTGAGGTGCCGGCGCTTTGCCGGCAGCCCCACGCTGTGAAAACACCTGTGATCGGTGCTGTGAAAACACAAGCATGACCACGGCGTGTAAGGGTCTTCCCCCTATGGATCGGATCCCCCGTGCCGCTTACACGGATGCATATGAAAGACGGTGATGCTAAAATTACAACAATTTTGCCAAATTACTTTTTATTCAGTAAAAATGGAAAAATAAAAAATATATATAAAAGAAGTATTTTCGTAATCGTGGCGACCCTAGAAAAAAATAACATACTATTTTCATGGTATGGTTAACGGCCAAAAAAAAAAACACATAAAAATGTTCCTAAAATTGATGATTTTCATTTCTCCAACAAAGAGTTATTAAATCTCACCAATTAGCTATAGATGCCCCAAAATTACGTACCAGAAAAGTGCATCTCATGTGGCAAAAGAAATAAGCCCTATAGGTCCACAGTAAAAAAAAACAAAAATTATAGCCTGTACAATGTGACATAGCAAATCGCTATGCCCGTCCGTGTGCCCATACAGCAGGTCACCACCACAAGTGGGGGTATCGGGTGTACTCGGGAGAGAAATGGTATCAAACTTGTGAGCCTTTTTTCATTTAATCATGTAAATGTTGTTTAATTTCCACTGAAAAAATGGCACCCAAATTCTGAGCCTCATAACATTCTAGTAAAATATGTGGAATCTTAAAAAACCATGGCAACATAAATGCACAATGAAACGAAGGTATTCCAGCACTCAGAATCTTCTTTAAAAAAGTATTTGAATTTTTATTTTGTAAATATTAAAATTGCAAGGTCACATCCTGGCATATCATCCAAAAAAGAAAAGATCTACGCGTTTCGGACTAGTGTGCTTGCGTCCTTATTCATGATCTGAACAAATTTTTGCCAAACTAAACGCAAAACATTTCATCCAAATTTTTAAACTAATTTGAAGTACTATGTGTCACGAGAAAACAGTCTCAAAATCCCCTGGATATCTCATAGCGTTCCCACGCTATAACCACTTATAGTGACACAGGCCAGATTTGAAAAATGGGGCCGCGTCCTTTAGGCCAAAAGATGCTGAGTCCCGTAGGGGTTAAGGCGTTTAGACAATGATGTAGGGGGTTATCTGTTCTTAGTTTCCAGCTCTGGCAGTTGGTGTAAAGGAAAGCCATTTTGCCAACATGACCAGATATGCATAGTCCAGGTTATAAATAAAGCCATAATCCAATAATGTGATAGGACAATTGAATAATAAACCACCCATACCCCTGTTGTTGTTGTGCTGCACACAACAACAAGTGCATTAGGAAACTTTCCAGTAAACAGCCCAAGAGAGAGTCCCAGCTCTGTGATGTTTACCGCCTGATATAAATATACCATTCTTTCCCTGAGGTGAGACGTCAGACTCACTTCTATGCTGTACAATGAGATGTATTAATATCCACCACAATACCTCATATTTCTATTATATTCTTGGTTGTAATGAACAACAAATGTAACCACTTTCTAATATGTAAATAGCAAATAGACATAAAACATCAACAAAACTTTCTTTATTCAAACTCACCAACAATATCACAGAGTATGTTCACATGTTCCGTTCATGAGGCTTTATGATGGTTTTGCTTTTTTCCCTTAAAGTTGTAGTACAAGGATAACTGTTTCTATGTAAAACCCTGTGACCGCTCTCGCCCTCCCCTTCAAGGAAGGACAGGACATTTTTAGCATACACTTATAAGATTTTTTTGGCCACAATACCCTAATGCATTACCTTAAAATGCCGGCCACATTATCTTCTTATAATAGAAAGATAAAAACAGAGACTTAATAAATAAATAAATATGTATAATAAATAATTACATTAACAAATAAATAATATGGCAACGGTCAACTGATCAGCTGACGCATGTTTACTAAAGAAATAAGTCCTTCCTTAGAGCACTTGCTGAAGATTGGGCTCATCAAGTTTAGGGTCAGGATCCTCCAACTTTTCCTTCTTCAAGGTAAACTCCATAGGCACAAAATAATTAATGGGTTCTCAAAAGGTCCACCAACTCACAGCTGTGGCTTTGTCCGCTATGAATGCTAACATAAGGCAAAGGTCCAGACGTCCGGCTCTCTCCCATCACATACCCATCCTGATGCTTTGGATAATTTGAAAAATGGCTGAAAGAAAATGGGAAAAAAAAATCTTCATTATGGACATAAGAGTTGAAGAAAAATAAAATGAGGGTGTTATTCAACATGGAAACAGTGATATTAGCAGTAACATGACCTGTAACAGTCACATGAAGGACGAACCACAGAGATGTCTGTCCCCTTACTGGTACCATGTGTATCAATGAACATATACAAGCAGTAGTCACGACCCAGCTCTACCTTAACTATTCAGATATAACAAGTACAATTTTTATATTATCACATCAGCAGATAATGCACATGACAGGAAGCTCTCATTGATGTTTTATTAGTGTCCCTTGTTGTCACCCTCTATTATTGTAAATCGGACCTGGTAAAACAGCTGAGAACATTTACTTGGCGGTTTCTGGATCTCCGGCCTCTCCACGTAAGGATTATCTCAGGAATGCATCTAAACGCCCTCTAATATGCACCATACACCACTGCACTCAACAGCTTCATAGATAAAAATATACCATGAATATTGTGCTGCTCCCCACATAGCATTTTAAAGGAAATCCACCATCACAATCAAGCATGATAAACCAGGAAAACGTACTCATAGTTCCAGGCTGTGACTGTGGTCATCTAATAATAATTCCTTTTTTTATATAGCGCACCATATTTTACAGCGCTGCACACAGCTTGCCAAATCAGTCTTCTTATATTTGTTAGCTATGGTCTCCTTCTAACTAAAATCAACTTTATAAGTTATGCTAATTAGTCTGAAGGGTTGGGGTGTAACCAGAGCCCCTCTGTGCTGCAGATTCACAAACTGTTACAGTTTACAAGGAGCACTTCCTCCCACCTACTGCATGAAACCTCTTCTGTTGCAATGAGATTACATCAGATAGAGGGAGGGGGAAGTGCTTAGGGAGAAGGGGAGGGGATACAGTGAAACAGTAAAGTCTGGAGTACATAGAGGCTCCTTTAACAACCCAAGAGAGCCCTTCAGGCTCACTAGCATAATTTTAAACGTTGATTTTAGAAGGAAGGCAGCCATAGATAACAATTCTGTGATAAAAAAATCTATGAGTGCGTGTCCCTGTTTTTTCGGGCTTGATTTTTATGGTAGATTTCCTATTAAGGGCTCTCTATTTGATAAGATGTTTAGTCAACAGATTAAAGGGAATCAGTCACCATGATTTACCTACACAAACTAACTACTATGTTATGTAGAGCAATACCCACACATGCTACACATACCAGTGTTTTATTGTTCAACTGCTCCTTCCATGCCATTACTTTACTATAGAAATAAGTAAATTAGGCTGAGGTGCTTTGGCCGAGCCCCTCAGGAGTGAGATGAAGGGGGAAAGCAGAGAGAAGGAGCTGGGCGGTGAAGTGTAGCATGAGGTTAATGCTGTGTAGTTAGATCCCTGAGATGCTAATGCCCCTAAAATCAATTTAGCCTCATTTGCATATTTCAAAGGTGAGTTTTTGTATGGAAGGAGCGGCTGGAATATAAAAAGAAAATATATAGCTGACATGTGTGGACATAGTCCTACATAACATAGCAGCTCGTTCAAGTAGGTAAATTGCGGTAATAAATTCCCTTTAAGAAAAGTATTTCTATATAACATATAATGCAATGTTTTCTCTTTGTCTATTTTTTCCATCATATGCCCTTCTCTCTCCTGTTTACCTCATTTTTAGAAACAGCGAGGCAGGCTTGGCAGCTTGCCAATCTACAATTCCCTTATGTCCCCTGATATCTCCCCTCCCTTCCTCCCCTCCACACTCAGGAGCACATAACCTAGATGGAGACACAGCCCAGAGACTACTGGCAATGTGCACATACTTGTATATATCCAGCACTCAAGGACAGTATCAAGCTAAATGCAACAATAACAATAAGGAAAAAATACGTTTTTTTGTGAAAAACCAAATATGTTGAGAAAATGTATAGCTTAAAATGCAGTAATCAGATGTCTGATAAGTCATGACTAGTGTCGTCCAGTCTAACAAGTGGGAACTGCATACTAAGTCAACTTTCAGCATAGTTTTGTGTTATCCTGCAGATGTTTGCGGACCATGAACGTAGTATAACTTGTTCAGAGAAGCTGTAATGTGAATTATACCTGGCATATGATGTCATGTACAAGCTTACTCAACATGCAAACATCACATGGCAGCAGTTTTATAGGTAGCACTCAATAATCTGTATGAAATCATGGGTGGCCGCATCATAGGATACAGGAAGTCATTTCACCTAGACATAAATCACAGCCTACCACTCTACATTCATTTCACAGGGACGTGTAGATTCTACAGAACGGTTGATCTATCTTGGGTGCAGGAAGGTAATACGCCTTGAAAACTGATGCTGAGTTTTTTTGTGAAAATAGTTTATTATTTTTTCTATTTATGACCGTAACAGTCGTTAAATAATGAATAATCTCCTGTAGGGGTTTATTAAAGAGAGACCAAGCATTATAATCTATTGGAAACCTGTTGTAGAGAAATGCACTGTGATTTCAAGAAACTGCTGTCTATGTTGCTATTTCTGAGAAATCACAATTTTAATCCCTTTGTTAATGAGGTAGTTGGTGATTCCAGGGAGTGTCCTTAGCACCGGAGCACTACTCCTCCTGCCTGGACCACTACCATCTCCATTACATAAGTCTTTTGAGAAGCATGGGGTAAAACTGGAAGAGGGAAGTTATTTAGGCAGGAATAAGGGCATTTTTAGGCCGGTTTTAGTTTTTAGTAAGTGCGTTTTCAGATCGTAAAAAACGCATGCGTTTTTGACCAGTTTGAATTAAGATAATTGGTCAAACATGTCAAAAAAAGCATGCATTTTTATGACCTGAAAAAGCACTTACTGAAAACTGGCCTAAAACAGCCTAAAAACGCCATGTGTGTCACCACCCTTACAGTACTCCGAGCACTGAGGACATGACCATGGTGCAACAACTGCCTCATTAGCATACACAATAACCTGGGAATATTTTAGAACAGTTATGATGGATAGAAATAATAAAAATATTGTTGAAATTACACTACATTTCTGTACGACACACTGCCAGCAGATTATAATGCTTGGTAGAGGTGGCAGACTCCCTTTAACTCCTCAATGACCGTCGTATCGACTTTTACAGCAGCCATAAAAGCACTTCTTCTGATGCGATGTCTTTCTACGGCGCTGCGTCAGAAGATAAAAAATAACATTCATTTGCTGAAACGGGAATACCCCTTTAAACCCTTAAGCAGCTGCAGAGCTGTGCGTTTTCTCTACCATCAATCGGCACCCTGCACTAATGGTGTCACACTGAAGCCTAGGGGCCAGTGAAAGACCCTGGGGCTACCTGTGATAACCAGGGCCGTCATTAGGAATTTTGGGGCGCCTGAATGGCAAATTTTATGGGACCCCCATGCACATTAGTTTCCTGTCTTATTCTACTATGGCAGTGGTGGCGAACCTTTTAGAGACCGAGTGCCCAAACTGCAAACCAAAGCCAATGTTTCTATCACGAGGTGCCAACACAGAATTTTAGCCCAATGGGTCCACAATACCACCTTACAATAAGACAAATAATACTGCCATATGATGCTGCCACCTTTTCAACCACATAAATAGCATCATTCTGGTAATAAAGACTATAGAAAGGCCAATGTTACCAATAGTATTGCTATACTATGCTATACAAATATAGTGATGAATATCATATTACTGCCATTCAGTGAGGAATATTACCGCCATATACTGATTTTCATTACCACCATACAGTGACAGTAGTCCTGAGTAGATGCAGAGACTAGGGGACTGTGATAAGTTAGCTTGCTCATGGACCAAATATTGCCATCTTTACCTTTACCTTTTTGTTTTTGCGTTTCCATTTTTTACTCCCCACCCTGAAAGAGCTCTGCGTAAAAAATTGCAATTCATAGTGATGGTATTTAATATCCAATTCCCTGTACTGGGAAGTGGTAAAAAATTCCAAATGCAGTAAAATTGGTTAAAAAAAATGCCTTTGTGACATATTCTTGTGGGCTTGGATTTTACAGCTTCCACTGTGCACCCCAAACGATATGTCTACTTTTTTCTGTAGGTCAGTACGATCACAGGGATAATATATTTACATTTAATAATGTTTGTATACATTTACAAAAATTAAAACCTCCTGTACTAAAAAAAAAAAAAGTAATTTTGCCATCTTCTGGTGCAAATCTTTTGGGCGCTTTTTCATACTTCGGTGTACGGAGCTGTGTGTGGTGTAATTTTTTGTGATATGAGATGAGCTTTCAGTGCTACCATTTTGAGGACTGTACACCCATTTGACCACTTTTCATAACATTTTATTACATGTTGCAAAATGGCAAAAAAGTGGCATTTTGGGAGGTGGTTTGTAGGGCAAAGTGGTTGTTGTGAGGTGGATGCACAGGTGGATTTGGGATCACCCATAAGACTGCTGTCTGTGGCCACATATACACTTGCCTCAGCCCTCATCACCTGCACCACACTGCCAGTAGGGTGCTTACTGTGGGGTTGTCTTGGCTTCACTGGACACCTTGTGCAGGTGATGAGCACTTCAGATACAGGCAATGTGGCCACAGACAGCTGTCATACAGAGGGATTTGGGACACTAAACCACAAGTATGTATAGTTGGTTTAGTGTCACCTGCCAGGACCTCTGTAAGTGTGCACATATGTGTGAGCAGCCCCAGCAGCTCCTGACCTGGTATCACTGCTCTGCTCTGCTGCTGTCAGCTCTGTTCTGTGAGCTGCCTCACTCCTTTCTCTTCCCACTGTTTCCCGGGCTGAAGAGGAGGAGGAGCGGGTACTGACACTGATCGGCTGCTCTTGTCTCACTAAGGCATCACTAGTGAGAGCAGAGCCGATCAGCTTCAGGCTGCCAGAGCTCCGACTTTGATGAGACCGAGGAGATGGTACGCGTGCCTGCAGAGAGGGCTCTGCGTGCCCTCTCTGGCACGCGTGCCATAGGTTCGCCACCGCTGTACTACAGCATATAACAAATATATGTTTACGACAATCACAGTACCAAGGCTTTAAATAGATTGTGGCTTCTGCAAGCTTCTAGAGCAGTGGTGGCGAACCTATGGCCCGGGTGCCATGGGTGGCACTCAGAGTAATTTCTGTGGGCACTCAGACCATCGGCCCAGGAGAGAGTTCACCTAATAGAACCAAATCATTAAAATCTTCCTGCAGTCCAAGGCAACTGAAGAGATGCTGCTCTCAGTGCTATTTTAAAGCAGTTTGGAACTGTGGAATAAGTGAGAAGGTGTTGACAGAACTGCAATATCTTTGGAGGTTCTCCTGCTGGACCCACCAATATTCCTCTACAGAGAGACCCTGGAGAGAAGCTACAACGTCTGAGTCTGAATTTGCCCTTCTTCTTTACAGTTGGTTGCCTCAGGAGACCAATAAAATTGAAAGATGTGGAACAACAGGTAGCAATAAGTTACTGCTTAAAATGCCATGTTGGCACTTCACGGGAAAATAAGTGGATTTTGGTTGTAGTTTGGGCACGCTGTCTCCAAAAGGTTTGCCATCACTGTTCTAGAGTTTTGTTGTGATGTTTAGTGTATACAAACAGTAATATAACAAGACCTGTTACACAGAAGCTCCTGCAAGATATAAGATGCAAATTTAAATCCTGTCAAAAAGTGAAATAATTGGATAACAATAAATAATTTATAGCTTGTGTCAGGGGAAGCCCTCAGAGATCTAGAAATAACATAGTTTGACAGGTGATGGGATTACACTCATGACGTTGGTTCCGGCTCTGCAGGCACCAGACACATTTACTCAAAGGATTCCCTGACCCTCCTCTGTAAGAACATCTTTGCAGGAACCAACAAAGTATCCGTACTCGATATGGAAACATTCTGCAACACTAGCCCTCTTTCCTGTGCAGTCCAGTGTATAGGACTGTCTCCATTCTGAAGGGTGGGTTTCTGTGATTATGGACCCCCTATCCTGTCATGGCCCCTGACTGCTATCACAGTCACAATTTTTAAATCATCCATTACACAAAATTATATTACCGTAATCACAATCAAAAAACTTTATGAACCCCAAATGTTTAGAAAATAAAATTTATAGGTCTTCACACAGCCACATTTAAATGTCAAAAGTTAGGAAGGTGGTGATGCAAAATGCTTTTTTCATTATGCAAAATTATTTAAGGTCAGTTAAAAAAATTTTTTTTGCCCCAGTGACAATTGGAGTTTTACATTTTTTAGCTGTAATGATGCCTAGGGTTATCAATAAAACTTCATTACAGACATTTTACAGCTGATTATTGCAGCCTGGGACTATAATAAAACATCCAGAGAGCTTAACCAGAGGTCACAGTGGGCAGAGGGGTCTGTCTTTAACTAGGGGTTGTCCGTAAGTAGGGTGTCCTTAAGTAGGGGACCGCCTGTACTGTATGCTTGTGTGTATATGCAGGAAGGATGTGTGTAGATTTGTAAAGGGCTGCAGAATTTGATAGCGCAATATAAAAAAAGATTATTATTATATGCCGTATATACTATATGTATGTGTGTATATGCTGTATGTATACTGTACGGAATATGTGGGTATATAGTGTATTTATACTGAATGTATGTGTATATATGATGAGTGTATACTGTATGATATATACTATATGTATGTGTAGAGTGTGTACTATACAGTTCGTGTGAAAATGTTATGTGTAAATGGGTATATGGATGTGTATATAGTGTTAAAATTTGTATGAGTTCATAAATGTGTGTGTATAAGTGTATACATGTTTGAATGTGTATCAACATTTCTGTGTGTATATAAATGTGTGAATATATGAGTATATAGTGTATAAATGTGTCTATAAATTATATATATATTTTTTGTTAAAGGGGTTTTCGCTCTGTCAGACTAAAGGAGCAGACGACCGTCTGCTCCATTAATCTCTATAGAGCTGACGGAGATCGGTGAGCGCGGCGCTCTGCTCCATTAGGCTAAATTCACACTGCCGTGAGCCCGCCGCACCGTAGCACGGCGGGTACACGGCAGCGCGGGGAGAGGAGGAGGAGGTGAGCGCAGCTCACCCCCGCCCCTCTCCATAGGAAGTAATGGCGCACGGCGCCGTAATACGGGAAAAGATAGGACATGTCCTATCTTTTCCCGGGCTACGGAGCGGTACGGTGCCACACGTGTGCTGCATCGTACCGCTCCCGTAGGGCGCCGTGAGCCCATAGAAGTGTATGGGGGACAAATATCGGCCGCATATACGTCGGCCGTATATACGTCCCCCATACTGTAGTGTGAATGTAGCCTTAGTCTGACAGAGCATTGAGGGGTCCGACGGACCCCTCGTTTTCGCGATCTGTGGGGGTCTCAGCACTGAGGCCCCCACTGATCAGCAAGTTAGCCCCTATCCGGTAGATAGGGCCTAACTTTAGTTCGTGGGAAAACCCCTATAAGAGGAAGGGGTGCCCCGTGCAGAAATCTGCTATGGGGCCAAGCCTTTTCTAGTTACGCCACTGAGTAATACCTAGAAACTCAAAATCCCTGTAACCCCTGCATCTGCAATGTACACATTTAAAAGGGTTGTCCACTTTCAGAAAATAATTGATATTGTTTGTGTAAGGAAAAGTTATACAATTTTCCAATATACTTTCTGTATCAATTCCTCACAATTTTCTAGATCTCTGCTTGCTTTGCTTTTATAGAAAGTTTACTTCCAGTAGAGATAATCTGTCCATGTGATGAGATAGACATGCAGGTGCACAAGCTTTTATTATTGCAAAACTCCTATTACTCTCAGTGATAATAACGGCTCACGCACCTGCATATCTATCACATCACCATGGACAGATTCTATACACTGGAAGTAAATAGAAAAGCATTCTATAGGAGTACAGCAAGCAGAGATCTAGAAAATCATGAGGAATTGATACAGAAAGCATAATGAAAAATTGTATAACTTTTCATTACACAAATAATATTAATTATTTACTGAAAGTGGCCAACCCCTTTAATTACTGTATAAACTTAGATATAAGCTTTTTTTGTGATGAAAAAGCCCCACTCAGCTGGATCTATATTTATATAAAAAACTTAGTACTTACCTCTGGCGCTCCCTGCAGCTTGTCTTCTCCCCATGTTTCGGTATTCCCAGCAGCATTGGCAGAGGTGTGTCTGTGTACTCTGCCCAACACTATTACATCATAATGTGTAGTTGCGGGGAGAAGAGGAAGCTGGAGGCGAGAACATTTACTATTTTAAGGGGGCTCTGCAGGACATTTTATTAGTAAAAGACATCTACCACTAAGATGAAGGATTTCAAACTAAGTACACTTACAAGTTGGTGTTTGCCCCCTCTGTCTGGATCTGGTCTTCTTTTAATGGATACCAATACCCATTCCTACAGTAAATAATCCGAAAAAAAAGGATTTAAAAATGATGCAAATGAGCTTGAGGGACTCCCAGCTCTATTGGTGTCAATGGACCCTGGAGCCGCTCAGGCTCTTTTGCATAATTTTTAAAACCTTTATTTTTTGTAAAAACAAGGGCTGAAGAAGCTGAAAGAAGAGCATATCCTACCAGAGGGCAATACACCAGCATGTTAGTGTACTTGGTTTAAAATCCTTCTTACTGGTTTTAGATGTCTTTTAAAGGGGTTTTCCCACGAAAGAAAATTCTCACATCTCAATCCCCTAGTGATGTTAACACAATAAAGATAATTTTAACCCCTTACAATTCAGTGTTATTGCTGTCTTAGCTCCCATCACTCCTTAGGCTGCTCAGTACAAAATCCTAGAGTGTGGGCGGGGACACTCTAAGCAGACACATTATAATCCCTCTAGTTCTGTGGGGTGACAATGTGGTTAGATTATCAGGGTACAGGGTTTATATACACTTTTATCTGGCTTCTGACATTGTGCTAACACACGACACATAGAAGGAGAGATGAGACAGATCAAAAATGCATTAAATGCCTATTACACAGCGGCTGACAGACACAGGCTGACAGACTTTTACACTGTTACACTTTTAGCACTGCTACATCTCACAGATATGTGCCTGCCTCCCTTTCCCCCGGAACACTTATTTCCTTGTAGTTTGCAGCCTCTCTCTCTGCTCATGTTCTCCTGGCAGGAAGTGATCAATGAGTGTCTCTGAACTCCGTGCAGGCACGGCAGGGGGCGTGGCTACAGACACGGCAGAGAGAGACAGAAATCTCAGCTGCACGATCTCACACAGAAATTCAAGATGGCGGCCACCCGACCCCAAGTCAGAAGTTACAGGGTAGTGTCTAGGGGCAACTGAAATTGTGTACAGCAGGACTGATAGAGACAGGATGGGCTTAGATCTGTGAAATGTTGAATTTTTGTTAATAACAGGTGAATTAGAGACTGTGTTATTTTGTTTTCATGAGTACATACAAGAAACTTGTCTTCGTGGGAATACCCCTTTAAGGGAAGGGGCTCTGAGGGACATTTCATTAAAGGGGTGCTCTACTGGACATGTTATTATTGAGAGGGCTGCTGCTGGACATTTCATTAATGAGGGGGCTGCCTCATTTTTTTTAATGAGGGACAGCTACTGGAGATTTTAGGAATTGCATTTTCCACCCTAGGTTTATAATCAAGTCAAGATGTTTTTCCAGTTATTAATGGTAAAATTAGGTACCAAATGAGATAGCAGCAGGGAAATTATTATTTGGTCAACAATCTAGTCTGACCTTTCATACAGATGCACACTTGGCCACTGTAGAGGACCCATACATATTAGAATAAAAGTATTAAGTTTAGCTGGCACAGTTGTTATGTACATGGGTATATGTGCTGCTATATCCTCTCATCTGTAAACTACAACAATGCCCAACTAATTTATTTTTCTATTTATGTCATCCTTTGTCTTGGCTGCATGTCTGCTGTTGAAGTTTGAGAAAAAGATTAATGTGGATATGTTCCCAAAGTTCTTTACAGAACATTTCAATTTGGTAAAAGTTAACCCCAAAATATCAAATTGAGGTCATGTCATACACTGCAAAAGATTCAATTAAAATTCTGTAAAGAATGCACAAGATTACAGGCACTGAGCACAGAAAGTTTAAATATTTTACACATAAAAGAAAACTCAATACCAAAAGTTAATACATAATGATGTGTGTATGTCAACTGGTAAAAATCAACAAGATAATAGCTAGCAATAATTAAAAGAGAGGCAAAAGAGTGCCCGTCATAATCAGATTTCTGTAGTTACATGTATAAACTCGATGACCAATAGTTGAAAGTATCCAACGTTCTATATACAGCTAACGTGCCACATGGGCACAAAAATACAATACTATTACTGGAAAGACAAATTCCACTGACGGCTAATTTTACAATGGATTTTTACAATAATCTGTATTTGCTTAATGTTCATACCTGATCCACAGACAACAAAAACAAACAGTGCCAGTAGCCAAGGTCCTACAGGATATTTCTCTTCTTGTGGTCTCTAAAATGTGGAAAAAAGAATTTCATTTTAAGTGTAAAATTTCCTTTATCTGTCTGTCCAAAAAACACAAACATACAAAATCTTGAAGATTTACTATACTACATCATATACTAGATGTATGAATTAGTATGTACCCCAGAAATGAGCAAGTAAATAGAAAACTATGCGTCTTCTTCCGTCGTGTTGTTTATTGTATTATACCATTTTATGACACTGGGAATGATGGGTCATAACCTGTAAGGCCTAGTATCGATCCAGTGCTTGGCTGCACCAAGAAGGACAAAGTTGCAGGAGACTTACGAGAAGAGTATTGATTTTTCTATTTTCAAAAAAATTCCCTAAGCATTATTTTTTTTTTTTACTGGAAACCCCCTTAATCTCCAGTCCTTACCCAACCAGCTCATCAGGATCTTAATGCTATTGGTACATTGAAACTGGTGTGCTCACTATGGCCACTTGATATAGGTATGAAGCCAGGATTTACTAAAAGAATTGCCCTTATCCCTGAATGGCTCTTTTCCATGGCTGCAATTTTTTTAACATTAACAATGTTAACATTAACAATTCCATTTTTTAGCTACCGTATTTGTAAAATTATATGGAACTCACATGATGTGAGTCCAACGATAATAATAGAGTTCTGCATATTAAATTTCATTTGTATTGCCCTGCCTCCATTTTCCTGATTGACAGGTCTCACTGCTAGGACATGCTGCTCTATGGAACTAGTACTTAGGGACCGTCTGCCAATTTTCAATTACATATACAGCTCTGTTTACTTATTATCAGGGGTAGAAAAACCTGTGTTAGATGTTTTACTCCGTGTCTTGCTGGAATGTTGACCAGTCACATCTAGGGTCCTTTACCCAATATCATTTTCTACACTCAGTAACATTAAAGAGGACCTGTCAGCTAAAACAATCTAGCTGCACATACTAAAGGAAGAATCTCCCTAGCCCTCCCCCAGTTATTGCACTTTTTCATTTATAGCTTTATCGGAACATACCGAAAAGCTGTGAAACACTTAGGCATGTAGGTCAATCGATGGACCTAGCTTCTAGCGGAGACTTGACTCTTCAGACGGCCTCAGACAAAGCTAGGTCTGTCAATCATACCGCTACATACCACAGTGTTTTGCAGCTTTTTGGTATGTTCTTATAAAGCTAGAAATTTAACAGTGTTAGAACTTGGGGAGGATTAGGGAGATCCTTCCTTTAGTATGTGCAGCTAGATTGTTTTTTTGAGCTGACAGATCCTCTTTAACATATACGACATGTATGTATCTGATCACATGAAATCACAGCATTACTCCATGGAGGATGGGGAGTAGTAGAAGTCCACAGAGTCAAGCTATGATTTCATGTGAACAGATACATACAGTAGAGGCGGTCCCCTACTTAAGAACACCCAATTTACAGATGACCGCTAGTTACAAACAGACCTCTGGATATTGGTAATTTCCTGTTCTTTAGCCCTAGGCTACAATGAATAGCTGTAACAGTTATCTAAGGTGTCTGTAATGAAGCTTTATTGTTAATCCTGGTTCTTATGACAACCCAACGTTTTTAAAATCCATTTGTCACAAAGATCGAAAAAAAAGATGGCATCACCCTGACATGAAGTGCTGAATGGTAGGAGGCATATGGCACAGGGAAGAGTAGATGGGAGGGGCTGGTTGATCAGGACACACCCCATCTGATGCCAAGTTAGATAACATAAAGTGGATTTTATGGTGATGTGATGGAAACTATTTTTAGCTAATTTAGTTAATAGGACTATATGGGAACCTGTCAGTAGCTGTATTTGTGAAAAATGTGATGACAGGTTCCCTTTAAAGAGGACCTGCCACCCTGTATTAACTCCCTCTAGGAGCTTCCACGTCATGTACTGTATGTATCTGATCACATGAAATCACAGCTTGACTCTGTGGACTTTTAATACTCCCCATCCTACATGGAGGTATGCCGAAGACCTCATAAACACAAATGCGTGCTCTTTGCAGGTCACGTAGAAGGGACCAACTGCAAAATTATTCTTCATGAGTATAAATGAACGAGAGAGTTAGGTCATATTAGTCTTCTCATATTTTCTCCTTATACAATTCGTATCTGATAGACCAGTGTCTTTAATCCACATGATCCACCAAGATTAACAATTTGACATATAAAATTCAGTGGGGTAATTTATTGTATGTTGATGATGTATGCTGCCACGTCGGATGGATCAGGAGCTGGTTGGCTGCGCTGTTGTACAATTCTATGCCAGGCCCTGTCTGGCATACAATTACACTGAAACCTGTGCTTGAATGGGCGCAGGCTATAGACATTGCCCTGTGCTGCCCCACTCCGGCCCTTCATGCCTTCTCCAGGTCCCCCAAAGACTTTTATTTACTTGAGAGATTCTTATATAATGACACCATTTTCTTTATGTCTTTCTGGTCATATGATGCATCAGTAGTTACAAACCCCACCACAATGTTTATATCACTAAGAAGCAAACAACATGTATTATAAGCAAAACACAAATCTGACTCATTATAATGACATAAACAAAACTAGAAACTACTTTTATACAATAACAAGATAAAATAGTTTACTGAAAAGTACCTGGAAAGGACCACAGAAGTTTACCACAATATTCGCTAGGCTAAGATCTCACTACTGTCACCACTTCAATTTCTGAGCTCTTTTATTGGAGCAGAAAGATAAAAAAATAAATAAAAGAGCCCAACATGAGTAAAAAAAATAGGCACCAACACTGCCAAAAAAGTATAATGGGATCTGCCTGCAGTTACTACATTTGGAAACAGCTCTTAGATATGTAACATCACATTGCAGAGTCTAAAGAAGTAGGTGATGCACCAGTGAGCATAAAAGTCAATAACCAAATAAGCATTATCAACAATGAGTAACATTCATAATATTGAAAGGAGATGATAGATACTGATAGTACTGTACATACAGTTACAACAGTTTTCCTACTCACTTGGCATGAGTGCCTTATTGTTACTCCAATATTCTATGGTAGTTATGTAATCATTGTTATACAAGCTGTTACACGCTGTACCTTCTGCTAAATAAGGTATAACGTCACCTCCAAAATCAGTTGAGTTTTGACCCCACAAAGCTGCAGTGGGAGGGTCGTGTGTTCACACCTGCAGTTTTTAAGAAGCAATTTTCGATTTCCAAATCAGGAGTGGAGTGAAAAAAAGAGGAGGAGTAACACCTCTCAATGATATGTTCTCACCCATTGTGATCCACACCTGAGATTGGCTTCAAAAACTGTGTCTGAAAAACTGAACACACCCCTAGGTAGCCACCCCGGAGAGCTGTGCAACCTTACCTTTGTGTGTCTTGTAAGTAGCATCAGGAATGTGAAAAATGGCTTTATATACTGGGATTGTAGCAGGACTTGGTGCCCTGGATACACTCCTATGTAATATCATAGCACAGCCCCTCTGCTTTGTTAAATGGGTATTCTCATCTGGGCATTGACATTTAATTGAATGTATCTGTCAGATATAAACATTTCTTCAATTGAATGTTATTGAAAAAATGTACATGTTAAGATAATTTCCTATAAATGTAGCCATGTTATCCCTTAGAAACAAGATAGCTGTCCTTGGATATGACCACTGCTGCTGGAGTGATTGCACATAGAAACAAATGATTTTTGCATATGAAATGTCCCGGACTTACTTCATGTCCAATAGCCATCCTGTGGTATTGAACATTGAATACAGGTGGTGAGGAAGGACTAAATAGTTCATGTGTGGCCACCACTGCCTGAGTTTAGGGGTGGTCTTATCCAAGCACAGCTGTCATCTGTTTCTAAGGGACAACATGGCAACAAATTTTCACAGCTAATTCCTTGAAACACATGTAAAAAACTGATCACACCAGGACGGCATACAAATGCTGTCTGTTTTTTTCCTCACACACCCATTTATTTCTGTGAAAGTTGATGCACAAATCAGATCACAGTGATGGAGGCCACCCATTGGCTGAAACTGCTCCCGTGCCCCTATGAAAGCGATGAGAAGCTGGAACCGGTAGCCATAGCGTATGTTCTTATTTTATCTTACCCCAGGCCCATACTCCTGAAAATACCTTTGAGGCTGCATTCACACTAACACAAGGGGGGCGTATATACAGCCGACGTATATACGGCCGATATAAGTCCCCCATAGACGGCAATGGGCGCGCGGCGCCCTACAGGAGCGGTACGGTGCAGCACACGTTAGTGTGAATGCAGCCTAAACGTGAGTTCACATTTAACATAACCAAAACCTACATGTGTTACAGAATTTGGATGAAGATTTCCATTGGAATGGTGATGGAATTCATGCTTTCCATTCTGTAGCATTCTATAGTGAATCTGCATCGAGATTCTGTAGGGAATACTGATATTGCACCATAAAATTACCCCACAATATAATGCACTCGGGTCAGTCAGGTGTGTCTTTAATACGGGTGAATTTTTGCATCTGTAGAATAGCTCCACTGTCCAGACCTTCTATAGTTAAGCTGAACTGTATCCTGATCCCCATCAGAGGCCATAATGTGGGCACATGCTTGTTCCAGGCCCAATGCTGAATGGGCAACAATGATATTTTATGTTCCAATGATTGATTGATACCTTATGTGTGGATGGAGCGACAATAGATGGGCATTGCTCCCATGAGGCACACATACATACATTGTTTCTGTAATGGATCCACCTCCTACAGCTGTGGGAATGAATGTGCACTGTATGAGGAGTGAGGGACCTGTAGCTCTCTGGCTGCTGTAGAACTACAAGTCCCAGCACAGCTAATGGTGAGACAGCAGCTGCAGGGTGAGTGCACATCTGGCCAGACATGTGATGGCAGCTCAGTCATCCTGCTGCTGCACACAGCTCCTCACATCCATGACAGCAGGAGCAGCATGCGGTAACACAGCACACCCCCCGGTGCTGTGACCCGCAGACACAATGCACACAAAGGCTGCCCACAACACACACACACAGGGTGCCCCCACATCACGTCACATGACGTTCTTCTCACCAGGGTCTTGGCTACGTTTCCCCTCTGTGTAATATTTTTGCTGTGTTTTTCGTTAGCCATCTTGATCCTCTGCTTGGCCACCATAGTCTCTGCGGGTAGCGAGGCCGGCTCGTGTACAGGTAACGGACGTGCTGCTGAACAGTGCCGGAGCCGGAGCGATTCCTGGAGACCGCGCGGCGGAGCGCCCCCTGCCGCCAGATGCGTCACAGTGCACATAGGGGAGAACTAGCGTGTTACCACAGGTAGTGCGTGCACCTGAGGTAGTCATGTACTACACAATTACCACATGCCACACATAGTGCCCCCTATGTGCCAGACATAGTGCCTTTATACAGCAGGTTGTGTCCATTGTCCCCATCAGGGCCGCCATCATAGGGGCAATACTGGTACTGCAGTCACAGGCTCAGCCAGACAGGGGGCTCGGGAGTCCCCCCATTATAAGGTGTATGGGGTGGGATACAGCCAGGTCTTCTTCTCTTCAGTTTCCCCAACCTATTACATCCGTTTTGGGAAACCGAGGCCTCATCCATATAACACCTCTAAGGCTCAGTTCACACTTGCCTTTGGCAGGTACCGTACCCTCTTCCATTATAAAATAGCTGAAACAATCACAATTAACAGAATTGTAATGGAAGGTGACCGTCCCTACTACATTAAAGTCAATGGGGAACGGAAGGTCCTTGTAAGGTAGAAGAAGAGAATGAAAGAAAATCCTAAACTTTGTCAGTTCTGGTATTTTCCACAAGCTTAAAATTCCCCAGCATCTCCTCTGTACTGCCTGGACATGGTGGGCATTGCTACTATCACAGGCCTGTGCCAAGGTATGGTAAATATCTCCCCTAGATGTGCTAGTTAGAGTAACGATACAGTATGTACGGTATTTTCAGAACTTGCTTTAAATATACACACCTACCTGCTTTAGCTCTCTAACTTCCAGGATGATTAATGCAAGTGAGCAGCAGTAGGTGTCTTTTAGGAGACAACTCCTAGTATGCCATTTTCTCTATGCTCTAATGACAGCGCTTGTGCACACCAAAAAGTGTTCAGATCATGGGCACAAATAATGGGAGTGTGACCCCTTGTTGGTGGCCAGAGTGTTATCGGCGTGTGAGAGCAAAGACAGGAATAGGACTTCTCTATGCGGCTCAGGCGTTCGGCTCAATTACAGGACAGTGGATATCAAGGCTGTGTGCATGAGCCCATAAAAAAGTGGATCATGTGGACAGGTAACTAGTTTCAGTCTTGAGCCATACTAATTTTGCTGAAATGCAAGTATTGCAAACAGAACAAAATGTACCAGGCTGGAGTGTTTCACCAACAACCACACCTATGGCGCCATATACATCAAAATAGTTTAATTATTTTAATTTAACTGCACGCTAGGTATAAATCATATTTAATAAATATCCCATAATAAATCTATTAAAATAAGTAGTAATAAGCTTTTATAGTGATAATTGTTCCTTCTGACTCATGCTGTGAGTCCTTTCTACTTTAGGGCTCATGTACACATCATAGACTGTACAATAATGCTGGTCATATGGTCTCTAAGCACTTATGTACAGGCTCCATGAGTGTAGAGAATAGTACCTATCTATATAAGAAGTCCAATAGCACCAATATTAAGGCTGTATACACAACAGAGGTGTTATAAAGCCTTGGGCGTAAACCTGTAGTTCCCATGCACACAACCATGTAAGCCAAGGTGTGTAGGGGCCATAACAATGCCATAGACCTTTACGGGGGCCGTGATCTGGCTGCAAATTGTGTGGCCAGATCACAGGCTCCCAAACAATTTTGTGCATGGAGACCTAGTTCTATGTATTCTCCCAACTCTTGGAGCTGTGAAAGAAAGACCCACTCTGCATAGTATAAATCGCCCCTTAGTGCCCCCTCCCACTCACATTGTGTTCCCAGCTCCCCGTCACATTGTGGTTCCCTAGCAGCTCCAATTTATATTGTTCGACAAACTAGCTTCCCTTCATACTGTGCCCCTCCCTGAGCAGCTCCCCTTCCTACTGTGCTCCCTTCTCCAGATGTTTCACTTCATATAGTGCCCTCCCAGTAGCTCCGCTTCATTCTTGGTTGCGTTTTTCATGTGCATTTTTTTTTTGCATTTCAATACTTTTTTCATCACATAAAATGTGTGGTTTATTTTTTTGTGGCCTATCTTTTCAATGGCAAATGATCAGTGTAAAACGGTTTGCACTTGCATTGTACTTGTGCAAGTGTCTCAGAGTGCAATGCTTACGGGAGTGGCTGGGGGTTGCGGCCTAGGCACGCTGTGGTCACGGTGCTTGGTATAGGGGACCGGAGGGCTGTCCTAGCAGCAGGTGGTGTGTGCAAGAAATAAGGAGAGAGAGGCCGATGTACTGGCACAACCCCTAAATGTCTGTAAGATATTTCCTTGGGTATTTGATGTGGGAGCCCGTGGTGGTAGACAGCCATATCCAGGGATCAGACGGAGGCAACGTTGTGCAAATCAACTCACGGTTCTTTATTGAACAGGTAGCAGGCAACGGGCCTAAACGCTCAACAGCAGATTCTGTTACTGGTACTGGAGTGGTTGTGGAGAGTGGTCCTCAGGATAATGCACCAGCCTGGTAGTAGATGCAGGCTGGGAAAATTTGGATGGAGCTGCGTCCAAAGTGTGGAAGCTGCAGCTCTGGATTGGAGTCTCCTGACTCTGGTCCTGGGATTGGGTTCTGTGTCAGTACTGAAGGTGTACTGAACACTGTCTCTCTCTGTTCACTCTGTCCATGTGCTAAGACTAGCTAGGACTGGAATCAGACCATGTGCTCCTCCCTGTCCAGGGGTTTTATACTCCCCCTGGTCAGGTGGTATCACCTCTCCAATCACACTCCAGTTTACAACACAGCCAACTCATTGGATAACATCATACACCCACTTAACTATTGCCTGTTCAGGCAGAATCTACAGCATGGGACATTTTTTCATGCGTGTGACTTGCCAAAAACATGTGTTTATGTGCGTAAAAAAAATGCAAGTCTGTCAAAGCCCATTGAATACAATGGGACAGAGTGCAATGTGAGTTTGTATGTCAAAAATATGCGCAGGACACAGGTGAGAAAGGGGCCAGTGTTTACGTCCTGGTGTGTGGGTGCAGTCAGATGCCTTTGTTTGCATTGCGTTTAGAAACGCAATGCAAGTGTATTGGGGCGGGCCCCAGCCCAATCACATACATGTTTCCTTGGAAATGCATGACGATCAGTAGCCAGCACCCGGTGTCTTGCAGTGCATTTAGAAACTGGCAAGTGACTGCACCCTGTTTCTGGCCAACCACAGCCTCAACAGTGTCTTTGCATAATTATTCCCTCTCCAATCAATAAATGAGATTTAAATAGAAATTTCTAGAAAATCTACAAAAGATTTTATTCTGTAGGATGTCAATGCATCATATCGTGATTTCAGTCACAACAAAATATAATGGGGTCCCGCGGCCGCATTTTTGTTGTGTTTTTGGACTTTTCGGCGATCGTGCCGGGCTGTCAGACAATCCGATGGATTCAGACAAACCACGGGATTTATCTTTTAATTTGTGTCGCAAGATCAAGCACTTTCATGCATCGGGAAGAAGGTGAACTCCGGTGGACCTGATAGGGGAAGCAACAGATGCAGGATATCGGGCGCACGCTCGTAGTGAATTGCGACAGCTGTGCATTGGAGTCTGGGAAGGCACCTCGATGATTGTGCAGGGACGGGAAAGTAAATCTGCCCCAATTTGTGCCTGGGGTCTTTGACCTTAAATGTGGGGGTTGCTACCCTGTTTCCCCGAAAATAAGACAGTGTCTTATATTAATTTTTGCTCCTCAAGAGGCGCTAGGTCTTATTTTCAGGGGATGTCTTATTTGTCCATGAACAATAATTTACATTTATCGTTGAAAAAAAAAACAACTTCTCTAACCTCCTTATGACTCTCCAAACTCTCCAGAGTTTGCAGAATTTCTTGTGACTCCATTTCTATTAGCATCATTGGCCCCAATCTCTCGTGTTTAGTAAAAGCACTTTCCATAAATGACCCTTCTTATCCTGGTCGCTGCTGGTATCACATTTGTATCACAGCACTCAGTAATTTATCCCATGAAGTCTTCCCCATGTCAAAACCTTCTGCAGCATTTAAAATATTTCCCAATATTAATGTATGGTGTGAACATCCCCATACATGAGCCAACGGCTGCAGAACATCCCCATACATGAGCCAACGGCTGCAGAACATCCCCATACATGAGCCAACCGCAGCAGAACATCCCCATACATGAGCCAACAGCTGCAGAACATCCCCATACATGAGCCAACCGCAGCAGAACATCCCCATACATGAGCCAACCGAGCAGAACATCCTTATACAGACGCCAACATGTGTCTAAGCTGCTGCAGAACCTCACATTAATGTAGGGGGAAGATATGAGGGTATGATGCAGAGGGGTCTGTAAGGGACACTTAGCTACTCCTGCACACAGGACACTAAGGGGTTAGTGCAGTGTGTGAGGAGACACTGGGGGGAGGGAGGACTTATCTCTGGCTGATTCCGGGCTGCTTACTCCTTCTCCTCAGGTGCTGGATGTCTCTGGAGTGTGCAGCTCTCTGGTCTCCTCTGTCTGAATCTCCCGCGCTGCTACATCCAGCCCGGGGATTGGCTGTAGGCAGACAGTCTCCTCCCCTCCCTCTCTCACACGGAGGAGACTGCTGCAGGGAGGGAGAGGGAGGTGCCGCCCCTGAATTAACCCCGCGGACCCTGCGCTGCTCTGCCCATTACATCCAGGGGCATAACTATAGCCGGAGGCACAGCAGCCTGGTCTTGGCAGGCATATTAGCAGTTGCAGCGGCTGAAGTTAAGCCCCTGGATAGGAGCCCCGGCTGCGAGCCGGATGCGGCCATCAAAAGAGCCATGTCTGGCTCGCGAGCCATAGGTTCCCGACCCCTGCCATACTGGATGCACTGCAACCAACTGACCACAGTCAAACATAGTGGTTATCACATGACCTGCCCAGGCAGGTGCAGCCACACATTGAATTCTCAAAGCATCACTAAATCTATTGGTTCTTTATGCATGATCATATATCCAAAATATTTTCTAAAATTTTACAATGTGTTCCAATATCTAGTATTTACCATGTTATGTCAGGCTGGTGCAGAACCTGTTTTATCCTATGGAATATATAGTACTGCATGCTGCACTAGCCATCTATGTTAGAAGTCACTGTCTCCTTGTGGGTCCTTTACTTTGATCATAAAAAATTGATCCAGGGATTTCCCACAATCACATCTGGAGTCTGGAATGTTTTATTCCTACAGTGGGTCAATTTTCCTATTAATGGGACAACACTGTAGGAGTCTAAATTGACCCTCCTTTTTGCAACCTTATCTACACTTATGACACGATGTAAAAGCTACCACCAAAAGAAATTATCAGACAGTTTCCCGGATTTACAGGATAAACCTGGAGTATAATTCATCAAAATGTGTACTAAAACCTGCAGGTCTATTCAGTGTGGATGTTGTGTAAGAGATTAGCAGCACAGTGGAAAGAAACTAAATTTCCAGCGCCTGTCAGGAACTTCTAAAATTTCTTTTGTGGGTAAAAACCCATCACGAAGAAAGAGGAGTCCTAGACAGGACAATGGCATTGGTGTGGGACAAGCCACTATTCATGGTCTCATCACAATCAGTCGATTGGCTTTTTACTTTTGAACCTTGAACATGGTATGGTTAATTCAGCAGGGTGTTTTATACATTATATACGTAATAATGGCAAAGCTGCATAATACAGAAAGCCCATAGTCCAATTAACAGTAGTTACATAAGGGGGCACTGTTTAATATGATAGTTGGAAATGAGATATTGGCAAGAGAAAGGGGCGACTAAATGGTGAAGGAGGGGGGAAATGGTAGAAGGATGTGGGGGGGGGATAGTGAGCTAACGAGTATGAAGCCTAGTTTTTCGGGGGCAACAGAAAATGGAGTGGCGGGGGTGAAAAACCTCACCTCGGGCTTATAACTCATAGTCAATAAAAACAAACGTGTGTAACGCACTTTCCAACCGGGACTGGTTTCCGAGGGGGGAGCAGGGGGACGCCTGTGCCCTGCTGTCCTCTTCTATAGAACGGATGGCTCCGGGAGCATCGGCTCTGCGACCTCCCACTTAGGCGGTCAAAGGAGGGGGGTGGGACGGGAAGGGGGGGGGAGTCAAGGAGGGAGCGTTGATCCGAGTAGATGTCATGTGCTCTGACTCATGACGTTTCTAGAACTATGTGCGCCGCCACGTGTCACACACTATGATGTCATTTGAGCATCTTACTCATGTGTGTTCTTGCTATGAGGCTTTTGGAAGGTGAGTTACCACTTTTTTTTTTGTTTTGTTTTTTGTTTTTCAGCATTATAAGTAGATCATAATGGTAGTGGAATACTTTATTAGTCCCAAACGGGCAAAACTTAAAGTGTCAATCTCCACAGGTTAACAGTAAATTGACAAGACATCAACAAGTGGGGGTAGGTGGACGTCCATCATAAAACATAAGTCACATAATAAAGCACATATACCATAAAAACAGAATAAAAACCACTGCACCTAAAATGATGAAAGTAATTTGCACCCGCCTATTCAATAAAGGTAGCTTACGTTAATAGATGGTATAGGAAAATAGCAAAATGATATCTATTTCCAGTATCGCCTTTAAACATTCCTATTTATACGGCCCTACTGTGATGGTATAATTTGATAACAAGGGTTAGGCGGCGGGAGAGCGGGGCCGTATAAATTGTCTTTTGGTATATCTCTGCCTACCTCGCAGCGGGCAAGAGGGAATAGACAGGAAGAGCTAAACCACTAATCTTTGCCTTGCAGCACCCCATACATTGAGGTCAGCTATTATTTCTGTTTGTGTTCCGAATTTCCCTTAATATCCTCGGGCACTGTCAAGTTTCCTCCCCTCTATAAATTGTAGGGACCGACTATCGGGAGGAGCTCTTCTTAATATTCTATCCATCTTTTGGCAATCCCTACTAGAATACAGTTGGCCCCAAGCCACTAGGGCATTCATGCAATCTGACGAGCTCACTCAGTAAACCGAGTATTATAAAAAACCGATCCATCATATAGTCCTTGGGATGTCTGAAAGTGCTACGTTCTGATGTGAAGAAGTTAAAAAGTACCGTATAGATTAGCTAGTGTAGCAGCGCTAGAGCCCTTGATCAATATCGTCATGCCTGCGTAATTTATTATCAATTATTAATATGCCCTTTAGCCTCAATAGTCATTATTAGCTCCCAACCCACCTGCTCCACTTGCTGTCCTGCTAATAAGAAGGGTTTGAGGCAGAGTTAACGCCTTTTTCTACCACTGCGAGACATCTATAACAATTCTTTACGTCTTATTTACGGTTTATATACGAGACCATTTGGTCTGCACCATTCAGTAAAATATTGCCACAATTCTCGTATTACAGTGTCGTCCGTTCTGTGATACAGACCCCCGACACAGTTAGTCGAGTAGCGTGTGTCGAGGTTTTGGAGACGGAAAACTTGCGGCCGAGAGATGCATTTTCCTAAGCCATGCGTGGTGTATAGAATGAAACAATATAGGAGAGCCTACACCAGTGCCCCGTGGGGGCCCCTGGGTACGCACACCAGCCTTCATCAGACCATGTGCACCCAACCTACCGACGCCTGCGGTCTCGCAGTGCGGAGATAAGCCATCAAGGCATTTGATATGCAGATCGGATTCTATCTGCTAACCTGCAGCTCTGTAGACTCTAGCGAATGCTGGAGTTAATGATCGTATATACTGCGCTGTCTAATAGTCGAAAAAGTCAAGGTACTTCTGGTTTTGGGGGATTCTAGAGAGCAGCATACTTACTGTAATACCATATTAAATTCATGTGCATCATCCTACCCCCAGTCCCACACCGATATGCATTGTAGTGGTCTACAAAATCCTTCACTACACTGGATAAGTATGCCGCATAACCAGTCTTCTAAGATTTCATGAACCACGGTTGTTGTCACGCTATTGGTCTGTATCGTTTAATGTTTTCGGTCGGGGACTTATTCACAGGAACTTTAACAGAAGTTTTCCATAAAGTTGGCACTATTCCCATTGTAAGCTCATATTAATAAATTTGTAAAAACCTCCCCCAACAGCACGATTTCAGAACTCTATATCTAACATATCTGGGCCTCCAGCTTTACTAGATATTTTATCCGTCCTAATTCTCAGTACCACCAATCCTCAACTTTTATCGGCGGGCATCATCTCCTGTTTTTCTCCCATGCAGTGTTCCCCCACCACATTTAAATGTTACACCATCCCTTACTTACTTCCGACACACTATGGGTGGATGTACTCATATCATCAAAGCGCGAATAGAAGAGTTTTTAATTCGTTAGCCTTCTCTATATCCCTTCTGCCCCTTCAGTTCGCATAGGGTATACCTGTAATTAGTTTTAGACCCTCTCAGCCTCCTTTGTTTTCGCTCAACAACTTATTTTTAATCTCTTTTTATATGCATACTTTGCACTCCCGATTAATTATGTTTAACATCCTTTAGGTAGGCTTCTATAGTGAGTGCCTCACCCCGCCAAGAAAGCTCGCCTCTTCAACCCCAACAATTTTTACGTTCTCCAGTCATCCATAGGTTTATTGTTCATCAAATATATTATTATTAATATAATATAATATAATATTAAATATAAGGCAAAGGCTGCATCTATATACTAGGGGTCTGGCGGGACGTAGTATACTACTGGGGCGTCTAAGGGGCCAGTCTATATACTACAGGGGCTGGCAGGCTATATGCTACAGGGGGCTTTCTGGCAGGCTATGTACTTCAGGGGCTGGCTGGCTATATACTACAGTGTATTTCCTACCCTCGGCTTATACTTAAGACAATAGGTTTTTCCAGTTTTTTGTGTTAAAATTAGGGGTCTCGGGTTATAGTCAGTCGGCTTATACTCAAGTATATACGGTAATTTAATATTATGTTAAGAGAAAGACAGATAAGGTGATATACAGTTGTACAGATTGATTCAGCTTGGCAGCCTCAAGAGATGACTGAAGATGAAGATAAGAATATAATTTAATGATTTAAAGTTGGGAACTTTTTATTAAACATGTATGATAATTCATTATCATGTATAGCAGCATCATGTCCCTTTAAATCTCCATCTTCATATATCACCATGGTAACTATATCCACCAACAGCCAATAGGATTGTTTGATATGCACCTGAGAAAAACACAAAGAAGCCTTGGGTTGCCTGCTGTGAGATACTTCTCAGTAATGGTCAGCGAGGAACTGACATCCTGATTGGATATTTTTAGTTGTATTGTACACAATGAATAACAGTGACAAACCTTTCTAAATGCAGGCTATTTATTATTTGTTATATGTTTAATATGTCATGTTACTCACTTATATTTTCTTCATTGACACTCCAATGGCCTCAACTATGGGTTCAGATTAACAATTTTATCCCTCAGATGCTGCAGTCATTAGTGCCCACAGAATGTAAGTGGTTACTACAGAAGTCTCTGCTCCACTTGCAGCTCCATGACGCCATTGAGAAGAGCAGCTGGCCAATATAGCAACCCGGGACTTTACAATGGTCTGTGGGTGCTATCAAATATTATTATTGTTATTATTTAGTCACTGTGTTATTATTTATATTTATTTTTTTATTAATTTTTTTTATTTTTATCCTTTATGTTGTTACTGTTGGTTTCATAACTATTTGTCCTAAATTTGGCAGACTCAATAAAAAAAATGTATATATTTAATATATACAAAAATAAAATATATATGCCTGTGTGTGTATTTGAGTGTATGAGTATCTGTTGTGTATTATTCATATTGTTACATTTTCATATTTCTATTTGATTATATATTATTTTTATGTGTGTAGTTACTGTAGGTTTCGATACATATTTATACACACATACTGTATATGTGTGTGTATCTTTAATTGTAAGTAGTCATGTATTTATTTTATTAATTATTATGTTACAGTATTTTTTGTTACTTTCTTGTCCTTATGCTGTTTGGAAGAATAAAAATGGATCTGTACCTTCAGTTGCTTTTATAGCAGACCTGCATTGATTCACAGTATCCCTTGTTAGCGGGGTAGACTCCAAAGTAGCGATATTCAAGCATTAGAGTTTTGTTAAATCAAATACACAGGGGGTTATTTATCATTGGTTTTGTCTGTCTTTTTTGATGAAAAAAAAAATTGCATTGAGGGTTTTTTTTGGACTTTTCGCTGCTAAAATGTTGCACAAGACTATTTCCATCACGTAATTGATCTGTCGTATACCTAGAATTACTGAAACGCCATGCAAAGCCGGAATAATGATTTAGGACTTTTGTAATATGTGCTGGGACTTGTTATGCATTTTACAGCTTTTGCGCCTTTATGAAGCAAAAAAAATCCCAGACAGCGAGTATAAGAACATGTATTATAGAGCCAAAGCCACTTGAATGAATCTGACTAGCAGTGGAGCTCTAAAGACAGACAAAGAACTGTCGCAAGGATCCTGTCTAATGATAAATAACCTCCATTGAGTATGAGGAGACTGCAGTCAATTCACCAGGGATTTGACGCTATCCTTAACTACATTGCAGAAGCCACCGGGACCCAAGTGCTGAAGTATTATAGCAAGAAGTGTCATATCTAATTAAATGGTCATAGATGACAGAACTAACAATCGGCTTGTATACTTCTTCCCTTTTCCATCAGATACAAAAGGATTGAGAGATGTAATCCTGTATATGATAAAAATCTAAATGTGGGTGGAAACAAAATGACTATAGATAAAATCTGAATGCCTAGGTGCTATGGTTAGATAAAGGCTCAAGTCACTCCTAATGTAATTCCAGCTACAAAAGTTTAATTGTTTTCACCAAGTTACAAAAAGGCTTTGTCAGGGACAATTGTGTGCTCTAATGTGGGGTAGATTCATTTCTCAAGCCGACCTTCAGAGTGAGAGCCCAAACAGTGGGCACTATCCACTTACACTGCTACAGTCACACACCTGATTCTTGAATCATTGATAAGACTGGTTTCTTAGCAACCGCATTCATGTAACACTGATAATAGCAATATAATGCTCAACCGCTTAGACAATTGCTCCATGGAAGCCTTGGCAAACTACAGGACATGAATAATTGATGTAATCTCAAGTATTATGGTGTCTAATTTAGACAAATTCTTCTTATATTGTTTTTATGATATTACATTTCATATTAAAATGTATACACTATAAATAAATTCAGTTTATTTATAGTTGCCATTTTACCACAAAATGTAGTTGCCATATTTCCAGCCAGAATCACAAAGGCTTTTCATATCATTTTTGTTTGTTTCACTTTTTAAGAGTGGTTGGGTAAGTGCTATGAAACTGAAATAATATACTTTATGAGAATTGATAAGTAGATAGCTGTGTCAAAAATTATATACAAGCGGTCCCCCTACTTGTATATTTTTTTTATAAATGAATAAAATGTAGAATATAAAATATATATTAATGTATAAAAATATTAATTTAACACATAAAATGATTACCTAGAAAACACAATATGTTTTTAAACATATTTTAAGGACACCCGACTTACAGAAGACCCTCAGTTAAAGATGCACCCCTTTTCCCACTGTGATCTCTGCTGAAGCTCTCTGGAAGCTTTGCTATAGCCCCAGACTGCAATGATCAGCTGTAAGGAATCTGTAATGAAGTTTTATTGACAATCCTTGGTCCAAATACAGAAAAAATTTTGAAACGCCAATTGTCACCGGGGTAAAATAATATTTTGTCTGGAGCTACAAGTATAAAATATACAGTTTCGACTTAAGAACAAACCTATGGAACCTATCCTGTATGTAACCCGGGGACTGCCTGTATATGAAATATATTACTGTGAGAATATTTTATGCAACCCTGATATTTATAGGAGTCCATCCGATGCATAATATTTTGAAATATAATGTATAATATTTCATCAATTTCTATAATTCTTCCAATAAGGAGATGACAGTTAATGATCTGTCCTTTGGTCACAATTTTGATGAATTTGTATTGCACATTCATAAAAGATATACATTTCATAAACTCATATTTCAATTCATCTCTTTTGGGAGAAGTAATCGCATGTGTCACCCTTGTCACCACTCTTGTCCTGTTCAGTGATATACTCAATGGGGCAGATTTATCAAGCTGTCTGAAAGTCAGAATATTTCTAGTTGCCCATGGCAACCAATCACAACCAAGCACTGGTAAAATGAAAGCTGAGCTGTGATTGGTTGCCAGGGGCAACTAGTAATATTCTGCCTTTCAGGCAGCTTGATAAATCTGCCTCAATGTGTTTGAGGGATCACATGACCTACGGATGTGTGCGCAAAAAATGAAGCTGGTTTCCAAGATGCTTTAAGTCCCACACAACATGTGCACTGAACAGGGATGGTGCTGGCTCCTAAGTCCTCTTGTGTTTGATGCAGTTTGACTTGGCTGACCTGACTAATAGTAGTATGGTAAATAGTATTGGGTTGCTTTCTTCAAGGCTGAACATAGGATGGAATAAACTAGTGGTGCCCTTTGTCTGTGACAGAAGACCCTGTCTGTCTTCCTAATTATACAATCCCTGACCACCAGTACCTTTATTACTACAGTTATTGCCCTTGTTGCTGGGTGTAACTAGCATATTTATTTGTCAACTCCACCTGTTGGAGCACCCTTAGCAGCTCCCTTCATACTGTGGCCCTCTCATCTTGTTGCTGCTGGACAATGAAGTCATATCATCGCGCTGATGGCTCTCTCCACATCGTCACTGTATTCGGCAGCAGGAGAGGGCCTGAAATCTGGAACTGTACCACTGGATCCAGGATGGTTGGGAGGTATGCAATAGATAAAAATAAATATGCTACAAATGACAAATGAAAGACACTTGTGAAAAACACTTGCATGAAACATGGACAACGGTTATTCCAGTTTCAGAAAAACTTATAGATATAAAGGCCCACATTTTAACTTACTTTGCACTAAAATGAACATACAAACTGCTTGCACATGTATTCATGAAGTTTTTGCGCCTGTGTTGTGTTCCTGCACAAATTCTGCACATAAAGGCGCGTTCTGGTGCAGAGTTGGACCGTGCACCACATTTATTATAGCAACTTGACAGAATTGTGTCACACGCTCTATGTTAAAGGTGCACCAAAAAAAAGTTGGTGCTCACTTCCCTAACAGTGCAGGGTGCACCAAATAAATGAAGACCATGCACATGTTTTCAATAATCTGGCTGCACATTAGTGAGGCAAATTGCACATACTGTAGTACAGACTGCACTACTTTTTCTAAATCTTGTACCCGCTGCCGGCCTGCTAATTAGAAGTCTGGCATGTCAATATTTAAGAAGACCAGCACCGGCATCGGAATGAAGAGGAGTGCAGGTAAGTATGTCTGGTTTGTTGTAATTCTAAACGGTTGTTTTCCTTTAACTACATAGAAGGACACCAAGATAATAAATTGCTTATTGTGGAGAGGTCCAAGTTTCAGCCACAGATTTCAATGTGCATAATAACAAATAAAACCTGCAGTGAACAAATGCTTTAACAGATGAAAATACACTGCAAGCCACCTACCTACTTTCTAACATTACAGGTAGTATATGAAATAATGATCTTCTGCTGGAGCAGAGTTGTGATTGTAAAAAGATTTCGCACAAATGTCAATTCAAATCACAATGCGATAAATTCTTTGTGATTACGAGTACTGAAATTATAATACTGTTAGTTCTGGTATGGGCTCTTTATGTGTTTGGAGCTGTCAAATATAATTACCTCTAAGGGATTAGCTACTTGATAAACAAGCTTGCATCCCACATCAGTGGTTATCATCATTTAGTGAAGAAGCTGGACTGTCCGTCTGATCTAATGATATGGGCACATTCAATAAGTTGTTGGTATTTTGGTGTGCTGGGAAGATCCCTCTTGAACAAAACGAAATTTCTATATTCTAGATTAGGTTTCCAACTTGATTTTCAACCTAGCTTTGGATTTAGGAGGTAGACAAAGCCTGTTCAATTGAAGTGGGTAATGGCAATTTTTGTCTTTTCACATAACCCATGTATACTGTTCTATACATTTAGTGCCATAGATCTTGTCTTAACTTCTACTGGTCAATGACTTTGAGGCTTATACAATGGTAGATTAAGTTTATCAGGGCCTGTTTGGAAAGTGTGGGCCCCCATTTTAAAATTGAAATAGCTTACCCAGTGAATAATAGAACCTCTGGGGGAGATTAATAATTAGGCAGGATTTTGAGCAGTTGTCTATGTTAGACTGGCAGGTTCTGATGTGAAGGCATTTAATTGTGAGCTGTGTGTGCTCTATGCGAATAGACTGCACTAGTCACACATATGTTTAACATCTGCTCAATTTCTGCCTTTTTGCGATGGTTTTTGCTTAGGAAATTCTCAGATACCTCAAACATAAAATTGAGCAAAAACTTCAAAAATTAAGCAAAAACTTCCCCCTGTAGTAACCATGGAGCCACATACACCACCTCCTATGTTGTGTAGTTTTGCGATTAAATTTGCGTTCTTTTGAAAATTCTCAGTTGATAAATTTGGTGTTGCACACTCTGTGTTGTATTTTTTCCGCCATTGTGGGACTTCAGAGTTGCATTTTTTTCTCGCTAAAAAAAGACGTAAAAACAATGTTTGCAAAAAAATTGTGACAATTATACACCAAGAAGCTACATGGGACTAATGATAAATGTCCCCCTCTGTTCCCATTCACTTGCTGGCCCAGAGCTAAGCTGCAAGCGAGAAGTAGACAGCAGTCCCTACTGGATAAATGCACCGAACAGTAAAGTAAAGGTTCAGGATAAAGGTCAGAAGCACAGCAAAATCACATCTGAGTATCTCAGAATATCACAAGAGCCAGAAAGATAAAGTCAATAACAGGCAAAGGAATATTACACTGGCAGGTATAAATCAAGTGACTGGACGCCGCCCCAGAATATCGATGGAGTAAGCCACAGCACCTGAAGAATTGAATTCCAAAAAATGCTTTATTCACATATCATCCAGGCTTAAAAAATGCTGCCAGGCATAAAAAATGGACACTGCCCCAGAAGCTGATTGGAGAAACCCTCCAAACACTCCCATAGGACTGCTTTTCCCAGAACATTGCTTAGAAAATTAGAACTGAGGAATCTAATCCATTACAAAATACATGGCCTCTGTATCTTGGATCCAATTATCACTCCTCCAGAACCATAGGGGGCTTAAAATAGAGATAAACAACACTCAATCACTAACTGTTTCATTTTGCAAAAAAATGAATCCTAATAAAATTAACTACATTGCTTAAATAGTAGAATAAAGTAATAATGCCTAAAGTAGTAAAATAAAATAAATACAATGTATGCTACTTAACAGTTACACCTTACACAGTAAATGATGTTAGAATATTGGAATACAGATAGAATTTTGTTCTTTCTCAAGGTTTGTAATTGTTCTTAAGGTATGAAAACATAAGAAAGACTTTAGAAATGTGTTATTACTGTGATCATAGGTAATACGGTATCACTGCCACACAATTTAAAGAAACCCTCTAAGCACAAAGTGCAACTTTAGAAACTTATGTCTGACAGGTACACTACTGTGATATATAACTACCTTTAAAACTACTGTATGGAATAAAGATAAAAGAAAAGCAGGTCATCCTCTTAATGGCTGTTGGCTTAATGGTTATGAAAAATTGAAGAATGTCTTTACATCAAAACAAACTTAAAAAGTACCAATGTGGCTTTCTATACTTAATCTCGAATTCATACCTGTTCATACTAGTGAAAGTAATAATCCACATTTCCTGTAAACCACTCAGAGGAATTACCTTAATCTGGGATATTATGTTATGACATTGACAGCTTATTTAAGTACTACCTTGTCTAGCCTTCCTCTAGCAAAACATTCTTATGTACAGACATGAGAGAAAGAAAGTTCATCTTATGGCCTTTATGGTCTGTGCAAGTACATACAGTATAAAAGCCTAAATATGAGAAAAGGGTATCCATAACACAAGATTCCATATTAACCCTGGCATTTATGCCCGCATATTGTTACCAATCTACCATTTTCCTCAAATGAGCTGCTATATGAGATTATTAAAATATGGGGTTAACCTAGCCCTTCATTTTCTTTAGGGCGATATAAAAGACTCTTACATAAATGTATACAAACTGTATACTGTATAGCGGCCTGACATTCAGCCCATCAGCAAGGCATAATGAAATGTTTTCTCAATAGTTATCAAAAAATCACAGAAAAAGTAGAAACATCTAAAAGATAACTTTAGATGTGGCGCTGTATATAAGCCTGGCTTGGCCGCAGCTGCTGTTAGCGCAGCGAGGCCGCCCGGGCAATGTATAGGAGAAAGTCTGCGGCCGCAGCCACTGTCAGTGCGGTGCGGATGCATCTCGGAGAGCCGGCAGCGATTCTGCAATACATGTGATGCTGCCGGCTTCTCCAGGTCTCCGCAGACAGGGGGCTTTGGGGGGGTGTGTCGGCCGGCCCCTAATAAATAAGGCCGACTGCCGGGCACAAGATAGGAGAATCCGACCTCTTATATAGTAAGAGGTCGGATCGCTTTAAAGCAATTTACCACAAATAAATTTTTTAAAAAACTGTCTGGGGAGAAAGGGGCTGGGGTGAGGAGTATGGGGGGGGGGCACATTTTGTGGGGGTCATTTTCGGGGTGACAGGTCCTCTTTAATCACTGTTTTTTATTCTTTGAGATGGAAAATATAGCACAACAGTCTAAAAACTTACCAAACGATACTTCAAAGAATGGCGGCAAATAGGAGGAAACTGAAAGCAAAGAGCACTTTTGCGTTAACAGAAAAAACAATAGTCTAAGAGTTCTCTGCCTCTAGAAGAAATAGAGAAGTTCATCAGAATTTTTTTGCACAAGAAGGTAACTGTCTAAATAAATACATACAAACTACATAAATACAAAAAATGATTTTATTCCAACTGATAAAGAATTATATGTAACTATTAGATTAGCTTAGCCTTTTCCAACCTTTCCTTTCCCTAGGGTGTACATTATCCCTCATTACCTCAGTGGAGGTAGAAGTACTTTTTGACAACACTTCTAAGATAATTACCCTAAAAATGTGACAACAAAGGCGCCAATTAAGAAGTGGACTGAACAAACTGTTCTAAATAGTTTATATCATTGCATCATCCTTTACAAATAAGATATATATATACAGGCAGTCCCCTACTTAAGGACACCCGACTTACAGACAACCCATAGTTACAGACGGACCCCTCTGCCCACTGTGACCTCTGGTGAAGCTCTCTGGAAACCTTACTATAGTCCCAGGCTGCAATGATCAGCTGTAATGTGTCTGTAATGAAGCTTTATTGATAATTCTTGGGCCAATTACAGCAAAAATTTTGAAACTCCAATTGTCACTGGGGCAAAAGAAAAAATTTTGTCTAGAACTTCAATTATAAAATATACAATTTCGACTTACATACAAATTCAACTTAAGAACAAACCTCCAGACCCTATCTTGTATGTAACCCGGGGACTGCCTGTAATATTATATAATAAAAAGTTAAGGCTCATCAGTAGCAAGTGTGCATGGTGGCGATAGATAGAATTGCTGCTGGCAGTCATATACACATAAGATCTCTTCAGAGTAATTTCAGAAGTCAAGACGTCTATTTTTCTTCGGTTTGTGTTGTCTATTTAATGTATGTAAATAGTAAAAAGAAAATTCCATTAAAAACATGAATTCCTCTGAACTCCTCTCATTACAAATACCCTAACCAAAGAGACATAAGATGAATCAAAGCTTCCTATAATTAAGGCCCCATAGGGACTCAAACATGTTCTTATGAAACATAGTTTGCCCCTGGTTATTTCATGGATATTTAAATATCAAAAGGATGGGACAAGCTTTAATTCTCAAAAGACAATCTTTTAGAAAAATAGAAAGAGAGACAATGTTGTTTAGTTTTATGATCAAAAGTGAATTTTCTTGCTGGTGCTAAGAAGACTGAAGGAAGCAAGGATCTCTTCTTGCCAGTTTGGTTACTTTTGCGTTTTTTCTGACATTCTTAGTAATGTAAATGACATTTCATAATTAAATTATTTTATGTCCTGAGGTCTGGAGATTAAGTAACTTACTAAGTAAATGTCATCAAGATATGTTCATGTTATTTTCTTCTCAGTTAATTATAAATTATGGATTGATATAGGTCTGTATAGAGATGAATATCTATTATAGGGGAATACATTTGGTCTGAATCAATTTAAAAGCGGATTTCCTTGGGGGATTTAAAAATCTGCGAAATGTCAGGAACTTGATAGTTACATTTAGCCATGCAGTATAATCTGCTGGCAGCAGGTTGTAGAGAAATGCATTGTGATTTTAGACATACCTTATATTTCTGTATTATATATTTCTGTAATATATATTTCCCAGTTGAATGTATGCTAATAAGGCAGTTGGTGCACCCAGGTTGTGTCTACAGCAGATCAATTCCCTTTCCTTCCAAGACTAAGTGCTCCAGATGCCAAGGACACAACTTGGGTGCACCAACTGCCTCATTAGCATACAGATAAAAATAACAATTTCTCAGAAATGTGTTTTTAAATCACAGTGCATGCAAATGCTGCCACAATATTATAATACTTTTGGAGAGAATAGACTTCCTTTAAATCATTAATAGGGACTCAAAACAGTCCTTTATGTTGTAAGGTGACTTTCATATTAACTCTTTTATGGCCAAAAATGGCTCCCTGGTATTAGGACGAGAGCACAAACCCAAGACACACCAGTCTCTTAGTAAATGTAGAATTTCCCTCCAGTTTATTAATGCTCAGCCGCATATATCAAATAGCATCAAATGGGCGTAAACAGATGATAAAATAATGCAATGCTATTGGCCATAATGAATATACCCCCATAAATTCATTTTCCCAAAACATGTAGGTGAACTTTATATATTATTTCTCTCACCAAGCACCGTTTTCAAGGAGACAAAATGTTTATACTAATTGCCCTGAGAAGGAAGACTTGGGCAAGCCAAAACATAAGATAAGCAGGTGCTAGAGCAAAAATATAGGACAAGAGTGAAGGACAGACTTGCTAAATGTCATGGAGAAGCTAGCAGGCATTCATAAAAATGAAGTTTGAATCATGACATTAGCTTGACAGTGCTTGACCACCGGCTAATACTAAAATGTCCACTTTGTCTAAGATGGCAGCTGTTTGGTTCTCTTGGTTCAAAATGGCCGCTATAGAGGAATATATATCACTAACAATCATAGTTATTCAGTGCAAATAGGAGAAATAGAACTCTCCTCCTAGGCTCTGCCAGTGCCTTACATTGAATGTTACTTTTAGTACAGGGTAAATAGTACTTGACATAACTCTGCTAAAGTTTTAGAAATATTCAGAACAGTTCCCACAAATAATGGATATTCTGTGTATAATATGAAGTTATACAATTTTAAAATATATTTTCTGTGTATATAACTTTGGAACTTTGCCTGATGTCATTTGTTAATAAATGTTGTGATTCTGAAAATTCCAGATGGAATGTGCCAGGTGTGTGATTATTCTGGGAACCTCTCACAAATAGTAGAATGAAGAATATAAGACAGTAAAAGAAGTCAAGGTGGCAAATGTTATTAGTATTATAATGCATTTTTATACACAATATGGAGAAATCATTTTCCTATACATTGTGATATGTACCCTAGACTCCTTAAAAGGACACTATCACCAGATTTTACTACACTCTGGGATAGAATTTTCTTTCTAGAATTCCCTCTGTTATGTTATATCTCACCTGTGTGCTTATGAAAAAAAATCAGTCATATTCAAATGCAATGTGAAGTCACTTTCTGTGTGAGATGAGTCATTTTTGGAGACTGAACAGGGAGTGACACTTCAGAAGCCCATGTATTGGGCTCTTTAATGCGTAGAATCACGCTTTTGGTTTTATATTAAAGATAAGAAACAAATCACAGTTTGTGGTTCTGTTCTACAGGTTTGGAGATACAGGTAGTTAAAGGGAACCTGTCAGCAGAAAAATGACCAAATAAAGCACTTTCAGTTAATTGTTAAGCAGCCTAAAGTAAAAGAGAACTATGCGTGAAGTCAAGCTTTCCCTGCCTAAGAACATCTACTGTATTTAAAGACAGTATGAAGTCTGTTGCATGATGTCCATCACAACATAAGGGTGTTCTGAGGCAGGGAGAGCTCGACTTCTATACAACCAATTTGCATCCCACTTCAAAGTTGATTTTCTGGATGATGACACCATAAAAGAAACATGATCTGGAAGGTGCTAAGCTGTTTGACAACAATGTTTGTTATATCAATTTCTGCTGAAAGGTTACTTTTAAAGACATAACTGGAATATGCGTTGCAGACAAAAATCCAATTCCTGCCTTTTTCTATAACTACTTATATCTGTAGCTAACATTACCACAAGCCTGAATCCTTTCAAACAATGACATTATTTTTTTAATATGATACTAAAACATGGTACTATAGAACCAAAGATACATCTCGTGCTCTCAGCATGACTCTTCTTAGACTCAATTCTGCTATTTTCAGTTCATTTGCAGGTGACTTTTTATGGATAAATGGACAGGATTGGATATAAAAGAGGGAATTCTAGAAAGGATATTTTATACCCTATTTTATTATCATTTCCTGTTTTGAATTTCTTTTCTTATTCTAACTTAATGTATATGGCTAAATTGACAACTAAGTGTAACCATTCCCTTTCTAAAAGGTGTGATTAATTTTTTGTCAACATATTTTATTTAGTATTTAATATAACATCATGTAAATTGCACATTATCATATGCTTAAAAAACAAAACACGACCATACCCCATTGAATAAATCTGGGTTGTGGATAGAGAAACAAAATGGAATAAAAAGCAGGAGTGGTTCACAATGCTGTATCCAAGAAGGTACTCTTTATTTCCCTAGACCAGTCAAGGAGTCTGTCTCTCAAGTACCACTTGACAATATGCTAGGTAACGTCCTGGGCCGAGGTGGTGGCAGGAAGGGTTGTGTAGTAGAGATATGGTCCAGTCAGTGGTCCAGTCAGCGCAAGACTGCACCCAACCAAATACATAGTTATTCATACATTTCATCAAGCAATACCAGAGAAATAAATTAAATTCAGACTTTTTAAAATAGGGGTTCCAAATGGACTTTTTGAAGAAATGTGTCAGTTGCCCTATTCATTTTCAGTGGGTTTTTCTGAAATGTATGGAAATGCTGCATAAAGAACCTGATTTAAAGGGGTTGTCTGAGATTTTTATAAAAAATGTTATATATGGCTGGGAGGGTGGGTGGCTAGGTTCAAAAACAATAAACCACTTGTACTCACCCCTTCCAGCACTCCCATTCATCTGTGGTGCCACCTATCACAGCATATAGAGGCCGGTGGTGCCATTCCGACCACTGGTGTCTGCTATGGCCTGAAACTCATGCTGTCGGTGGCACGTGGACAAAATGGTATCTTGTAAACAGAGACCCAGCATTGACAAGTGGCTCTGTGGATGTATGGGGATCCATACATTTTTAATCCTGCACTGCGCTGTTTTCTATCCTTTTCAACCATACACACCAACTTGCATAATGTGGGTGAAGAATGGGCAGCGATGGATGGGTGGAGGTTGACTGATTCAATACATAGGCGTCGCCAAATGCACAAAATGTTGTGTGTCCTGTTGTAGAACTAGTGGATTCTACAAAATGTATCAGACACAATACTGAAATGTCAACATACTTCTTCATTATCAAATGTTGTTTGGCCTAAAAATAAGAGCTAATCCTCATTTGCATGCTGTTTTGCATGGTGATTTAGATTGCTGTCTACTTGTTGAATCCCATTGTAGTAATCCGACATGAGATGACAGTTTAACAGATGAACTCGGAGAGGAGGACTCAAGAAGGATCAAGCACTTTAAACAGAATTAAACTAAAGAGGATTTATTATTTTTCAGAGAAGAGATTGTGTGAGCTTTATGGGGTTATCTATTTCTAATTTTGTCTCATTCATTGTCTATATACGGCAATTGACGACAAAGATAATCTAAATTATATTTATCCTACTCAAGCACATGAGAAGTATTATGTTTTCACTATTTAACATAATACTAAGGGATTTCACTGTAAATGTCTCAAAAAAAGAGACAATGGTAAATAGTTAAAATACAGAGCTACTGCAATAAAGATATTTTTGTTGAATTTATCTCCACTGCATGTGCTTTGTACATTTACCCCCAAATACAAAAAATGCTTCACTTAATATAACATTTTCTATTTCTAGAAAGTCAATCAGCTAAGAAATCGCCAACCTGTAAGGGTAAACGTAACGAAAAATCAAATTTAATTGATTAAATTAATTATACTTTATTGATAACACGATTTTATAAATACACAATACAATCAGCAACACATATGGTATTTCATAAGATATCATAAGGGAACAAACATATTCCAGATGTATATATGCAAGACAGATGAGAGGCAACAAAAGAATATTCTATTCTATTTTATAGTAATAAAATGCTCACACAATCTGCAATTCACATAGTAATATGTCCCTTACTAATGGATATTGCCCTTTATGTGCTGCCCCAATGCATGTTACAGCCTTTCAAGCCTTCTTTCAGGAGGTCACGGGTTGCATCTATTCTGTTTTTTTAGTAGTTGATAGTTTTGCATGTTGTATGCCCTGTACATAGCTCTCTATCCAAGCTTTCATGTTTGATCCAAGATTTCAGTCCACATGGTTAATCATAGCTCTGAGATGCTGCTGGTTACCACCTGCCTCTTTATATTTTCTAGTTCTAACCCTTTAACACGCTATGAAGAGAATTCATAACAAGAACTATTTAGACCTGATATCACATCCAAAGTGTTTGTCACAATGGATATATTTGACAGTACACAATGGGGAGAAAAATAAAGGGAAGGAAGAATTGTTACATTCAACCACTTCAAAAGCTCAGTACAGAGAAACCAAGGATATTACCTGAAAGGAGATATTGGTCATGGCCCTTTACCCTTTATCCAGGGCCTAAGGTTATGAAAATCTCTGAAAAATATCCAGGGCCCAGGTGGTCATATATGCATAAAGAGTGACAGCTGCCAGGCTGTCATTTTCTCAATAGCTCTCAACTCCTACATGCCCATCTTATTTTTTCAGAGCTTTCACCCCTTGAGCCCTAGTAGGAGTAGCAGTAAACCTCAAGTACCTTCAGGTACACTAAATGTGCACCATAGAGCCATGGGCTCTCCAACACTGATCTTGTATGGAAAGAAAGATCTAAAGCAACCTGTGAGGAGTAGAATACCACTTTGCTGCAAATGATTTATGGGTTAACACTCAGGCTCTATAATATTTTTGAAGGGAAGAACATTTTTCCCAACTTCAACTTTCTTCCACACTGGGTGAAATTGAACATTCTCCCTTTCTTGAGTCTTTTCCCCCAGCAGCTCTCCACAAAGCAATAATATCATATGTTGTTGGGTCTGGGTGTAATCTCACGATTAAGAGCTTGCAGGGGACCCAGAGACAATATAAAGCCTAGGAGCTGACTGGCAAGAAATCAGTCACTACTCCTTACATTAGAAGGGAACCAACTAGTCAAGGGTTGTACAGTGTGCTCCTACAGGGTATGACTGATCTGAAGAATCCCACTCTCAGGCTTTCCAAAAAGATCCAGATTGATCCTCTGCGGAAGGAACCAAGGATTATGCATGATGGATGTCAACAGACAAGAGACTGAAGACAGCTCATGTGGTCTAAAGACCAAGATGGGATGAGTTGTCGTCCAGGAAAACCTGGCATTTACTTGTTGGAATCCACTTCACAGGCTAAGGGGCTACCTAATAATAAAGCAAGAAATCAGTTAAGCCATCTCCTCTTTGGACCATAGGGTGCATTAACAGGCTCAATGAGAAGAACATTTTATTTTTAAGAATGCACCCTCCACACAAATTGCATCACAATACATCTCATTTAACTGAAAAAGAAGAGGGAAAATCTTAAAGATATATAACTGAGTAAGATGTCCATTTTGATCACACTCACCCTGCCAAAACATAACAGTGGAAGGCAGAACAAACATGGCAGGTCCCTCTGGATCCCCCAGTAGAGGGCAAGTGGCATATAATTGTCTCAACTGGGAGACTGGCACTGATGCATTTAAAGACTGTTTTGTTGCTACATGTAACTCAATGTATCACTCCATAGATTCATTAACTGTGATCTGCTTGTCTCCCTGAAAAATATTGGCTACATTTTTTAATATATAACACTAGTCAGCGAACTGTACACTTCAACACTGTGACTGTTGAGTTGCGATTAACCATCATGTCACCTTTAATAGAGCTGTATGTCTATCAACTTTACTCAAGAAGGTCACATTGATTGGATTCAAAATGGCAGAACGCCTAATAGTGAAGTGTCATCATTAGCACAACTACAGGGGAGGCAAAAGGTACAATGGCACCAGGGCTCTTGGTGTTTTAGAGGACCCAGAAAGTGCTCCTTCTGCAAACAGAGTTATGTCAGCACAATCTCTTAGGCACCTTTTATGTAAGATAAATGTAAGCATTTTCAGGCTCCTTTGTGTCCTGCTCATTTCTGAATACCAGAAATTGGCCTTTTGATGATTTACATTAATTGTTGTTTTGTGCTTTTCTTAGAACTCTCCTTCTTTAATAAGCTGCTAGCAAGGATAGACTAAAACCAAAGTGCACATTTATTATTAGAACAATGAAAAACATCAAGTAAAATATTAATGTGAAGAAATACAAATATGCCTCACCCTTTAAAGGAGAACAGACTATTATTATGACCTGTAGCTGAATATTCAGCTTTAACTGCTGTTAATATTTGTATAATAATCAATTATAGGCCTTCTGATCATTTAAAGGGGTTCTCTAGGTCTTAAATTGGCTACAGAATACAATTTAAAGTACATGGTGGTGTATCCTTCAAATGTAACCTTTGTGTGTCGCCCGTTACTCAACTTTTTGTTTTGAGAAGGTAGGAACTGAGCATTGTCTAGTTATCATGTGTGTATGGCCAGCATGGAATATAGGAAAGACCATCAGTATCCGATTAATGTGAAGTTCAACCTCCATGAACACCCACTGATCAGCACAATACAGGGACCTTATCGGCTAGTTTTACACGGCACTTACTTCATTGTGTACACATACATAGCGGCTCACTTGTATTACAGGAAAGGCCCGGCTTTTCTCATTTCCCTAGCAAGCCACTTTGCCAGTATAAACAATGAAGGAAAAAGACCCTTTATTATGATTCAGGTTCTACAGAAAAACTATTGATGTAAAAGATCGTGGGAATCATATAAAAATAATATTCTGTATTTTGTGGATATTTGTATATTTCATTTTGTTCTATTCTTTTGTGTGTTAACGTTTTAACCTTTAGAAAGGTGTAACCAAAGGTGTCCTTCTCCTTTTGTCCTTCATGCATTCAGACCTGGTGTCAGATTTTACCATTAGCTCTGGAGCATGACCTGCGCATATTGTTAAGGTGTGCCTGGCTTTTCCATGGAGAATTAATTACAAGGGTTCCGCACACACAGTATTGGGTTTCACAAGTGTGTTGATGCAATAACACTAAAATACAGCTAATTTCTCTGCTGTTATTTCTGTTATTATACCCTGCCCGAATCCGAGAATGTGATAATCCTAGAAAATGTATAGCGATACAGTCTGTCATGTTTCCACAGTGTGCAGACGAACTAATAAATTGTACAGATGCTAGAATTTCAGTCTCCTGTTATCAATATATTTTGCAAACACTTTTTTCTGCCAAAACTAATGTATTGACGAGATAATAAAGAAACCATGGCAACTGTCAGGAGAACTTGTATATAATGGGATGTCATGCGATCTTCCTGAGTTTATTTTTAAGCATCTAAGTGCACTGAGGTATGTGCTTTGCACTGTTTCATGCTATGGTGAACTACCACATGTCCACATTTGGATTATTTTATCAAAATACCTAATTTTTCGATAATTAAAGGACATATACCTGATGGTAGATGTGTATCACTCACCTCTCTGTCCCCTTTCCAGAAAGCTTCTTTTACTACATCTCAGAACAACGTTTTTTCATCAAAATTATAGTTTTAAAAATATGCAAATCAGCCTCCCCACATACTAAATTATGCACGCCTCAGTGCCTTCTGGCACCACCTATGGACTGTTATCAGAGCTGAGCTGCTGACATCACCAGCTCTCTCTTAAAATCTTGTGCTCTTCCTCCTCAGCCTCCTTAGCCAGCTGCAGTTTTCATCTGTTGAGAGTTGTTATCGCGCATGCACAAGATTTTGAGTTGGTGACGTCAGCAGCTATGATAGCAGTTCATAGGCGGTTCCAGGAGGCACCGAGGCATGCATAATTTAGTTTGGGGCAGGGCCTGAAAACTGCAACTGGCCAAGGAGACTGAGGAGGAAGAGCAGAAGATTTTAAGAGAGAGCTGGGGATGTCAGCAGCTCTGATAGCGGTCCATAGGCGGTTCCAGAAGGCACTGAGGTGTGCATAATTTAGTTTGGGGCAGAGCATGATTTGCATATTTTTAAAACTATAATTTTGATGAAAATTGGTCATTCTGAGATATAATAAAAGAATCTTGCTGGAAATGGAAAAGGGACAGGGAAGTGATTAATACACATCTAACATAAGGTAATCTGATTTTAAATATAGCAGCTTGTGTCCTGAGGTGCTCTGCCAAAGCACTTCAGGCTAATTTGTATATTTGTAATTTGTGATTTCTTTTTTGGCGTGTGTTGCACAGTCCTATATAAAATAGCAGTTTGGGTAGGTGAATTAAGGTAACAGTAGCAGGAGGGCAGTGGAAGATAGCAATTTATAGAGGACTAAAGATTACTTGAAAATTATGATGACGTTTGACTTTATACACAAACACAAGAAAGTCACTGCAATAAGGGTCTCTGTGAGTACTAAATGCTATCCTCAGATAGGGTAGGATTAACCAGGTGACAACTTCCCAATTCGCCCTTTGTCACCGAGTGTCATTGATGCCTGAACTTTCAGGTCAACTTTTCCAGTTCTGTTATCTTTTGAAAAGCTTTACATATCATAACAATTTGTACTTTGTTTTTTCATGACATGTGAGACTCTGACTTGATAGGCTATTTTATTCATTACATATTTTTTTCTTTATAAAATTAGCAGAGAAATGACTACAAATGTGAAAAAATAAGTTTTTTTGAATAAACTTTTACTAAAATATGTTAAAAGGTATGTTAAATCAGATTACCTTATGGTAGATGACTATTACGTACCTCTCCGTCCCGTACCCATGTGTCCCAAGCTTCATTTCTTATATCTTTGCATGGGTGAATTTCTGTAAAAAACAAGTTTATTGGATATGCAAATTAGCCTGTGGTGCTCTGTAAAGCACCATCAGGTTCCACTGGTCCCGTCCCCATGTGTCCCAAGCTTCATTTCTTATATCTTTGCATGGGCGCATTTCTGTAAAAACAAGTTTATTGGATATGCAAATTAGCCTGTGGTGCTCTGCAAAGCACCTTCAGGTTCCACTGGAATATTATTTATGCTTACCCGAGGGCCGTGTTAGCCACATTCTGAGATCTGGTGAGATTTGAAAAGAAAGCCAATGGCATCACCAGCTCTCAGAATGCGGCTGATATTATGTTACGGTGGAGTATGATGGTGCTTTGCAGAGCACCATAGGCTAATTTGCATATCTTATAAACTTATATTTTTACAGAAATGTGGCCATGCAAAGATATAAGAAAAGCTTGGGACACACTAGGATTGGACGGGGATGTACATAATAGTCATTTACCATCAGATAATCTGATGGTAGATGTCCTTCAAAAATATGTACAGCAGCATAATATCACCCTTTGCCAAGTTCAGCTACAGATGCAGAGGGTGCATGTACTTCTGCAAAGTGTAAGCTAAGTGTTTCCTTCTATATTCTGTAGCTGATAGTATTCTATCTTCAGCTGACAGGTTGGGGAGGGGGGGGGGGCACACTTCCAACACCTAAATCTCCTGGACCATGGCACCTAGAAACCATGGTGTCATAATAAACAGGAGACTCTCCCCTTTAATTTATTGTCAAGTTTGTGTTTGTAATTTTTTACAGAAACGGTGATGTCTACTGCTAAAGGTACAGTCGAAAACTGTATAGAATTCTGTGTGAGCAGAGGGCTGGGAGGAGGAGTTAAGAGGGTCAAGCACCCTTCACCCCTCCTCCTTAAATAGACAGACAAGCAGCCTGGTGATGCTTCGTGTGACCAGAAGCCATAGAGGTCTATAGGGGCCTTGATCCGGTCACGAATCACGCCACCAGATCACAGCCCCCAGTATGGCTTGGTGATTGAACCCTTGCACTGTAAGTATCGATTCAACACAAAGAACAGAAGCCCATAATAAATGCTTTGAAGGAATGAATGTTTTTTCTTATTACATTATTGAAATACCATACATCAGGAATATATGTTTATTGACATTCTTTTTTTGAAAATGACAGTAATATAATACTGTGGTAAATTGAAGGTCTCTGTAATGAGACCACCCAATTCAGTCTGGCTTCTCCTCTGCTTGCCAAGAAAAATAAAACTCTAACTGTTCCTTCGCCATTAAACGATTTATGTTTCCTATTAAGTTTGGTGGAAAACTACCTAAAGTATAATTAAAAACTGTATCATATCATTATTTTTTTTATTGTACTGTCAAAATAAGTTATGAGACCACATTGATATTCCTAAATAATATTTGATGGTGTAAGCTGATCTGAAATTCTGATGAGATGCCCTTCGTTTTCATGATATTTTACTTATATCCTAATATACTATTTATTTAGCAGTTTCCGTTAATACAAAATAAAAAATCTACTATTTGCTTCCAGCTGAAAAAAAGTTGTATCCGGGAAAATTGATGGGAAAATTTGCATCGCAAGATACATGTGCTGTTAGTGTATCAAGCTGTGGACCTGTGTGTCTCTAACATAACCAGAACTGATTATAAACTGGAAATAGACAATGAATGGCAACAGATAGAATTGTTGAAAGCCAAGCTGGACAGAAGCTATTTTTCCCTTCTACAAAGGATGTTCATCATTGGCTGATATTATAGCTCTTCCTTAAAGGGGTTGGCCACTTTACTTCATGTTTTTGTAATGTGTTTGTAAGTGTGAGGGCAGAATATTAGATTGTTTACCAATATACAGTACATCTACTTACACCTTAAGGACACGGCCTTTAAGATATACATTTAAAAAATATTTTTCTGACAAGGGCACATAAGGGCTTGATTTGTATTTCCCAATGTTTTTTTTTTCATGGAACAGCTGCTCTCCTGCTGTGGATCATGCTGGCACACTGGAAGTGCCAGTGCAATCCCAAAGACAATATAAATTGTCCTCATGCGGCAATGGCACGCTGATGAGGACGATCTGTTCATGTCATAAAATGTTCATAAAATGGCCAGAGATGATCTTTTGCTGTTCCTGACCAATATATTTACCAGCACCTTATGATAGGTCATGGACTGTTGGGATCACATGACCCTCCATCTCCTGCCATTTTATAGGTAGGAATAGCCGCTAATGAAGTTAAAGACATTCTGAACCAGGGTGTAAAGAAAGCAGTGCATAACATTTAATAGATGTATAATGGTAGCTTGTCTAATATCCTGTCCCCAACACAATAACCACCCATTAAAAAAAAAAGATATAAATTTGCCAACCCCTTTAAATTAAGGTACTGCTTGGACTTTGCGGTGCAGGAAAATATCCTTAGATGTACAAAACACTTCATGTCTTAGGTTTGCAAGTCCTTCTACACGCCTCAAATCCACAATGCCTCAGGTCTGACATGCCAAGCTGTTTTTTTTTTAACCTGAACGCTACAAGCAGACTGTGTCCCTGGATGACCCAACATGATGAATGTATGATATAATTTTCAACACTATAGAGAACAACCTCTGATTGGGAACACAACCTGTCATCGGACAAAAATGGCTAGTGACAAGCATTGGAAGTAGCAGCAACTGTGACTAGAATCGCAGAACATATGTACAAAGAATAAGGCCCACAGCATGTATATGTGATATAGTCAGGACTTTCCTGTACCCAGCGGTTTCAGGCTCAAGATGGTTTATTAAAGCTGACAAGTTTTTACCTTAAGGGAGTTGTAAGACATAACAAGGTCACTTGAATCAGGGCAATATCAATAGCCAAATCAAGGTCTAGTAAGAACAGGAAGAGACACAAAGAATAAGGTGTGACAATGGTCAATATCTGATTACATGTCTGTCTACACAAGATCTTACCATTAAAAACATATGATGAACATAGGGTCTACAGATAGTAAAGACATTTCCTTATGGATTTACTTGATTGATTGGTTTACTTTGCATCAATTTTTTGATTCTGTCTAAGGCACTTTATCACTGTTGTTGCTGTCGTTTCTCAAGTACACCATGGCCTCAAATCCACAAATTTACAGTAGTATCCACTCCTGTACATAATGGTAACTCCCTCACATTTTTTGTGTACATGTGGATTTGCAAAAAAAATTTAAAAAGAAAGCCAAAAGTTGCACCCGCCAGGACAGAAAAAACTAAATATGTATGTATCACAAGAAAAAAGACATGATCATACATGTGGTGCAAAGAAGAACTCCAAAGAAATAAGAAATAAGATACATGTCTCCCATTGTGCATTTTTTCCATTGTGCCCTAGGTGCTTTATTTTAAACCCCAGGATCCTAGTAACACAGATACAGGCAGTCCCCGGGTTACGTACAAGATAGGGTCCGGAGGTTTGTTCTTAAGTTGAATTTGTATGTAAATTGAAACTTTATATTTTATAATTGTAGAACCAGACAAAAAAATTTTTTGGCCCCAGTGACACTTGGAGTTTAAACATTTTTTGCTGTAATGGGACCAGGAGGATTATCAATAAAGCTTCATTACAGACACCTTACAGCGGATCATTGCTGCCTGGGGCTATAGTAAAGCATTCAGAGACTTCACCAGAGGTCAGAGGGGTCTGTCTGTAACTATGGGTTGTCTGTAAGTCAGGTGTCCTTAAGTAGGGGACCACCTGTACACTTGAGATTAAAACTAGAGAACAATCTATAATTATTTGATTTTTTTCACAAATAATGTAATCTATATTTTTTTGTAAGGGGTACACCATGTCACTAGAACAGCGTGTTACAAAATAACCAAAGTATATCAACATAAAACCTTTATTTAGCAAAACAATGTGATGATCATAATTAGAGAATATCAATCACTGTAGCACAAAGAAAGGTTAGAATTAGATTTTCTGAACATTACACCAGTCACCAAACAGTAGGACGTGTATAGGCCTTTGCTTTGAATGACTTCAGCACATCTGCAGCAATAGGACATCAATAGTCTCTCACACTGTTCTGGTGGGATTTTAGTCCAGTCTCTTCCACAGTTCCATGACTTTTGTGGGTTAACTTTGTCACTAAGGATTTTCCAAAGGTTTTCTATTGGGTTTAGATTAGGACTTTGGGCTGGGCATTTCATTGTTTCAATGTTTTCTATGTTAAGGAACTGTTTTACCCTTTTGCTTTGTAACATGGGGTATTGTCCTGCATGAAAATTGCTGGTTGATGAACCACATATTGTTGAAAAAGGTTCTGATACATACTTGCATTCACTCTGCCATGTAGCTGTATTAGAGGTCCAGCTCTTGCTGAAGAAAACAGTCCCCAAACCATGACACTTCCTCCACCACCTTTCACTGATGTTTTTACACACTTTAAATTCAGTCATTCCCCAGTTGTCAGTGGGCATAATGTTTTCCATCAGACCATAATAAACTAACCTTGCTTTCATCACAAAAAGGAACTGTGTTGCTCATCAAAGAGTAGTCTAGACTCTTAACTTTCTCTTAATGAGAGGTTTGGCTACGGCAGAGTGGACTTTTAGTCAATATGTTCTTAAATGTCAAGACACTGTATGATTAGGCTTACCCTGTTCAGTGCTGAAATTGCGAGCAATTCCAGCTGCAGTATTGAAGCAAGTACCCATGGAGATTCTTTGCACCCTCTCCTCTCTTGCATTTGTCTTTTGATGGGGAGATCACAGACTTGGAATGAACAACTTCTTTTGCTTTGACTGATAGGGTCACCCCTTTGGCCTTCATCTGGACAGGCTGCTGCTGGAGGGTTGGAACGGCACACCATTTTTGGATAGTCAGTGAAACTGGAAATTTTGGCTGCCAGTTAAATAGGGGTTGTTAGATAATAAAAGAAAGCAGGAAAGAAATTAACACCAATAGCTTGCAGGTTTGGAGGTATTTGAAAGTGTTTTTGATCAGTGTTCTTTTACAATTATCTCATTTACATTTTTATTCTGTGCTGTGCTTTACAAAATACTGTTTAAAAAATACTTTTTTAAAGATATATTCACATGGGACTACACAATGACATTTAGGAAATTGTATGTTGTTCTCTATTTTTGATCCCCAGTGTACATCTATATATATATATATATATATATATATATATAATCAACATCTGCACCATGACGATATTGGATATATGTCTCATTAGTATATGGGTATATACAGATTTGCATTTAATGAGGATATAGATGTTATTGAGGACTTCTAAAAATGTAAACCAAGTTTGTGACACCAGTTGAACGAGTAGAATTCCTAATATAATGATCTCCATTATGAAGGCATGTTAACTCCCAGTGTTTAGATGCTGATTTTGATCAAAAACACTGGAATCAGCTTGTAAAATCCCTACATAGCCAGGGACACATGGGACTAAATTGCGGTGGAGTGTCCACAACCTGTAGTGTAAAATATATTATGCCATGGATTTTGTATAAACCCTTTCCATTGTGCTATCACTGCAAATCGGTAAAGGTTAGCCAACACCTAAGATGTAACTTGTAGCTCTTGGTCCCAGTGCAAAATTTGGGATCCACCATTTAAAATATAAGTATCTATCTGGCAGAGTAAACTTTTAGGTCCCTCTAGCTTCAGGGTACTATAGGGACTGCTACCTATATGTAACCTGGCTAAATTTTTGTTCTCTTACGACCACGGCTATAAATCACAACATCTGACCACACACCATTTACTCCCGTGGAGACATCTCTGTGGTGGTCCATAGTTTTTACTATAAAAAGAACCAATGGGAATGAATTTAGCATTTGTAAATCATAGTGAAACAAAAAGTATAAATAAAACCTGTTTCGGAAAGGAATAAGTATACTAGAATGAAAATTCACTAAATTTCCATAGAAACAACTGAAGCTCGGATAAGTGTTATAGTTCAATCAATAATGCCCTAAGCCTGGACTGACAATGCTTACCAGTGACCAGAGGTAAGACCAATATAATGGGTTTTAGACAAGGTGAAAAGGGTTCCATCTGTTGGTAAGTGATTCAGGTTAGCACATAATGCTGTTGCAATTGAATTGAAATTAAAAGCCTGCACCTGGAGATTATATTGATTTTCCTGTACTTATCCCTAAATAAAGTTGATAACGACCAATCTAATTTTCTTACTTTCTGCTGTGTAGTCACTTTTACAAGTGTTATATTAAATGTGCAGCAGAATAACCAGGAATGTATTACCGAAGCAGGAGCTATTTTTGATATAGAGGTGATTGTCACCAGTGTGACTGTTAACTATATGATTCTTACTCAGTCCATGGATGATCTGGGATATTCATTATGACGTTAATGTTTCCTGCAAACTGGTAACAAGATTTATCGTGAGAGGTTGGCTCAGGTTAGGTGTCAGCTGTGCCATGTGGTAATGTATTTACAATAAGCAGATTTATCAGAAGCAGCACATGACAATGGACATGTAATCCTATCTCTGTGTACATGAAGGATCTTTGCTGTTCTGTAAGAGCATCAGTCAGATGCCCCTAAAGTAAATAGTCTTATTCTAAGGTTTCATGCACACAAACTTGGGGATGTTATCTATCTATCATCTATCAATTCTTCCATCTATTTATCTATCTATCCATCTATACATCCTTCCATCCATCTATCCATGTATCTATCATCTATCCATCTATCTATCTATCTATCTATCTATCTATCTATCTATCATCTATCTATCTATCTATCTATCTATCTATCTATCTATCTATCTAAAACAAGCAGGGCCGGATTAAGGTTGGTGGGGGCCCCTGGGCGCAAAATCTGGTGGAGGCCCCCACTAAGTGTAGCGTACACACACGTCCTCCTGCTTCCTTTCCACTATCCCAGCAGTAACACAGCTACATACAGCCGCCTCGCCCCCGGTAACACAGCTACATACAGCCGCCTCATCCCCAGGAACACAGCTACATTAAGCCGCCTCATCCCCAGTAACACGGCTACATACAGCTGCCTCACCCCCAGGAACACAGCTACATACAGCCGCCTCACCCCCAGTAACACAGCTACATACAGCCGCCTCCCCCCAGTAACACAGCTACATACAGCCACCTCATCCCCAGTAACACAGCTACATAGAGCCGCCAACCCTCTAGTAACACAGCTACATACAGCCGCCTGGCCCCCAGTAACACAGCTACATACAGCCGCCTCATCCCCAGTAACACGGCTACATACAGCTGCCTCACACCCAGGAACACAGCTACATACAGCTGCCTCACCCCCAGGAACACAGCTACATACAGCCGCCAACCCTCCAGTAACACAGCTACATACAGCCGCCTCACCCCAGTAACACAGCTACATACAGCCGCCTCGTCCCCAGTAACACTGCTACATACAGCCGCCTGGCCCCCAGTAACACAGCTACATACAGCCGCCTGGCCCCCAGTAACACAGCTACATACAGCCACCTCCTCCCCAGTAACACAGCTACATACAGCCGCCTCACCCCCAGTAACACAGCTACCTACAGCCGCCTCACTCCCAGTAACACATCTACATACAGCCGCCTCGCCCCCAGTAACACAGCTACATACAGCCGCCTGGCCCCCAGTAACACAGCTACATACAGCCGCCTCCTCCCCAGTAACACAGCTACATACAGCCCCCTCGCCCCCAGTAACACAGCTACATACAGCCGCCTCATCCCCAGTAACACCGCTACCTACAGCCACCTCGTCAACAGTAACACAGCTACATACAGCCGTCAACCCTCCAGTAACACAGCTACATACAGCTGCCTCACCCCCAGTAACACAGCTACATACAGCCGCCTCGCCCCCAGTAACACAGCTACATACAGCCGCCTCGCCCCCAGTAACACAGCTACATACAGCCGCCTCGCCCCCAGTAACACAGCTACATACAGCCGCCTGGCCCCCAGTAACACAGCTACATGCAGCCGCCTCCTCCCCAGTAACACAGCTACATACAGCCACCTCACCCCCAGTAACACAGCTACCTACAGCCACCTCATCAACAGTAACACAGCTACATACAGCCACCTCATCCCCAGTAACACAGTTACATACAGCCACCTCATCCCCAGTAACACAGCTACATACAGCCACCTCATCCCCAGTAACACAGCTACATACAGCCACCTCATCCCCAGTAACACAGCTACATACAGCCACCTCATCCCCAGTAACACAGCTACATACAGCCACCTCCTCCCCAGTAACACAGCTACATACAGCCGCCTCATCTGGGGGGATGTATATGGGATACAGTATATTACTAAGCTGGGGGGGGCTGTATATGTGGGGCAAGATTTTATCCCTATATAATGAAGGGATGTGTTATATGTGGGGAGAGTGTGGTCAGTTGTGTTGTGAGGGGTATATATCATTTAGGAGACTTCATACTGTAAGTGACTGTGGTATTTTTAGGGGCGCCGGGTGGAGATGCTGCACGGAGCTGAAGATATCCGGCCATGAATTCACCTTTGATACGTCATGGATTGGAGAACCCGGAATAAAGTCCTCCTGATGGAAGAGATTGTCATCTATAAGGTACTAGACGCCACTAATGCCTCTCAGATCCTGTAGTCAGTCACACAGTGTCAGGGAGCTGCCTGTAGGGTTGTTACTTGTTAGTAAAGTTCAAGGATTTACTTAACAGGGAGCGGGGGGGGCAGCATTTTAATATTCGCCTCAGGCAGCAAATATGCTAGAATCGGCCCTGTGTATAATATATGTATAATATCCGCCCCGTTACCTCACCCTCTCACCTGCGGACCCCAGCAGCGCGGCCACGAGGGGGAACAACATCTCTGACGACTGCGCAGATTTCCCTTGTACTTTCCTATGTGACTCAGGTTTTGATGATTTGGTGAAGCATGCTCCTGTATTCTCAGTGAATGTGTCTGGCTGTCTCTATTTCCTTTCTTATAATACTGTATATAGGACACTTGACTGGAGGAAGTTGGGAGTTGTACACTGTAGTAACTTGAAATCAGTCAGATGATCTGTGTATAAAGTGGAACTTTGTAAAGCTCTACCTTTCTGAGAATTTACATAAAATGCTTTATAATATTTTAAGTCTTATATATAAGTTGACGCCTCCTGAGGAAGCAATAGGCGAAACGCGAGTTGGGGCGCGGGCAGACAAACAGCCACAGCAAGGTAATAACCTGTACATTACTTATTATAGAAAGGGATGTTTTTTATCTGATGCATTGTTTAAAACTGTAACTAGCTTGCTACAGATGAGCTGCTGAAGTCTCCCCCATTATCTTGGGACCATTTTTAGTTTTTGTCTAAATCAATGTCTGTATTAGTTTTAATATATATGAAATAAAAATTTAGCTCTTTCCCTATACTCAAATACACATACCTAGTTTAATTGATAACCCTTTATGCTCCAGGGCTCTGGAGGGTTGTTAGGATTAAATATAAGTTATAGTCTAAAGTGTCTTCTGCATTTCCAATAAAGGCTAACCCTGTTTTCCCTCAGGGGATTTGGAAGAAACTTTACTTGGTGGCAATAGAATAAGCGCTAATGCTTCCAGGTAAAAATAGAGAGAGATTCATTTCTGTTTTTAGGTTTAAGCTGCAATACCAACCTTCTATTGTTGAACAGTCCAGGTTATTTTTAAATTTGTACTCTGGGAGTAAGATGGAGTTTATTGTGATTGAATCTGTGGCTCTGTATAATCCATTTCAGGCAGCTATTTTGTCATTGATCTAGCATTTTAGGAACTCACTAACTAAGTTGCCATAGATGTTAAATTGAGAAGAGGAGTTCCAACTGAAGCAACTAGTAGCATGTTAGCTATGATGTTGTGAAATGTTGAGTAGGAATAGCTGGTAATTCTTGCAGACCGAGCCTGTTGTATATGGGATACAGTATATTACTAAGCTGGGGAGCTGTATATGGGATACAGTATATTACTAAGCTGGGGGGCTGTATATGGGATACAGTATATTACTAAGCTGGGGGGATGTATATGGGATACAGTATATTACTAAGCTGGGGGGCTGTATATGGGATACAGTATATTACTAAGCTGGGGGGCTGTATATGGGGACAGTATATTACTAAGGGGGATGTATATGGGCTACAGTATATTACTAAGATGGGGGTGTATATGAGGATCCAGTATATACTAAGCTGCGGGGTTTGGTATATGGGATACAGTATGATTACTAGATGGGGCGGATTGTTATAGGGGTACAGTATATACTTAGCTGAGGGGCTGTATATGGGATAAATTATATTACTTAAGCTGGTGGGGTGTATAGGGATACAGTATATACTAAGCTGGGGGGGGGACTGATATATTGGGATACAGTATAGTACTAAGCTGGGGGGGGCGGTATATGCGGATACAGTATATTACTAGCTGGGGGGATGTATATGCATCAGTATAGACTAAGCTGGGGTATGTATATTGGGATACAGTATATTACATAGCTGGAGGGTTGTATCTGCGGATAAGTTATATTACTAAGCTGGGGGGATGTATCTATGGGACAGTAATTACTAAGCTGGGGGGTGAATATGGGTTACAGATTATATTAATAAGCTGAGGGGATGTATAGGGAGAACAGTATATTACTAAGCTGGGGGATGTATATGGTGATACAGGATATTACTAAGCTGGGGGGATGTATATGGGGATACTAGTATATTATAAGTGGGGGTTGATTAAGGGATACAGTATTATTCACATAAGCGGGGGGCCTGTGAGATCGTTATTACATGATAGGATACAGTATATTACTAAGCGGGGGGGGCTGTATATGGGTATTACATTATTACTAGGCGGCTGGGGCATGTAATGGGGCTACAGTAAATTACTAAGCTGGGAGTAGGGGAGTGTTATTGATGTGGGTGTAATGTACAGGTATATTACTAGCCTGCGGGTGATGATATTATGGGATACGATATTACTAAGCTGGTGGGCGTAGATGTGGGATGGACAGTATATTACGTAAGCTGGGGGGTTGTATATGGGATACAGTCATTACTAAGCGGTGCGGGATGACTATGGGATACAGTATGTACTAAGCTGAGGGGGTGTATAGGGATACCGTACTATACTAAGTGGGGGTGGCGTTATGGGGACTTTACAGTATATATACTAAGCTGGGTGAGTAGTATGGGACTACAGATATTTAAGCAGGGGCTGATATGGGATACAGTATATTACTAAGCGGGGGAGCTGTATATGGGCTACAGTATACTTACTAAGGCTGGGGGCTGATATCTGGGATACAGTATGATTATAAGCTGGGGGATGTATATGGGATACAGTATATTACTAAGCTGGGGATGTATAGGATACAGTATGCTAATGGGGTAAATGGGATTACAGTATATTACTAAGCTGGGGGTTGGTCGTATTGGATACAGTATATTATAAGCTGGGGGGTGTATAGGGATACAGTTATATACTAAGCTGGGGGCTGCTTATGGGATACAGTTATTTACTTAAGCTGGGGGGGCTTATATGGTTACAGTATACTTTAAGATGGGGGCTGTATATGGGCTACAGTATATTCCACTAAGTGGCGGGACTGTATATGGGAACAGTATATTCAGCTGGGGGGCTGTATATGGGATACAGTATATTACTCAAGAATGGGGGGGGCGTGTATATGGGATACAGTATATTACTAGCTTGGGAGGCTGTATAGGGCAGTATCAGTATATTATAAGCGGGGGGTGTATGAGGGTACCAGATATTACTAAAGCTGGGGATGGTGGCAGGGATAGGGTACAGTATATTACTAAGCGGGGGGGTCGTCTATGGGAGACCGTTAATTCACTAAGCTGGGATGTATATGGGATACAGTATATTATAAGGGCGTATGGGAGTTAGCGAGTGATATGGGAACAGTATAATTACTAAGCTGGGGGTGGTATAGGATAAGTAATTACTAACGGATTGTATGAATACTATAGGACTACGGGGCTGAAGGACTGATTAACTGGGAGTTGGGATACAGTATTATTAAGTAAGCTGGGGGATGATTAGGGATCAGATATTACTAAGCTGGGGGTGCGTATCTGGGTACAGTCATATTACTAGCTGGGGGGGGAGTATATGGGACACGTATATTAACTTAGCTGGGGGATGTATATGGCGATACAGTATATTACTAAGCTGGGATATAAGGGGTAGTATTAGCTTTAAGGGATACAGTATATACTAAGCTGGGGAGGATGAGTATATGGGAGCTTTTACAGTATATACTAAGGCTGGGGAGTGTATATGGTGGATACAGTATATTACTATAGCTGGGGGCTTGTATATCGGGATACAAGCTATATTAATAAGCGTGGGTACTGTATATGGGATACAGCTATATATACAGGGCTAATGGGGGGCCAGTATATGACAAGTGGGTTATGGGATACAGTATATCACTAAAGCTGGGGAGCTGTATATGGGATACAGTATATGACTAAGCTGGGGGGGCGTATATGGATACAGCTATATTACCTGACTGAGGGATTGTATATGGGTAGACAGGATATTATAAGTGGGGGGATGTTAGGGATCACGATTTACTAAGCTGAGGGGCTGTATATGGGTCACAGTATATTACTAAGCTGGGGGCGTTTGTACTATGAGGATACAGATATTACTAAGCGGGGTGATTGGTTATGGGATACAGTATATTATAAGCGGATGTAAATGGGATAAGATTTCCCGCGGGTGTATATGGGGTACAGTAATATACTAAGCTGGGGGGGGGTATATGGGATACAGTATATTACTAAGTGGGGTTGTAGGAGCTCTGTATATGGATACAGTATATTAAAGCTGGGGGTTGGCGTACCGTATATTCTAGTGGGGATATATAACAGTCATATTACTAAGCTGCGCCGGAGTATAGCGATACAGTATATACTAAGCTGGGGGTGCTTGTATTATGGGGATACAGATATATACTAGCTGGGAGGGGGATGGCATATGGGGACAGTATATTACTAAGCTGGGGGGCGTATATGGGGATACAGAGATTATGGGCGTTACGGTACAGCTAACTAAGATGGGGGGCTGGATATGGGATACAGGATATTACTAGGGGGGGGTGTATATGGTAGTATATTACACGGGTGATGGGATAGTACTTACAAGCTGGGGAGCATGTAGTATGGGATACAGTATATTACTAGCATGGGGCGGTGTATATGGGATTACAGTATATTTCTAAGGCTGGGGGGAGTTATGGGGTACAGTATATTACTAGCTAGGGGCTTGTATCTGCGGATACAGTTTATTACTAAGCTGGGGAGGTGTATATGGGATACAGTATATTATAAGCTGGGGGGCTGTATATGGGATACAGTATATACTAAGCTGGGGCGGTATATGGGGATACAGTATATACTAAGCTGGGGGTAGGGAGTCAGATATTGGGGGGAGTATGGGATTACAGTATATTACTAAGCTGGGGGGCAGTAATGGGATACAGTAATTACTAAGCTGGGGGTGTATAGGGATACAGTATTATATATAAGCTGTGGGGATGTATATGGCGATACAGTATATTACTAAGCTGGGAGGGGCTGTATATGGGATACAGATATGATTACTAAGCTGGAGGATGACTGTATATCGGGTAAGTATATTAATAAGCTGGGTGGGGTGTATAGGGTACAGTAATTACTCTGAGCTGGGATACGTATCGAGTCGGGGATATATGCGGATACAGTATATGACTAAGCTGGGAGTTCCTTGTATGGGATACAGTATATTACTACTGGGCTGGAGCTGTCGTTATGGATACAGTATATCACTAAGCGGGCGGCTGTATATGGGATACAGTTATATTCACTAGCTCGGAGGGGCTGGTGTATATGAGGTATACAGTATATTACTAAGCTGGGGGGCTGTTATGGGATTATACAGTATACTAGTGGAGCATGATAAGTAATCTGGCTGAGGGGCGTATATGGGGTACAGAGTGATTACTAAGCTGGGGGGTGAATTATGGGATACAGAATTACTGAAGCCTGGGGGAGATGTAATGGGGGTACAGTATATACTAAGCTGAGGGGCGAGTATATGGGATACAGATCTAGTTACTAAGCTGGGGGCTATCGTCTATATCGGGATACAGTATATTTACTATGGGATGCTTCCTGGGAGCAGTAATTAACGGGGCTGATATGGGGATAAGGTACTAGAGGGTGAGTTTATAGTATATACTAAGCTGAGGGGCTGTACATGAGATACAGTATATTACTAAAAGGTGGGGCGTATATGGGGGGTACAGTTCCTATTAGCTGGGGGCAGTATATGGGATACAGTAATTACTAAGCTGAGGGAGTGTATATGGGATACAGGTATATTACTAAGCTGGGGGTGTATATGGGTATACGATATATTACTAAGCTGGGGGCTGTATATGTGGATACAGTATTTTAAAAGCTGGGGCAGGATATGTATAGGATGACAGTATTACTAGTGGGGGGTGTATATGGATACGATATATCAAGGCTGGGTTATAGGGTCTAGTTACGAGCTGAGGGGCTGATATGGGATTACAGTATATTACTAGCTGGGGGCTGGGGATATTGGGAAGTATGGGATAGCTGGCAGTATATCTGACAGTGAAGCTAGCGCGGGGGCTTGTATATGGGATACAGTAATTACTAAGCTGGGAGATATGGAACAGTTATAGTGCGGTGAAGGTACAGTATATTACTAAGCTGGGGGATGTAATGGGATACAGGTATTACTAAGCTGGGGGCTGTATATGGTCAGTTATACAAGGGGGGGTCTATGATAGTTATACTAGAGGCTGTGTTATACTAGTGGGCTGTAATGAGCCAGTTTATTACTAAGTGGGGGTGTGTTGGGTCGATTACTGCGGGATGTATATGGATACAGGATATTACTAAGCTCTGGGGTGCTATATGGGGTTACAGATAAAGTACGGTGCTGTGGGGCTGTTATGCGGATACAGTCTATACATGGACTTAATGGACACGTATTAGCTGGTGTATATGGGATAAGATTACTATGAGGCTTATAGGATACGTTCTGGGGGTAATGGTTGTTTACTAATGGGGATGACAGGGTCTAGGATTACTAAGCTGGGGGAGGGGGGTATATGGGATACAGTTAATTACGAAAGTGGGGGATTGTATATGGGTACAGTATATGCTAAGCGGTGGGGTGGTGTATATGAGGATACAGTATATTCACTAAGACTGGGGGGTGTATATGGGGGTTAAGGAATACTAAGCTGCGGATGATATGGGTACAGGATATCTAAGCTGGGGGGCTGATATATGGGATACCACCAGTTTTATTACCAAAGCTGGGGGTAGATGGATACAGATATATAGCTAGCTGGGAGTAATGGGATACAGTAATTAATAAGATGCGGGGTGTATATGGGTATACAGTATATACTAAGTGGGGGCTGTATATCAGGACAGTAATACAAGCTGATATGGATAGTCTCTACAGCTGGGGGGGGGTTGGTCAGTTATACGTATAGGGTGGATGTAGATACGTTTATACTAAGCTGGGGGGGTGTATATGGGATACAGTATATTACTGAAGTCTGGGGGGCTGTATTGGGGGAGGATACAGGTATTACTAGCTGGCGAGATGTGATATGGGATACGTAATTACTAGCGGGGGGGGCGTACTATGGGAACCAGTATTACTAAGTGCGGGCATGTAAATGGGATTTACAGTTTATACTAAGCGGGGGATGTATATGGGATACAGTATATACTAAGGCTGGGAGGGTGTAATGGGATACAGTATATTACTAAGCTGGGGCGACGTTATGGGATCACAGTATATGACAAGCTGGGCGGGCTGTATATGAGATACAGTATATACTAGCTGGGGTGTATATGGTACAGTATACTTACTAAGGTGGGGGATGTATAGGAGATACAGTATATTAATAACTGGCGGGCGGATATGGCTCGTACAGTAAATTACTAAGCTGGGGCGGCGTATTGGGGATTACAGTATATTATAAGCTGGGGATGGTATAGGGGGCTACAGGATATTATATCTGTGGGGTGTATATGGGATGACAGTATAATTACTACAGCTGGGGGGTTTATATGGGATACAGTATATACTAAGCTGGGGGTAAGATAGATATAATGGGGGGCTATGGATACAGTAATTCACTAAGCTGGGGATGAATATGGGATTACAGTAATTATAAGATGGGGGGAGTATATGGGATACCAGTATATTACTAATGGGGGGCTGTGCTGATATGGATACAGATATACGCTGGTTATATGGATACGTATATTACTAAGCTCGGGGGTTGTATATGGGATGATACAGTATATTATCAAGCTAGGGGGATGTATATGGGCTACAGTCTTATATTTAAGTGGGGGGTGTAGATGGATACAGTATATACTGAGCTGGGGGATGTATTATGGGACAGTATATTACTAAGCTGGGGGTTGTATATGGGATACGTTATACTAAGCTGGGGATGTATGGGGCTACTATGTATCTACAAGCTGGGTGTACGGGGATACAGATATTAAGGGTCGCATGGATAACAGTAGATTACTAAAGCTGGGGGTCGTAATGAGGATACAGTAATTACTAAGCTGTGGGGCTGATAGGGGATACAGGATATTACTAGCTGGGGCGTGTAATGGGATACAGTAGTATTACTAAGCGGTGGGGGATGTATAGGGATAACGTATATTACTAAGCTGGGGGGATGTATATGGGTTACCGTATATTACTAACGTGGGGGGCCTGTCATGGGATACAGTATATTACTAAGGCTGAGGGGGTAATAACTAATGGGAGTGGATATGGTACAGATAGTCAAGCTGGTTAACAGTATCTAGGGGGGGTATGTATATGGGATACAGTATATTACTACGCTGGGGGGCTGTATATGGGATCAAGTTATACTTACGAGCTGGGGATGTTGTATATGGTACAGTATATTACTAAGCTGGGGGTGATGCTGTAGACGGATACAGTTCATATTACTAAAGGGGGCATGTGTTAGGGATACAGTATACTTCTAAGTGGGGGTGTATATGGGATTCAGTATATTACTAAGCGGGGGGTACTGTATATGGGATACAGTATATTACTAGCCGGGCTAATGGGGAGAGAATATAGTGGATGTATATGGGATACAGTATCTATACTAAGTGGGGGATGTTATATGGGATACAGTATGATTACTAAGCTGGGTGGTGTATATGGGATACGCTATATACTGGGGGATACGTGGGCTACAGTTATTTCGCTGAGGATGTGATGATACAGTATATTACTAAGGGGGGATGGTATGGATACAGTTAATTCAAGAGTGGGGGGTTCTGGATAGGGATACATTATTTACTAAGCTGGGAGGGGCTGTAATCGGGTTACGTAATACTAAGCTGGGGGCATGGTATATGGGATACAGTGATTACAAGTGGGGGGGCTCCTTGTATATGGGTAACTAGTATATTACTAAGCGGGGCGTGTACTGGGAGCTACAGTATATTACTAAGCTGGGGTGCTGTCATTATGGGGGAGGGTACAGTATATTATAAGCTGGGGACTTGTATATGGGATTACAGTATATTACTAGCTTGGGGGGATATATGGGATGACAGTATATTACTAGTGGGGGGTGTATATGAGGATACAGTATATTACTAAGCTGGGGAGCTGTATATGGTGAAAGATATTACTAAGCTGGCGGGGCTGTATATGGGATACAGGATATACTAACGCTGGGGGGATGTATATGGAATACAGTATATTACTAAGCTGGGGGATGTATATGGGATACAGTATATTACTAAGCTGAGGGGAGTAATGGGATACAGTATATTACTAAGCTGGGGGGATGTATATGGGATACGTACTATAAGCTGGGGAGTATAGGGATACAGCATATTACTAAGCTGGCGGGGCTGTCATAGGGGTACAGTTATTACTAGCTGGGGGGTGTATACGGGATACAGATATACTAGTGGGGAGTATGTATATGGTGGTACAGTATAATACAGCTGGGGGATGTATAGGGATACAGTATATTATAGCTGGGGGGCATCTGTATATCGGGATACATATATTACTAAGCTCGGGAACTGTATATGGATACGATATTACTTAAGCTGGGGGTGTATATGGGATACAGTAATATCACTAAAGCTGGGGTGTAGGGGTCATGATATACTGGGCTTTATGTTTACAGATATTACTAAGCTGGGAGGGCTGTATATGGGATCGTAATTACACGGGGGTGATATGGTACTTTACAGCTGGGGGGATGTTATGGGATACAGTCTATTTACTAAGCTGGGGGGCTTGTATATGGGATACAGTATATTACTAAGCTGGGCGAGGCTGTATATGGATACAGTATATTACTAAGCTGGGGGGGATGATATCGAGGATACAGTATATTACTAAGCGGGGAGCTGATTGGGAACGATAGTATATGGGGGCTGTATAGGGATCCATATACTAAGCTGGGGGATGATATGGGATACAGTATAGTTAAGCTGGAGGGGTGTCCTATAGGGGTTACAGTATATTACTAAGCTGGGGGGCGTCTATTGGGATACAGTATATTCTAAGCGGGGGGCGATGTAATTGGGTATACAGTATATTACTAAGCTGGGGGGTGGTAGGGGTACCGATATTACTAAAGCTGGGGGAGTGTATAGGGATACAGTATCATTACTAAGCTGATGGGGTGTATATGGATAAGTTTAAGTGGATAAGGGATACAGTATATTACTAAGCTGGGGGAGGATCCGTTGTATATGGAGATACAGTAGATTACTAAGCTGTTTGAAGGGAGTTTAAACGGTCGGATATGGGATACAGAATTACTAAGCTGCGGGGATGTATATGGCGAGATGACAAGTATATTACTAAGCTGGGGGGGGTAATGGGATAACAGTTATATCTACTAAGCTGGTGGCTTATAGGGGATACAGTACAGTTACTAATGCTGGGGGCGTATATGGGTACAGTATATTACTAAGCGGGGGGGGCTGTATATGCGGATACAGTAATATTACTAAGCTGGGGGGATGTATATGGGATACAGTATATATATTGGGGCTGATGGACAGTTAGTGGGGGCTGTGGATATGGGATACAGTATATTACTAAGCTGGGGAATGGGGGACAGTCATTAGTGGGGCTGTATATGGGATACAGTATATTATAGTGAGGCTTAGGTACAGTTACTGGGGGTTGGGATCGAGATATAGTGGGGAGTACATGTAATATATCTAAGCTGGGGGTGTATATGGGATTAAGTATACTAAGGGTGGGAGGGTTTGTATATGGGATACAATATCTAATAAGCTGGGGGTGTATATGGGATTAAGTATATTACGAAGCTGGGGGTGTATATGGATACAGTATATTATGATAATGGGATCAGATAAGTGGGGATGGGAGTATGGGATACAGTAATTACTAAGCTGGGGGGTGTATAGGCCGGATACAGTATATACAAGATGGGGGGCTGAATATGGGATACAGCTATATTGACTAAGCTGGGGGATGTCTATGGGATACGTATATACCTAAGCTGGGGGGTGTGTATATGGATACGTTATTACTAAGCTGGGGGATGATATGGGATACAGTATATTACTAAGCGGGCCGTGTATATAGGGAGACAGTATATTACTAAGCTGGGGATGTGGGCTCTATTATGGGGATTCTATGGGTGTAATTACTAATGGGGGACTTGATGGGACGCAATCAAGGGGCTGTATATGCGGATACAGTATATACTAAGATGGGGGGACTGTATAATGGGATACAGTTATTACTAAGCTGGTTTGTATGAAAGGTGTCCCCCCCCTCCAAGATGGTGTATATGGGGAGTACAGTTATTTACTAGCTGGGCGGTGTATATGGGTAGGTATACCTAAGCTGGGGTGATATGGATACTATATAGCTAGGGGCGGTGATATATGGGATTACAGTATTATCTTAGCCTGGGGTGTGAATGGGACTTACAGTATATATTACTAACGCTGGTGGGCTGATAGGGGGTACAGTATATTACTAAGCTGGGGGAGTGTATAAGGGATACAGTATATTACTAAGCTGGGGGGATGTAGATGGGAACAGTATAATTATAAGCTGGGTGGGGGGCTGTATATGGGATACAGTATATTACTAAGTGGGGGAGGGTATCTGGGAACAGTATATTACTAAGCTGGGGCTGTATAATGTTACAGCTGGGAGTAAAATGGGATACAGTATTAACTAAGCTGGGGGGATGTATATGGGATACAGATATTACTAAGCTGGGGGATGTAATGCCGGAACAGTATATACTAGCTGGGGGGCGGTATATGGGATACAGTATATACTAAGATGGCGTTTGGGATGGATATTAACTGGGGGATGGGTACAGTATATTACTAAGCTGTGGGCGGATGTATAGGGATACAGTATATTACTAAGGGGCTGTGGGATAGTTATATGGGGCGAGGATACAGTATATACTAAGACTGGGGGGATGATCTGGAGTTACGTTACTAAGCTGGGGGAGATGATCATGGGATACAGTATATACTAAGTGGGGGATGGATAGGGCATGGGGATACAGCATATATATAAGCCTGGGGGTGTATATGGGATTACAGTAGATATACTAAGCTGGGGGCTGTATATGCGGATTACAGTATATGTACTAAGATGGGGGATGGGGATTGTATATGGGATACAGATATATACAAGTGGGGGGACTGTAGTATGGGAGACAGTATATATAGCTGGGGGATGTATATGAGGATAAGTATCACTAGCTGGGGCTGGATATGGGGTACAGTAGTATTACTAAGCTGCGGGGCATGTATATGGGATACAGTATATACTAAGTCTGAGGGGATGTATATGGGATACAGTATATTACAAGCTGGGGTGTGCGTATAGGGGTACAGTATATACTAAGCTGGGGTGGGTATATGGGGATCATATTTACTAAGCTGGGGGGGGAGGAGGGATACCGTCATATTATAAGCTGGGGGGCTCTGTATATGGGTACAGTATATTACTGAAGCTGGGGGAGTATATGGGAGTACAGTATATTACTAGGTGGGGATGTATGGAGTACAGATATTACTAGCGGGGGATGTATATGCGGAGTAACGTTATATAATAAGCTTGGGGGCTGAATATGGGATACGAATACTATAAGCTGGGCGGCTTGTATATGGGTACAGTAATTACTAAGCTGGGGGGTGTATATGGAGGCTACAGTAATATTGATACTAAGCGGTGAGGGACTGTATATGGATACAGATATTATTACAAGCCTGGGGAGTGTATATGGATACAGTAATACTAAGCTGGGGGGTGTATAGGGTACAGTATATTACAAGCTGTTGAGGATGGGATAAGTAGATATAACAGGGATGGATATGTACAGATTTTGTTTAACTAAGCTGAGGGGGGCTTGTATATGGGATACAGTTTTACCTAAGCTGGGGGGCTGATATGGGGTACCGTTATATTACTAAGATGAGGGGGGCTGCCTATGGAGGGGGTGTATACGTGGTTACAGTATAGATATAGCTGCGGGGGATGTATCTGGGATACAGTATATTACTAAGCTGGGGTTAGGGATCAGTTAGGTACTAGCTGGGGGCGTTATGACAGTTATATTACTAAGCTGGGTGTATATGGGATTACAGTATATTACTAAGTGGGGGATGTATATGAGATACAGTATATACTAAGCATGCGGTAGGGGTAGTATGATAAGTGGAGGATGTATGACAGTATATTATAAGCGTGGGGGGACCTGTATATGGGATACAGTATATACTAAGCTGGGGAGCCTGTTAGTGGGTACAGGTAATATAAGCTGGGGGGATCTATATGAGGATAAAGTTATTACTAAGCTGGGGAGCTGTATATGGGATACAGTATATTACTAAGTGAGTGTTTAGGGAATGAAGGGGTGTTATGGGATACAGTAATTACTAAGGTGGGGGCTGTATATGGGATACAGTTGATTACTAGCTTGGGGGTGTATATGGGATACAGTTATTAAGCTGGGGGGTGTATATGGATAAGTATAGTACTAAGCGGGGGGTGTATATGGGGTACAGTATATTACTAAGCTGGGGAGTGGGATGTATAGGGATCAGTATTACTAACTGGGGGGCTGTATGACCCCATAAAGTGGAGTGGATACTTTATAAGCTGGGGGATGTAATTCTAGATGGGATACAGTATATTACTAAGCGGATTGTGGGAACGTTACAGCGGGGTATATGGGTACAGTCTATTTAACTGCGAGAGCATGGGGCGTAATAAAGTTGAGGGGTGTATGGGATACCAGTTATCATTACTAAGTGTGGGACTGTATAGGGGATTACAGTATTTACAAGCGGTGGGTCTGTATATGGGATACAGTATATACTTAGCTGAGGAGGTATGTATATGGGGGTACAGCTATGTATCACTAAGATGGGGGAGATGTATATGGGATTACACGTTATACTTAGATGGGGTCTTGTTATGGTGATACAGTAATTACTAAGCTGGGGATTGTATAGGGAACAGTCTATTACTAATATGGGGGCGTTGTAATGGCGATCAGTATATCTACTAAGCTGGGGTGTATAGGGGATACAGTATTACTTAGCGAAGGGAGGCGGTATAATGGAGATACAGTTATTACTCAAGCTGGGGGGGGGGGATGTATATGGGTAACAAGGTATGTTTAGTGACTAGTGGGGTATATGACTACAGTTTATTATGTGGGGGTCTGTATATGGGATACAGTATATTACAAGCTGGGGGAGAAGGGATCCGTATAATGATGTATATGGGGTACAGTATATGACTAAGCTGGGGGGAGCGTATATGGGGGGAATACAGTATATACTAAGCTGGGGGCTGCGGGATGTATATGCGGATACAGTAATTACTAAGCTGAGGGGGCGTATGGGTAACAGGTTATATTACTAAGTGGGGGGAGGGTATATGGAAGATCACTGAGGCTTATATGGACAGTAGATACTTAAGTGGGGGGCGTGTGTATGGGATCAGTATATTACTAAGCTGGTGTGTATGGGACAGTATACTAGTGGGGGCGTTATGGTGACCAGTATATTACTAAGTGGGGGAGTGTAGATGGGATACAGGTTATTACTAATGAGGGATGTATATGGGATAAGTATTATTACTAGATGCGGGGGATGTTACTGGTTGGTACAGTATATTATAGCTGGGGGGATGATATGAGGGTACACATAGCTACTGCTGACGGGCTGTATGGGATACAGGTATATTAATAAGCGGGGTGTTGGGAGTAGGTATGTACTATGGGGGGGTGCTAGATTAGATATTACTAAGCTGGGGTGTATAGGGGATACAGCTATATACTGAAGCTGGGGCGCATGTATATGGCGTAATATACTAAGTAGGGTCATGAGTAGTTATTTCTAAGCTGGGGATTGATATGGGGTACGTATATTACTAAGCTGAGGGGTCTGTATATGGATAAAGTATATTACTAAGCTGGGGGGGTTATATGGGAGTACGTATATACTAAGCGGGGCGGGCTGTATTATGGGATACAGTATATTAGTAAGTGGGGCTGTATATGGGATACAGATATTACTAAGTGGGGGGATGTATATGGGGTATTACAGATATACTAAGCTGCAGGGGATGTATAAGGGATACAGTATATTACTAAGCTGGGGTGTCATATGGGATACAGTATATTACTAAGCTGGGGGGATGGATATGGGTTACAGTATATTACTAAAGCTGGAGGGGCTGTATATGGGAACAGTATATTTACTAAGCTGGGGGGACTGTATATTGGGATACAGTATATTACCTAAGCTGTGGGCGTGTATATGGCGGTGGATACAGTATATGTACTAAGCTGGGGATGTATATGGGTACGTAATGCTGTATATGTGATTACGTATATAGCTCATGGGGTGAAGGTATACAGTAGTATAAGCTGGGGGTATATGGCTAGTATATACTAAGTGGGGGACGATGTATATGGGGTACGATGTATATACTAGCTGGGAGGTTGTTAATGGTACGAGTAATACTAAGCTGGGGGGATGTATATGGTGGCTACAGTATCTTACTAAGCTGGGGGGTCGAATTGCGATACAGTATGTACTAAGCTGGGGCATGATATGGGGCGTACAAGTTATATACCTAAGCTGGGGATGGTTATGAGGGTACAGTATATACTAAGCTGGGGGCGTGCATTATGAGATGTACAGTATATTACTAGCTGGGGAGTGTATATGGGAGTACAGTTATATTACATTAAGCTGGGGGGCTATATATGGGAGTACAGTATATTACTAAGCTGGGACGGGTGTATGGGTACAGTATATTACTAAGCTGGGTGGGCTAGTAGAGATACAGTATATTACTAAGCGGGGTGGTAATGGGGTACAGATAATTACTAAGCTGGGGGGCTGTATATGGAGATACAGCACATATACTCAGCTGGGGCTTGTATATGGGGTACAGTATTACTAAGTGGGGCTGTATATGAGGATACAGTATATTACTGAAGCTGGGGGGCTAGTATATGGGGGCGGATGGAGATACAGATCATATTACTAAGCTGAGGGGGGCTGTATATGGGATAACGTATATTCTAAGCTGGGGGGCTGTATATGGGGACAGTATATTACTAAGCTGGCGGGGCTGATATGGATACAGTATATTACTAAGCTGGGGGGATGTATATGAGATACGTATATTACTAAGCTGAGGGGGCTGTATATGGGATACAGTATATTACTAAGTGGGGGGGGTATATGGGATACAGTATATTACTAAGCTGAGGGGGCTGGATATGGGATAAGTATATTACAAGCTGGGGGGTGTATATGGGATACAAGTTATTACTAAGCTGGGGGAATGTATATGGGAGTACAGTATATTATAAGCTGAGGGGATGTATATGGTAACAGTATATTACTAAGCTGGGGGGGTGTATATGGGATACAGTATATTACTAAGCTGGGGGGTGTATATGGGATACAGTATAGTACTAAGTATATCTAGTGGGAGGCTGTATTATGGGTACAGTTATTATAGCTGGGGTTGTAAGGGATTACAGTATTTACTAAGCTGGGGGATTGCTATATTGGGATACCAGTTATACTATAAGCTGGGAGGCTGTATATGGGATACAGTATATTACTAAGCTGGGGGGCTGTATATGGGATACAGTATATTACTAAGCTGGGGGGATGTATATGTGGGGCAAGATTTTATTTAAGCTGTAGGGGATCTGTATATGGGAGCTGTATATAATTTAATTGGGTGGTGAATAACGAGGCCTTTAAATATATGAGAGCAGGGATAATGAAGGGAAGTGTTATATGTGGGGAGAGTGCGGTCAGTTGTGTTGTGAGGGGTATATATTATTTAGGAGCGCAGTGTTGTTATCCAGGAGACTTTATACTGTAAGTGACTGTGGTATTTTTAGGGACGCCAGGTGGAGATGCTGCACGGAGCTGAAGATATCCGGACGTGAATTCAGCAGTGATACGTCATGGATTGGAGAACCTGGAATAAAGTCTTCCTGATGGAAGAGATTGTCATCTATAAGGTACTAGATGCCACTAATGACTCTCAGATCCTGTAGTCAGTCACACAGTGTCAGGGAGCTGCCTGTAGGGTTGTTAATTGTTAGTAAAGTTTAAGGATTTACTTAACAGGGAGCAGGGGGGGGGGGGCAGCATTTTAATATTCACCTCAGGCAGCAAATATGGTAGAATCGGCCCTGAATATATCACTGCATACATTTGTGCGAATAAGTGTTTACATGGGTGTATGTATGTGTGTATAGATGTGTAAACCTATATGTATATTTTCTGAGAAGGTAAGGGGCCTTATTCAGAAGTCAGCAATGGGGCCCTGCCTGTCCTAGTTACCCCCTGCTTTTAATCAAAAAGTTTTGTGCAAGTCTGAGGAGACCCTGGCAACAAATGTTCCCTGTTTTTTTTGCAGGATCACAAGACACAGGAGCAGATTTATCTGATTTATCTGAAAGTCAGAATATTTCTTGTTGCCCATGACAACAAATCACAGCTCCCCTTTAAAATATTCATGAGCACTGGTAAAATGAAAGCAGAGTTGTGATTGGTTGCCATGGGCAACTAGAAATATTCTGAATTTCAGACAGCTTGATAAATCTGCCCCACAGAGTCTTGAGTCCCTTAATGTGAAAGTGCTACAGTCAGCCACCTGATAACATGGAACAATGAGTTACACTCAACCGCACGGTACATATAAGATAAGATATAAGATAAAGTACAGTTTAGTATCACTCTAAACTTCTGCACAACTGGCCATATACATTAAATAGTAGCGAACTGAACAAGAGACGACTATGAGGGGATATAATTAATTTGTAGATATAATTAATGTAGATATATGAATGGTCCATACAAAAAAATATGGTGGTAAATTGTTTCAGATTAAATTAAATCAAAAGACGAGGGGGCACTGTCTGCGTCTGAAGAAAACAAGGTTTAATCACCGGAGGCGACAGGGCTTTTTTACTATGAGAGCTGTCAATCTGTGGAATAGCCTGCCTCAGGCGCTGGTCACAGCAGGGACAGCAGAGAGCTTCAAGAAGGGTCTTTTTACACCTTTTTACACCTAAATAACATTGATGGTTATAGTATATAGAATTATTTCCCATAAATCACTTCCTCATCCAATCCCTTCCCTTCCTTGGTTGAACTTGATGAACAAGTGTCTTTTTTTCAATCGTATAAACTATGATACCAAGTGTTTGCCCAACAATTATCCTTTCCCAATCCACCAAACACATACTAGGCATGGCTGAGCATGGATATGTACAGGAAGAGAAAAGAGGGTGCCAAACACCTCCAGTGGCAGCTTACTTACCAATCAACAAGGATAAGTAAAACACCCCAATTCTTAAACCCTCTCCCAAAATCGTCTGTTGGGGAAAGTCAGAAAATGGACAATGCATCTTATGATCAGCAGAAATCAGAAGGTTCAAAAAAATGTGAAATAAATGTAAGAAGCAGTTGGATTATTAAAGGCGGCTTCGGGGGTAACCTCAGGGCCAAACCTTCTAGGGGCCTATGGCCGCCCCAAAGCACCAAACAAATACTGAGAAGGACCTTCACCAAGAAATCCTTGTACATCTTTTTCTGCTCTCAATACACATGTACACAAGAGCCATTTCAGGACCTTGGAAGGACCTCCAAAGATATTGAAAACACAGATTGAAAGCAGGCACAGGACACATCGTACATTCCCCAAGATGCGGATTCTAGTACCAGATGTAGGAAGTCTAGGTGACTATAATATTCACACAGCCCAGGGCCCATGGCAGTCTTAATCCGACCCTGGCAGTAGTGGATTATAATATAGGCAGTTTGGGTGGTAGCCGGGCCCAAGTCTTCTAGGTGCCCATGGCCACCCACACCACCCACCATATTTTATACTCAGAAGGACCCTTAACCATTAAATCCTTGTACATTCCTGTTCCTTCTCTCAATACACATGTACACAAGCGCCATTTCAGGACCTCTGAAGGACCTCAGATTTAAGGCAGTCAGAATGGACAAATCCTCCATTCTCCCGAAGCTGATTCTAGTGCCATATGTAGGAAGTAAATTCCAGACTTGTAGGGGTTATAACATTCATACAGCCCAGGGCCGATGGTGGTCTTAATCTGACCCTGAATCAGAGCTATCAACTAACAGCTTGTACACCTGTGTGTCCATCATATGACCAAGGACAGATTTCTGGAACTTAACATAGAAGCTTTCTATAGAAGGACAGCAAGCAGAGATTTAGAAAATCGCAATTGATGCAGAAAGTATATTGGAAAATTGTATAAGATTTTATTACTCAAACAATTATTTGCTGAAAGTGGACAACCCCTTTAAGTGGTGAAAAAGCAAAAACAATAAAAATAACAAATATTTGAATAAAATACAACAAATAATATTTTTAAATAATTTTATTAAAAATTGTATTTCAATTTTATTCCACAAAAAAACATACATATCTGCATTTGCAATATTTTAATAAGGATAGTGCTAATAAAAGACACACAGGGGCTCATTTACTTACCCGGTCCAGTCGCGATCCCGCGGCGCGTTGTCCGACGCTGATTCCGGTCTGCCGTGATTCACTAAGGTCCGTGCGCCCGATATCTGCAGGTGTCGCTGCTGCGCTAAGGTCCGCCGGAGTTCACCTTCTTCGTCCCGGTGCATGTAAGTGCTGTTCTTGCGACACAAATTCTTTTTTAAATTCCCCGGTTTTTCCGAATCCGTTGGGTTGTCCGATGGCCACGCCCCTATTTTCTTTCGTGTGAAAGCCGGTGCCGATGCGCCACAATCCAGTCACGTGCGCCAAAATCCCGGGGTAATTCGATGCAAATCGGAAATATTCGGTAAACCTGACGAAAGTGCGGCGCTCGGACTCTTAGTAAATGAGCCCCACAATGTCCTGTAAGGTCAAACAACTGCTTTAAAAATGGCGCGCACACCCTGATGTCGGCAAGCGGCTGACGTCATGGTGTGTGTGACGGGACTGCGTGGGAAGCCGAAGACAGAATCGGAGCTGAAGACAGAAGACCTGTGGGTGGGGGGGGGGCATGGGTCGGAAAGGTGAGTACAGAGGGTTTTTTCATTGACTTAAGAATAAGCCGAGTTAAACGCGAGTATATAGTGTTCTGGAACATCCAAATGCGGTAAGCAGATGCGAACCCCTCCACCCCTGACTGTGGTCACACCCCCTGCAACCATGATTGTTCTGCCCCTGCTCTTGGCACCACTTCACACAAGTAATACTTGCTCAGTGAAAGTTCAACAGAGAGAAGAGAATGCGGCACTCACCGGTTGTCGGGGACAATATTCGTTTTATGAGTGCCGCATTCTCTTCTCTCTTTCATTGATTGTCATATTTGGCGAGCACCGTGGTTGGGATGTCTCACACAATCCGGCTCACAACCCCGGCTCTCGGACCTGTAGTCTACTTTGATGTTACATGTGAATGTGGTGGTGCCGGTAACCTATACTTCTAGTTGATTGAATACTTGTTCAGTCTTTTTCTAATTGTTCTAAGGCCTTCAGAGCCTGAGATCTTAGTCTAGTAGGTCTTTTTGTTTGTAATTCCTCATGCCATTTCACAGTTTGACTTTAGGGGGAATTTGTTGAGAATTTTATTCCTGGGAAACTGTCAGCTGTCTTGAATGTTTTCCATTTGTGAATAATCATTTTCCTTGTAGAATAAAAGACTTTGAACTGTTTCTAAATGTCCTGAGAACTCCCGCATATAATTGAGCAGCAGAAATTGCCTAACAACTCCAGACTAACAAATTACCAAAACTTCTGTTTTTGAAGAGGTGGCCACATTTGCAGATCCTCAACTTATCAGGCTGCGTCAGGCTGGGGAACCTCATAATGGGAGCCTGTAAGGGTGATTTTGAAAATGAAACTAATACATGCCCTTGTAAAGTGTTGATTTTGTGTCCCATTGTCACGGGTGCTCCTACAACTCATGTTCCGAGTCGCAGGCCCATTCTTGTACCTCCCCATGCCCCTGGAGCCCAGCGGCAGCTCTTACCTTCCCTCGTTCCAGCTTGGTAGTCCACCGTGATCAGCGCGCTCAGCGCTCTAAGAATCTAAAGGGCCAGCACGCAGATGATAGGGTTGGCTGCCCGCCTACCCTGTAATTCATGGCCCTTATGTGTCACTGACGGACTTTTAGCCTGTGCCTTTGAAAAAGCTTCTACCATTATCATGGGTGTACTGTGATTTCCTGTGTGACCTCGATGTCCTGTCCATGACTCTGATTCCCTGCCACAAGCCCGAACCTTTGCCTGGTTTCTGTCTCTGCCTGTGCCGCCCCTGTCTGACCTCCAGCTGTCCACAATTCCATCTCAGCTTACGATCTGTACCCTGGCCTGGCCACACCGCAAGCAAGTTGCAACTGTGGAGCAACCTGGTGGTATCTGATGCAGCCTATTCCAACCCTTTGCAGCAGCGCTGCTGAAAACGTGGTGCCACTTAGACCCGCTCCCAAGATGCCTCGCTCGCGGTGTACAGTGGGTCCACACCCTGATCCTGACACCCATATTGCCCATATCACTTCTCTCATAGAAACGTTTTACCTACTAGACGAATGAGTGACATTGGGTGTAATTAATTTATCTATTGCACCTGCGCAGTGATTCAATGAAATTGGCATAGTCCATCTAGGGCCAGAAATTCTTTTTTCTTGTTGCTTGATACTAATCATGAACTTCAACATGGTGTACTGTACTTCTTGTGTGCCTGGAAACATTGATGAAACTTTAAGGGGTGGTCGTGAGGAAATAAAAAGTGGGGCAGGCAGGCGTCCTCTGTATCATAATCCCGTGCCTGAGACAGTGATGGGACATGGGACAAAACGGACAAGCTGGACAACAGAGGCACGGGCATGGAGGAAAAGTGGTGGAACACCAGAGCGTAGGAGCTGCGTAGGCCACCCATAGGCAGACATTGGCGTGACTTCCATTGACCTTCAGCTGCCATGCAAACCCCGGCACCTTGCAATTTCTTGCATCTTAGCGCCGCATTGCTCACGGCATAAGAAGGTAAAGTGCCCGCAAGGAGAGCTTCTGTGGGAGAAGGACGGAGGGACGGGCTGCAGTAACAGCCGACTCCTAATGCGAAGTGCTGGCACACTGACAGTGGTGCGCAATCAGGACGAAATAGATGTTTCAAATGCCGGCAATGGACCACTAATTTGGGTATCTCCCAGTTCTCCCCGCTACTCCACAACATTTCCCTGAAGTGCCCGGTCTCCCATTGACTTCAATGGGGTTCGTTATTCGAGACGAGCACTCGAGCATCGGGAAAAGTTCGTCTCGAATAACGAGTACCCGAGCATTTTAGTGTTCGCTCATCTCTAATCAGTAGTCATCTTCTGCCATTTTCTTTTTTCTCACTTTGCTTTAAAGGAGTAATTATGAATTACTAACAAGTCAGCTTTTATCCAAAAGCTCATGTCTGGAGATTGTATGTGGTATTGTAGCATAACCCTATTCAGTTAGTGGACCTAAGCTAAAATACCATACCCAGGCCATGGAGAGGTTTGGCACGTGATTTGGATTTTGATAACAGCTTTATCTTTTGATTTGAATTATGCACAAAAGAATCACAATATTTCCACTCTACCCTAAATAATAATTTTCATATACAGACGGTCCCCCTCTTAAGAACACCTTACTTATAGGCGACCCCTCGTTACAAACGGACCTCTGGATATTGGTAATAAAGTGTACGTTATCCTTAGGCTACAATAAACAGCTATAACAGGCATCACAGGTGTCCGCAACTAAGCTTTATTGTTAATCCTGGTTCTTGTGACAACCCAACATTTTTAAAATCCAATTGTCATAGAAACCCAAAAAAATCCATTTGGGGTTACAATTATAAAGTATGCAGTTAGGACTTACATACAAATTCAACTTAAGAACAAGCCTACAGAACCTTATCTTGTACGTAACCCAAGGACTGCCTGTATTTCGATAAAGAGATCAATGATCAATATTGTCTTCCTTTTTCAGATTTAATGGCAGAGAAATAGAAATGTCGTGTTTAGTAATTATCCAAAATTCTTTCTATTATAAATGCTACTTTTGTTGCTAATCCATCAATTGCCAAGACACAGATGATGCAGCAGTTGACACAAAAAAGGGCAAAAAGTCAAATCACATAATATTCATTTCTCCATTTTCACTTTTGAGCTATCATCGAAGCAATCTCATCTCCTTCATCTATTATTCCCTGTCTTTGTTATAAAAATAACAGGTCACTGCGGAAAATGACATACATCTGACTCTGCGGTGTTACAGCAATATCTTAAGCGACATCTCCCTTAAATATAGGCCACTATATATAGATAGAAAAAGTAGGTTATAAGACACAACGAAAGAAATTTAGTAAGGAGATTTGTATGTATAGGATATAACATCACTGTCTGTATGTACCGATAAACAGGCCAAACTTTCCCTAATTACCTAATCAATATAAAGAAACAAAATCAAGTAACAATTATGATCTACAAGGAAGTGTATTAAAGCAAATTTACCATGAAAATCCCTCATGATAAACCAGCGGCACTTACTCATAGATGCAGACACTGTGACGGTTGTTATCTTCCTTCTATAATCACCATTTAACATTATGCTAATGAGGTTGAAGGGCTCCAAGGGGTGTTACCAGAGCCACTCTCCCTTCCCACTGTGTGCTGAAACTTCATCTGCTGCTATGAGATTAAAACAGGCACAGTGAGGGGGAAGTGCTGAGGGAGCATAAAGGGGGGGAGGCACTTCCAGGACTAGCATAATTTTAAAAGTAAGGAGGACAGCCATATATAACAAAATATAAGATTACTGCAGTCACTTTTCCTAAATCTACAGTGGTGGCCAAAAGCATTGGCACCCCTGCAATTCTGTCAGATAACAGAGAATGAAAAAAAAGTCAAATCATTGATCATTTTACACAAAACTCCAAAAACGGGCCGGATAAAAGTATTGTCACCCTCAGCCTAATACTTGGTAGCACAACCTTTAGACAAAATAACTGTCAACAACCGCTTCCGGTAACCATCAGTGAGTTTCTTACAAGGCTCTGCTGGAATTTCAGACCATTCTTTTTTGGCAAACTGCTCTAGGTCCCTGAGATTTGAAAGCGCCTTCTCCAACTTCTCTCCCCAGGTGTTCTATGGGATTCAGGTCTGGACTCATTGTTGGCCACTTTAGAAGTCTCCATTTTCTAGTGCCTTTTGAAGTGTGTTTTGGGTCATTGTCTTGGTGGAAGACCCATGCCCTCTGAAGAAGGCCCAGCTTTCTCACACTGGGCCCTACATTATGCTGCATTTGTGTGTAGTCTTCAGACTTCATAATGCCATGCACACAGTCAAGCAGTTTGATGCCAAAGGCAGCAAAGCAACCCCAAAACATCAGGGAACCTCCGACCATGTTTGACTGCAGGGACTGTATTCTTTTCTTTGAAGGCCTCTTTTTTTAATGTAAACTCTATGTGGATTCCTTTTCCCAAAAAGCTCTACTTTTGTCTTGTTGTACCCTCAGACTGCAGGGCAGCTTAAACTTGCTAGGATGTTAATCCAGGTTCTTTATCCACCATCCGCACAATCTTGCATTGAAATCTCTAAACAATTTTTTTTTTCCGTCCACATCTAGGGAGTTTAGCCACAATGTCATGGGCTTTACATTTCTTGATGACATTGCGCACGGTAGACACATGAACATTCAGGTTTTTGGAGATGGACTTGTAGCCTTGAAATTCCTCATGCTCCCTCACAATTTTGATTCTCAATTCCTCAGTTTTTGGTCTTCTTTCTTTTCTCCATGCTCAATGTGGTGCATACAAGGACACAGGACAGAGGTTGAGTCAACTTGAATCCATTTCAACTGGCTGCAAGTGTGATTTAGTTATTGCCACCACCTGTTAGGTGCCACAGGTAAGTTACAGGTGCTGTTAATTACACAAATTACAGAAGCATCACATGATTTTTCAAACAGTGCCAATAATTTTGTCCACCCCCTTTTTTATGTTTGGAATGGAATTATATCCATTTTGGCTTTTTGACAATTCTTTTTGTGGTTTTCCATTGAATGCGGGCAGCCCACATGAGAGTATCAAACCCCTCTTCTTGTGATCTGTGGGGGTCCCATCACCCAGTCCCCCACCGATCAGCAAGTTAGGCTCTATCCAGTGGATACTGCCTAGCTTACTACGATGGGACAACCCATTTAAGCTTCACAAATTTATTATAAAGATCATGACAAACCGAGGCAGCTTGTCCTTTAAAACCAGATGGACAGTTCAGAAGGTGGCTTTAAGCTAGAGAACAATGAGGAGATTTATCATGCCCTGTATCCCAGTTTTCTTGCACACAAGGAATTAAAATTACTAGCACATGACTTTTGAGGGTTTTACGCTCCTCACATTTTTTTTAAATGTGGGTATGTTAATAAGTAGTAGTAGTTTGACTTGGGGAATTGAACCAGTTATGCATTTGCAATCCTTGGTCTCCACATAATCTCAACTCTCATTGGTTTCTTAGGACTAGTGCTAGAGGTAAATGTGAACAATCTATAGGAGCCTATTCAAAACACAAGGAAACATCTTCATATGAATTCTTTAGCCAGTAATATAGCTTTTCTGAAAGACATTGAGAAGAGTCATTGTGACGTCACCAGGCAAAATGAATCAGACACTTAAGTGCTGTTACAGCTGTGCTCTCAAACATTGTGTCCCATTTCTAGTACTTATGATGCCACCAGTACAGCATGTGTGATAATTATGGTGACATGCAATGATTAAGTGTCTGTGGATATGGATTGTATTGGGATTTCATTGATCTATGCTAATTGTAACACTTTAATTAAAAAAATGTTTTTCCTCTAATAATAACTTGATCCATGAGAGCATTAACAGCAATACATAAAATTCTTCTATTTCATATTTCTTTGCCTTCCACAATAAGGATTTCTCAGTCAAATAAAATAAAATATTTCTCAATTTCCAGGAATTACAATTAGCCGCCTGGCTACATGTGGAAATGAAATCCCAAAGCACACCCTTATGAACTGGATAAGAAATTACTTTTCAGTTCTACAATCCTGGGAATTAAGTTCTAAATTACAATGAGCTGAGCTAATTAAAACCAACATGAAAGCTTTATGGATGTGATAACTTCAAGGGGCTATAAAATCTTGTGATTACCAAATTTGTTACATTTTCTTTGAAAAACCCATTAGTTGCAATCTATAGTTTTATTTAAAGGGATGATGTAATATCAGATATGCAGAAGTTGTACTTTTGAATTGTAAAACCGTCTTATTGAATATATTTTTATCATCTTCACTTGGTGGGGGTGTAAATGTGAAGAATACATATTAACCTTCTAGCTTTTGTGACCTGTTTGCTTGTTTGCCAACTTCTTCTTGACACTTGTTAGAGATGGTTGTCCTTCAGCCTGTTTTCTTCCCCTTATCTTGTTTTGGTTAGCAGGAAGCTTTTGAAGCCATTCTCGTTACATTTTGTAGCTGGGATAATATAAACATACTGTTTATATTAGTAAAAGGTCTCAGGGGGAAGCTGTGTATAATTTATCTACATTTTGGAAGAATGTTATAAAGAGGATGTCCTGGTATATTCATTATAGCCAATAGCATTGCAGTATTTTATCACCTTTTCACGTCCCTATGAAACTGCTCTTTTGTGTTTGATATATGTGGCTGCGTGTCAGAGATTCTGCATTTTGTAAGAGACTGGTGTGTCTTAGTTTGTGCCCTTGTCCCGGTACCAGAGAGCCATGAAAGGGTTAATATAAAAGTCACCTTGCAATGAAGGGGGGGGGGGGGGTGAGCCCCGGATAAAAATGTCTTACACATGCAATGTACTAAATTCCAAAATTAGCTACATTGACAAAAAAGGCAGTTCCGCCATTTTCTTACAATCTTAATTTATACTACTTTTATTTTGCTGTCCAGAAGAATTCCGCGGACACAGGAGGACTATGGCACAGATTTTACATTTGCACAATAAGACACATTGGCACAGATATATTATTGTGTCTGTGACAGTTTTTTGTCTATATTCGGAGCTTGCACCTGTATTTATGAAGTATTTATAAATCTGCCTGTTCCTAGTTTGTGCCTCATTTATTATTGTGTCGCACCCTGTATAATGAAAGTGCACCAAAATGAAAAATTTTTGATAATGGAACACCGTATGCTACTATTGAATTATTTGGCGCAACTTGCACTTGAGTGAGACAAATTGCACAAAGCCAGTTTGCACCAATTTTGGCTATTAAAGGAACAACAGATTCAAGGTCTGTGTCCCACAAAACACCAGAAAATTCCAAGATAAATGTCCAAAATAAACACATCATCAGCGAGACATTCCTGCCCATAAAATGGCTGCAGATGGAGGGTCATGTGATCTCTATCTGTCCAAGAGCAATCGCCAGTTAGAGATCACATGACCCGCCATCTGCAGCCATTTTAGGTCAGGAATGTTTCGCTGATGAGGTAAAAGACAAGAGGCTTCACTTCACATATCAAGACGAACCATTAACATATATGATATATAACATGCTTGTAGACTGGCTGCATACAGCCGAAACGTAGCACTTACCACTGGGAATAAATATTCACTATTTATCTTGGAGTGCTGCTTCCTTCCTTGCTTCCAAGGGTTAATGCAGACATATAGTAAGCAGGAATAGTCTGTTTGGTCTATGTTGGCCTAGCTAGCATAGACACCTTTGTAATGTCCGTACTGGGCCTGCTTATTATGGAGTAGGGGTAGGCTGGTAGTGGGACTCCCACTTCGGTCCTGGGCTTTTGTATAGCTCACAGGTGTGGTCCCCAGGCCTCGTTAGAGGCCTGATTTAGTCTGCAGGCCAGAAACAGTAGGAGAGGCACTACCTGGAGAGCTGAAGGCTAAGACTGAGTTCACACAGCAAAGGTCACTGAGTGCCTCCTGTACTACTGCTGGCCAAGAGCGTGTGCCAGGCAGCCTGGTACCCGTATAGCTAGGACCTGATATTGTACTAGGCAGTGCCTAGCCGGGCAGGATTTATTTTTGTATTGCTTTATATGTGCCAAACCAAGCAATAAAACACTTGATTTGGACTTTAACCCTGCATGTGTCGCTGCTTCCTGCACTACTACTACCAGGCATCTACCTAAGTATTTCCCCACAATATATATGTAAATTACTTTATATCCTGCCCCCACATGTTTATACAAAAACATGAGGTAATGTGACCAACAAGTTGTTGAATGGTGGTATAATATGGCATAGCAGCAATATTCATAAAGTAAAATGTCTCTGAAATACAGCTCAGCACATTGGTAATGTCCGTACTGGGCTGCTTATTATGGAGTAGGGGTAGGCTGGTAGTGGGACTCCTACTCCATCCGGGCTTTGGTCCTGGGTTTCTGTATATCCCACAGGTGCAGGTCACAAACCTTGTTAGAGCCTGATTTAGACTGCAGGCAGTAGGGGAGGCCCTACCTGGAGAGCTGAAGGCTGGACCGTGTTCACACAGCAAAGGTAATTGAGTGCCTACTGTACTACTGCTGGACAAGAGCATGTGCCAGGCAGCCCTGGTACCCGTATAGCTAGGACCTGATATTGTATTAGGCAGTGCCTAGCCGGGCAGGATTTATTTTTGTATTGCTTTATATGTGCCAAAACCAAGGCTGAATTTATGTTGTTTTTGAAGTGTGAATAAAACACTTGATTTGGACTTTAACCCTGCATGTGTCCCTGCTTCCTGCACTACTACTACCAGGCATCTACCGGAGCAATTCCCCACAATATATATGTAAATTACTTTATATCCTGCCCCCACATGTTTACACAAAAACATGAGGTAATGTGGCCAACCCCTTTTATGAATATTTTATGGATTTGTGCAGCATCATCATTTTTTTTTTTAGAACTTCCAGTCTATAGATGAACTTGACAAGTTGTTGAATGGTGGTATAATATGGCATACCAGCAATATTCATAAAGTAAAATGTCTCTGAAATACAGCTCAGCACAAAAGTATTTTAAGTAGGGTTTGCGAATATGTTATGAGGTTCATGGGCTGTATGTCCAAATCTGTGACGGCTATAGTAGGGGACTTATAGGTGTAACACAATATCCTTGACTACCACTTTAAACAGATTTATTGCTTACATGATAATTAGAGATGAGCGAACACTAAAATGCTCGGGTACTCGTTATTCGAGACGAACTTTTCCCGATGCTCGAGTGCTCGTCTCGAATAACGAACCCCATTGAAGTCAATGGGAGACTCGAGCATTTTTCAAGGGGACCAAGGCTCTGCACAGGGAAGCTTGGCCAAACACCTGGGAACCTCAGAAAAGGATGGAAACACCACGGAAATGGACAGGAAACAGCAGGGGCAGCATGCATGGATGCCTCTGAGGCTGCATAATCGCACCATTATGCCAAAATTATGGGCAACAGCATGGCCATGACAGAGTGACAGAATGAAGCTAGATAGCATCTAAAACATGCAATAATTGACCCTGACACTATAGGGGACGGCATGCAGAGGCAGCGGCAGCAGGCAGTCCCATTCACCCTGGACCTGGTATATAAGATGACGGCTGAGTGTTTCAAGCGACAGCAAATCCATATATTATATTTTTTTCTTTTCCCTAAGAAGAATGGCTTGACCATTAAATATTCTTTTACCTCGTGTTACCCCATCATCTTCATAAACCGTAAGCTCTGGCGAGCAGGGACCTCACTCCTGTTGTTCCATACAAATGTTGTGCTCTGTTACATTACATTTGTATTTGTTTCCTATGATTTGTAAAGCGCTGCAGAATATGCGCAAAGCTTCCGACTTCATGCTGATCAGAGAGTTTTTCAACAGGCTAAGAAGCGGGATGTTGAGGCTGATGATGGCGGCATCGCCACTGACCATCTGTGTTGACTCCTCAAAGTTACTCAGCACCTGACAGATATCAGACATCCACGTCCACTCCTCATTGTAGACTTGAGGAAGCTGACTGACCTGACTACCAGTTCTGGTGGAAGTTGACATCTGGCAGTCTACAATCGCTCCAGCAATATTCATAAAGTAAAATGTCTCTGAAATACAGCTCAGCACAGACATCACATAGTGGCCCACACTACAAATACATTGGTACATTTTTATTGATTTGTTAAAATAATTTGTCTCCAAGGATAAGCCTCCAATATCATTAATACAATGTTGCTCCTGTATCCAGGGTAACGTGAAATGGTTATTTGAATGACCCTAGCAAATAACAATCAACAGGACCGTCCGTGAATTGTAAGTATGTGGAAAGGGTGTGTTTACTGGGTAAAGTATTACCTTGGTAATTTTGGGGAATGTAAATTGCCATCTACAATCCTTTGTTTAACACCATGGTATTTGTTTAGTGCTAATAATCCTTCAGTGTAGAGAATAGTATTCAGGTGGAAGACAATATAATAAATGCAGTCTAAAATGAGTCAAGCCATTGAATAATACAGATTATGGATATGTCCAGGGCCATTGTGTTGTCTTTACATGCTATAATGTCATCTGCTAGTTTAGAGTCCATTACATTAAATGATCTGTCAAGCAGAAGGATACATGATAATGAAATAACTACAGAATAATAATATTATTTGTTTTATTTAAATCTAATAAATTCTTTATATTAATGTGATTTATGGGAAATATTTTAGGACGTTTTCTGAAAGACCCTAAATGCGTACTGTCACTGGTCAGATAAATATTTGCAGTTTCAGCATTCTTTGCAATAAATTTTATGATTTGATAATCAGAACTGGCATGCCACTGTCATCCACACATTAGTTATTGTGCCAGGCTTTGAAGCGGGGGCTGCAAAATGCTTCTTTGATCTCTTACACTATCTCTGTTTTTCATCAGCAGATTCCACACCATACTGTTCTGTCCTTGGGCGAAAGCTTTGTATGAATTATTTTAATATGAACTTGTATATCAGTGTATGGATAATTGAGCATGAAGCCAAGTAGTTTACCTTCTAGAGTGCCTCTCCATGACATGCCTTTACTCAATTCCAAAGGGAAGCTTTTCCACATAACTGAACAAAGAACTGTCATATGCTACGTGCGCAGTGTTATAGCTTTAAGAGTGTTCACACTGGCAAATAAAAGATGTGCACACAGAGACTTTTGTTGCTGATGGTCCCCAATGCAACATTTGCACTAGGGCCCTATAGGTTTTTGACTAAGCTCTGACTACTCTTCTTATTCATTCATTGGTTTATCTTGTCCTCACTTTTTGTATCACCTTAGAGTTAATCAGGAACTGTTGTCCAGGCACTGGCCACGACCTAGGGTGGTTTCAAAATTTTTTTTATTTTCTATGTGCATGAAATGTTACTAAATAAAATGGCATATTGAGTGACCATTCTCATCATTTCTGTTTGAAGCTTTTCTCCCAATTGTATATTGATCTAAGGCTATGTGTCTAAAGGAAATCAATGTATAAAGACTGATAACTAGACAATCGGTGTTAGAAGTAAAAGATGAATTGACTTCATTGACATGTAATTGAATTATTGTAAAAGTCATTTTTCTTATTGTAATTGAATTAAATTCATTTGGGAACATTGACTGGTATCTCATACACCATGATTGAACCAAAGTATTTTGGTATACAAAGTAACTTTTCCTAACAGTATATACTCGACTATAAGCCGAGACCCCTAATTTAAACTCCCAAAATGGGAAAACCTATAGACTTCATTATAAGCCAAGGGAGGGAAATGCATTGATCACAGCCTCCCCAGTGTAGTATATATAGCCTGCCAGCCCCCTGTAGTATATAGCCTGCCAGCCCCTGTCGTATATAGCCTGCCTGCCCTTCTGTAGTATATAGCCTGCCAGCCCTTCTGTAGTATATAGCCTGTCAGCCCCCTCTAGTATATAGCCTGTCAGCCCCCTGTAGTATATAGCCAGCCAGCCCCTGCCCCCCAGTATATAGCCTGTCAGCCCCTGTAGTATATAGCCTGTCAGCCCCTGCCCCCAATATAATGGCTGTAGAAAATAAACAAACAGTGCACTTACCTTAGAGAGTAATTAAACCTTATTTCAGTGTATCTGATTGAGAGCTCTGTCTAGTAAGGGGTAATGATTAAATCTTTCTATACCCAGAACATATTTCCCTTGATGATTCCGCTCTGTAAGGAGATTAGACTATTGAGGGACTGTCTGTAAAGAGTTAAACCATTAGACACTTTATCAGGTTCTGTTATCTCTTGGCTGTCAGTGGTTACAGGACAAATATATACAAAAGGCTTAAATAAAGAGTAAAGGCAAAGAAAAAGGGGGACAATAAAGTATATCACAAAGTTCATTATTATAATCTGCACTATTTACAAAATGTTGCCCCAAATTTAGATATGGTTGATGATTTAATAAAAATACCTCAATAGTCTTTATATATTTATTGTAACATCTGGAATTATATTATACTGAATCTGATGGAGTGTTAAGCAAAAGGTGACATGATTTTGGAAGTGGAGGGGTTACAGTCAGGAAGATATAACCTGTTGTGGCGCCGTATAAGAACCAAATAATACCACTATATCCTTAAAAGTACTGTTACCACTAAAAAGGCAACCATCACACTGACACTAAATATAGACCACTATACAGGGGACAATTCTCTTTAACCCGCACACATTTTAAAAATGAAAATGCATTATAGGTAATAGAGCCATAATATAACTGAAGTACAATTTAAGTGCGTCCTTGCTCCATTTAAGAAATAAGTGTCCTCATTATATAACAAAGTAGGATGCCATAAATTGTTACCAACCGCAAGATTTCCCAACTGTGCCACTACATGTATCTCCTTTCTTCAGTCTTGAAATTAGTAAAACTAATGCATATGGTGCTTCCCCTAACTTTTACAACAACTGCCCCATCTTTTTTCTTCTTAGCTGAAAGAATCATGCTTGATCAAGTTAAGAGAAATAGTTATTGGCCTAGAACACATGGGAAGCTTTAGGCCAGGAGCTGGCATCAGAAGTCCAAGACAGAACAGTTGTCAGGCTAATAGCTTGCTGAGATGCAAGACTCAACAGGTAACATATACCTAATACATCAAAATTGGCTGTGGTTTGTAGAAACTGTTTATGATTATTAAAGAATAATTCAGCTTTATATTTGTACTCATCTCCTTGAGAACCCTTACATAGACTGCATACGGGTCACTTGGATAAGTAGAGCCAAAGCTTCATATCACATTTCTTGAAATATGAAATAATGACTTGGTTTTAGGCCACCATGTATTTTACATGCAGTATAGTGTTCTTTCAAAATGCCCTTTAAACATAAAGTTAATAATTAAGAGATCAGATTGAGAAACTAAGCAAATGTATAAAGAGAAATCTCATTGTTAGATGCTACTTCGTTGATCTTCTGTTGATCAAGTTTTCACCATTGATTTAAATACATCTGAAAATATATATTTTTTTTAACTCCTTTCATATTTAATATCATACTTTTTGATATTTCTTTTGTTATAACCTGAAAATCTTAAGGCTCTAAAAACATGTTCAAGTTTAGCTGCTTTAACTGAATTATAGCTGATTCTGAGGAGTCCCCAGCGGCAGCAGTTCATTCTTTCTTCCTTGTTCTTGCAGATTCACTACTTTTTTATATATGGAAAATGTGTTCTTACCGAAGTGTTTATACATAACCAATTCGATGGTTTTAACTTTAGACCTAATGGAAAGTTATTGTATGAAGAATATTGGCCTGTGCAATCTTATTTGTGCTGATAAAAGTTCATTTTACATGAAGTACAATGTGTCAGCAGCTAAAGTAAAGTTATTAGCCATTAGTCAGAGAATCAATTATTCTTCAGAAAACATGGATGGGAAAATACAATACCTTTGTGTAGGTGTTCCTATGAATTCCAGCTAAACAGGCCTGGAGGCGAACCCTATGTAGTATACAAATACGGTAACGTTTTTGTCTGCCTGTTTGATTCCTGACAAAGAGCCTATTGTTGGGCAGACATTATTTACATACTAAATGTAGAAGTGACTCATGGCTTATGATTTAATTAACCTTTAGTCAATCATTTTTAGATGATCTGTGTTGTGCAATGTCTCTGCCTAAATAATTTAGCCAAATAAATGTTTGGACTATTAATGAATATGAATCATTTGATGTAAAATGTTGCCATACAATGGGTGTATTTTATTTCTGATGTCTTACATAATTTGTAGCCCTGTAGAAAATTGAGTATTATAATGATTCATTTTCTATAGCTCTCTTCTTAAAAGGCAAATGACAGAAAAGGGGGCATTCTCAAGAAGGGTCCACAGCAAAGGAGGCATTTTCAGGAAGGGGCCACAGAAAAGGGGGAATTCTCAGGAAGGGACCACAGTAAAGGGAGCATTTTAAGGAGGGTGTGAAAGAAAAGGGGCATTCTAAGAAGGCAGTCACAGAAAAAGTTTTGAGTAGGTAGATCATTAACAGTTGCTGCTTCTAGTTTGGACACTTCTGTATCTTTTCATTATTAACTGCTTGTACAGTACAACTCCTTAGTGAAATACAGAGGTCACCCTCCAATCCTTTATTGTCACCAGTGGTGTAACTAGGAGAGGCTGGGCCCCCAGCAGATTTCTAACACACATTTATATACTTATACACATACATAGGGGCTTATTTACTAAGGGTCCCGCGGCTGCATTTCTGTCGGGTTTTCTGACGTTTTCGGGGATTGCGCTGCTGGGACAGGTATTTAGAAGGCGATTATGTTGCAATCGCGCCGGCTTTCATGTGACACAAATCGGGGGCGGGCCGTCAGAAGATCAGACGGATTCGGACAAACTGCGGGAGTTAACTTCCAAATTGTGTCGCAAGCCAAGCACTTACATGCACCGGGAAGAAGATGGTGAACTCCGGCGGACCTGAGCGAGGAGCGACACATGCAAGCGCACGATCTTAGCGAATCCTCACGGATTGCCTGATCATCGGACACTCCGGACCTTGAGAACTCAAGCGGCCAGGTAAGTAAATGTGCCCCATAAAGTTCTACTCTCATACACACATTAATACACTCTTCAAGAGGACCTGTCACCTATAAAAAAGGCACTAGGAGCTGCTTACTAAAGTAATGTAGTGATTAACTGCTACTTTTATTGGAACCTTCTGATAAAACTAGCAAACACTGCCGCAAAGTACAGTACAATAGGAATGCGCTGCCTCTTCACCAGACCACCCCTCCCACTCCATAAGCTGGAGTTGACTGCCAAGCTACATGCAGCAGTCACCGCCTCCTAGTCCTTCCCCCTTATTAATACACCGGAATTCTTTGAACACGGTCCGGCATTCCTATTGTTCAGCGCTGCAGTGTCTGGTTTCCGATAACGCTAGCTATGTACTACTGCTACATCTGTTGTAGCACTAGGAGTTTAGTAAGTAGCTTCTAGTGCCTTATTTATAGGTGACAGGTCCTCTTTAAGCATACACACACAAATATATATTCTCCAAAGATCTTTTTTATACCTAGGCCTGTGACCAGGACAAGGGGGCATCCTCTATGCCTAGAGGAGAGGCAATTTTACCATCAACATAGACAAAGGTTCTTTACTGTAAGAGCAGTGAGACTATGGAACTCTCTGCCGCAGGAGGTTGTTATGGCGGACTCTATGTTCAAGAGAGGCCTGGATGCCTTTCTGGAGAGAAAAAATATCACGGGTTATGGGGATAAAACATTTATTTAATTCTTAAAGATTGGACTTGATGGACTTGATGGACTTTTTCCAGCCTCATATACTATGATTTTCATAGACTCATACATACATTAAATACAAACACATATAGTATATACACAAACAGTATGTACACATATATACATTTATATGCACGTACAGTATATATACATTGTACAGTATATACACATTCTGTATAGCAAATACATTATAAACGCACAATGAGATTTATCATACGCCGGTATATGTGCCAGGGCCTTGGCACAGTTGGCATATTCATGATTTTAATTGCAAATTCTTGCAATGTGCAAGAATTCACAATGTCACTGCTTCTACACCTAAACATTAGCACATAAGCTGTGATAAATCTCCCCCATATATGAATATAATATACTTAGACATATAATATATACAAACCCTATATATCCAAATACATGAAATTTAAACACACCATATACACACTAACTGCATACACATACACTCACCGGCCACTTTATTAGGTACACCTGTCCAACTGCTTGTTAACACTTAATTTCTAATCAGCCAATCACATGGCGGCAACTCAGTGCATTTAGGCATGTAGACATGGTCAAGACAATCTCCTGCAGTTCAAACCGAGCATCAGTATGGGGAAGAAAGGTGATTTGAGTGCCTTTGAACGTGGCATGGTTGTTGGTGCCAGAAGGGCTGGTCTGAGTATTTCAGAAACTGCTGATCTACTGGGAATTTCACGCACAACCATCTCTAGGGTTTACAGAGAATGGTCCGAAAAAGAAAAAACATCCAGTGAGCGGCAGTTCTGTGGGCGGAAATGCCTTGTTGATGCCAGAGGTCAGAGGAGAATGGGCAGACTAGTTCGAGCTGATAGAAAGGCAACAGTGACTCAAATCGCCACCCGTTACAACCAAGGTAGGCAGAAGAGCATCTCTGAACGCACAGTACGTCGAACTTTGAGGCAGATGGGCTACAGCAGCAGAAGACCACACCGGGTGCCACTCCTTTCAGCTAAGAACAGGAAACTGAGGCTACAATTTGCACAAGCTCATCGAAATTGGACAGTAGAAGATTGGAAAAACGTTGCCTGGTCTGATGAGTCTCGATTTCTGCTGCGACATTCGGATGGTAGGGTCAGAATTTGGCGTCAACAACATGAAAGCATGGATCCATCCTGCCTTGTATCAACGGTTCAGGCTGGTGGTGGTGGTGTCATGGTGTGGGGAATATTTTCTTGGCACTCTTTGGGCCCCTTGGTACCAATTGAGCATCGTTGCAATGCCACAGCCTACCTGAGTATTGTTGCTGACCATGTCCATCCCTTTATGACCACAATGTACCCAACATCTGATGGCTACTTTCAGCAGGATAATGCGCCATGTCATAAAGCTGGAATCATCTCAGACTGGTTTCTTGAACATGACAATGAGTTCACTGTACTCAAATGGCCTCCACAGTCACCAGATCTCAATCCAATAGAGCATCTTTGGGATGTGGTGGAACGGGAGATTCGCATCATGGATGTGCAGCCGACAAATCTGCGGCAACTGTGTGATGCCATCATGTCAATATGGACCAAAATCTCTGAGGAATGCTTCCAGCACCTTGTTGAATCTATGCCACGAAGAATTGAGGCAGTTCTGAAGGCAAAAGGGGGTCCAACCCGTTACTAGCATGGTGTACCTGATGGCCGGTGAGTGTATAACAAAACCTAGGGGAAACATACCGCCCATCCACAGTTAACCCCTTCAGTGTCTCACAGCATATATAGTACTCATCAGAGATTGCTGGTGAACACATTCCCAAATGAAATCCTTAAACCCACATTGTAGTTTATCTGATCAGTATGGTCCTATGATTCTTGTGCCTGTCGAGGTGTACCGCTTGTGCGTGAGGGACACAGAGGCCTGCGTTGTTCCTTGTCTACCTTGGTTTCTGTTCATAAATAGGCATGTGCAACACCACTGCCAATACATGGACAGAGGAGTAGTTGCAGACAGCGCCCTCTCCAGGTTAGGAGCTGTCTGAAGGAGTCATGAACCTTCTAGTAAGTTCTAACACTGGGTTTTTAGGTAATCAGCAGCTCTAGCTGCCTCCAGGACCCAAAGAAAAGGTTAGGCCACGGTGGGGGATTTTGCACATGCTAGAGAAAAAGACATGCGATGGAGGATAATCAAATACATACTGGGGCAGATTTACTGATGTTGTGTAACAGTGGAAATATATTAATGTTTCATTCTATGCAGTGGTTCGTGTAGGAAGATGGACACTGAGTGCCCATGAGCTGCAGTCAGCAGAAGTGGCCTTTGGGCAGATTTGCTATGAGGGGGGTTCAATAAGTTGACAGAGGGCGTTCTTGAGGGAAGTTGGTGTTACCATCGTGTGCTGCCATCTATCAAACGATGGCAAAACAAATTGCCGACTGATTGATAGGTTAGTTTGGATGTGGGAGCCATTTGAGTAAGACGTGTTTCGTGATTTACGCTAAGATGGAAAAAGAGTAGTATTGTTCGGTAATTTGTTTTTTGTTTTTGGATGGGAAAAAATGCGAGGAGATAAAAGCAAAGTTGGATGCTGTTTATGAGGACACTTCGTCATCTATGACTACAGTTAGATATTGGTTCAACGAATTTAAACGTCGGCAAACATCCATTTTTGATGAGGAGGGACCAGGACGCTTGGCAGACTTGGTTACCAAGGAAATCAGTCAAAAAGTCCACGACAGGATACTCGCTGATCCACGAACGAAAGTGCGTGAAGTAGCAGAGGCAGTATGTGTGTCAAAAAAATTGTCGGCCTGATGGGTGCCGCGATTGCTCGCAGTGGACAACAAGTGGAGGAGTTTTTGCCTCGAGTTGTCACCGTTGATGAAACCTGGATTCATCATTACACACCAGAAACTAAGCAATAATCAAAACAATGGATTTCTCTTAGTGAATCTGTTCCAAAGAAGGTGAAGACGGTCCCATCGGCCGGAAAGGTTCTGGCGACGAATAAACGGTAGAACATTTTGGAAGTGTGTTTTGCTTTTTCTATAAACCATTGGACATTTTGTTTATGTACTCCATGATATGTAAAGCTTACGAATTTTATGGCATCCTCTAAATAAAGCTATATTACTATTATTATTGTGAAATTTTGCAACAAATCTCCTCCTTTTTGACTTTCAGAAAAAAAACTAGCATGAGAAAAAAAAAGTTTAAAAAGCTTGAAATCAATTATTTTAGTGTCTGCTCTCTCCAAATTCACCTTTTGTGACTGTATATGTAATAATTTATCTGGGCTCCTGTCCAGAATGACATTTGCCTTATGTATTAGATTCACCTCAAATTGTACTCTCTCTGTGGAAAGTTGTGCCAAGATTTCATGTTTTTGCCATCACACTTGTGCTGAGATACTTGTAATAAGCTGGACATCAAATAATTTTCCTTTCCATAAACCTGTGAAAGTTGGCAAAATTCAATGATACTAACAGGTCAGCGTCTTTAATAGGAACTGGTTTAATGTAGAGGGTTACAGCTGTGCATTCAATCTGTTGCCCTCAAACACTAGCATACAGTATGGTTCTATTTTAAAAAGTATTAAGGTTAATAGTCATACTCTGCCATGCTGCCAAGATACAGTATGGAACATATTACAGTAATAGACAGTTTGATGGTATACAACAGGAATACTTGGGACAAGAAACTGACATAAGATCATTTGGAAAGTTGACCAATTAGGTGTTATACTGGAAAGATTACATCTGCTAGATTGTAAAGCCTAGCCCATATATCAACCATTTTAGCATATATCTCATTAAAGCTTAGACTATAAGTTACAGCTGGGTACAATGAAAAAGGACATTCCTATAGCCAATAATATTGCTTGAATATGCTGGCTAAATATTAAGTCCCCATTTGAGGTCATAAACAAAGATTAAAACTTAATTGTATGTTAAATTGCCAAACTTTTTGGATACCAAATATAATATAAAAATACCACCTGTTTTATAATGGGCCCTCAGGTTCATGGTTAGTGTTATTTATTCATGCACATATCAACATCCTTAAAGAAATCTACCATCAAAATCAAGTATGATAAACAAGGGGCACTCATAGATGAAGGCACCGTGACTGAGTTGATGTTATATTTGTTATCCATATGCTCCTTCTAATTAAATTCAAATGAACTTTTTAAAATTATGCTAATGAACCAGAAGGGCTATTGGGTTACAGAAGCGCTTTTTGCTCTGGCTGACTCCCCCTACTCCCTTTGCATTTCCCCTCTCCATCTGCCTGCTGTAATCTCACACAGTGGGAGATGGGATGTGCTCATGTGCAGTGTAACAGCCTTTAGAGACAGACAACGGAGGAGCATTGGTAAATCTCCCTGGAGCCTTTCTGGCTTTTTGGCATAATTTTGAAGGTTGATTTTGGAAGAATGGAGGCCATGGATAACAAATATAAGAAGATTACCACAGTCATGGTGCATACACCAGTAAGTGCCCCCAGGCAATTACTTGCTGCAGCGCTGAGCCACCTTGAGGGACAAAAAGGCTGCATTCAAACCACAATTTATGTATACACTAGGAAAGCTCCCAACCTATACGTTGAGTGTATAGATAAACATACACTGGAAGACAGGTATACTTTTTTCCTCTGTCTACACAGTATACTTCTCCCTCCTGACATTTACACTCAGGGAAGACCATTGGAAGTAATGGGAGATGGATGCAAAGTGTCGCATCTCTTCCCGGCCTCCACTGAGCATACACATCAATCAGCAGTAGTGAGGTAAGAAATTATTATTATTAACACCCTGTCAGTAGTTAATCCCTGACTGCTACTGATGTTCACTCGTTCCACTTTCAAGGGGAGGCAGAGGAGCAGGGTGAAGTATCCCCCTGTATGCACTGTATTGGGATACATCTTTGCCCTCCATCGTAAGAAAACGTCGGGAATCTGTCCACCGTATCCTTACAACTGAAGGCAAAAATGCTATATGAATGCAACCTAAATATCATGGTTAAATAGAACATGCTGATCATTATTACATAAAAAATCCACTGGAAAACCCCTTTAAGTTCATAGTGGTAGAAGAACTAAATTACTTTACTCTTAGTGACAGATTCACAGTTCGGGTAACAGCCCCCCCCCCCACACACACATAGACAAGTAACACCTGCGATTGGTGTTGGCACCTATCACGGGTGTTTACTATTTAAATGCTGCCGGCAAAGTGGCAGTTAATATGGCGATGATGCTGAGATGACGTCATTGGAGAGCGGCGGTCATTTCTATGCTACTGACAGTTGCGCAGGACACAGGATTTTAAATGCCACTGCTAGCTTTGCCAGTGGCAGTTAGAGTTATTGCCTGCGTTCAATAATGGTGGGGATGTTGATTCGGGCCCTTTGCAGTTCAACTCTACTGATAACAATAAATATTAAGCTGTGAGAATCTGAAAACTCTAGCCCTACCAATGCTGAGAATACATATGCTCCGTTATATATGTAGCTATGATGCTTTAAATGGTTATTACCAGGGACACACAGAAAACTACCATTTATAGTATATCCAGTTAATGTGCCAAAAATATTCGTCAAGTGAAAACCACATTTATAAAAAACAGTAAAAGGGCTTGTGCAGGGTTTACAACTAGAGATGAGCGAACATACTCGTCCGAGCTTGATGCTCGTTCGAGCATTAGCGTACTCGAAACTGCTCGTTGCTCGGACGAATACTTCGCCCGCTCGAGAAAATGGCAGCTCCCGCCGTTTTGCTTTTTGGCGGCCAGAAACAGAGCCAATCACAAGCCAGGAGACTCTGCACTCCACCCAGCATGACGTGGTACCCTTACACGTCGATAGCAGTGGTTGGCTGGCCAGATCAGGTGACCCTGGGATAGACTAGCCGCTGCCCGCGCTGCTCGGATCATTCTGTGTCTGGATGCCGCTAGGGAGAGAGCTGCTGCTGGTCAGGGAAAGCGTTAGGGTGTTCTATTAGCAAATCCTAACAGTTACCGTATATACTCCGGATAGGCCAGTTCTTCAGCTGCACACAAAAAATGTGCTGACCACGTCCCCTCTGCTTATACAACGATTAATATCAAAAAATACTTTAAAAAAAAATAATAACGTTATACTACTCACCCTCCGGGGCCCCGATGTGCAGCGCTGCGCCCCTGATGTCCGCACCGCTTGTCTTCAGGCCTCCGCTCCCGTCTTCTTTCTTTCTGCTGGCGCCGCCATGTCTTTCCCCCGGCGGCGCCTAGTATGACGTCAGCCGCGGCGGCTTCATACCAAGCGCCGGGCCGGATGGAGCATGGCAGCGCCCATCATAAGAACGAAAACGGGCCGCCTACCTGAATACAAGCGGACGAACATCTGGGGAGCAGCGGCGGCAATTCGGGGCCACGGAGGTTGAGTATTACGTTTTTTTTTTTTTTGTAAGCTGGGGGCAGGCTGTATACCACTGGGATCAACTGTATAGTAACTGGGGCAGCTGTATCCTACTAGGGGCAAGGCTGTATACTACTGGGGACAAGGCTGTATCTCTGGGGACACGTTGTATACACGGGACCCGGCTGTCTACTATTGGGGGCAGTCTGTAACTCCAAGGGCAGCTGTATACTACTGGGGGGCAAAGCTGTATCTACTGGGGCAGTGCTGGGCTGCTTATACTACTGGGGGCAGCCCCCCCCCCCCTGTATATTATAGGGGGGCAAGGTTGGCTATATACTGGAGGGGGGGGTCTGGACCATCAATTTCCCACCCTCGGCTTATCTCGCCTCATAGTTTTTTTCCCAGTGTTTTGGTGGTAAACTTAGGGGGCCGCTTATCCTCGGGTTGGCTTATACTCGCGTTATATATACAGTAATTTGTTAATCAAGACATGTTTAAGGTGCTGGTTCAGTATAACCTGCAATTTTGGGAATAAATCCCCACATGTCACCTGCAAAGCACCCCTACACCATACACCCCTCCATGCTTCATGGTGGGAACCGACAGTAGAGTCCATTCGTTCACCTTTTTTCTGCTCGCACAAGACACAGTTGTTTTGGAAACAACAATTCTCAATTTGACTCATCGACCAAGCACAGATTTCCTCTGTTCTAATGTCCATTCTTTGTGTTCTTATTATAGCCAAACAATCTCTTGTGCTTGTTGCATGTCCTAAGCGGTGCTTTCCTGCAGCTATTTTAACCATGAAGGCTCTGCACACCTTCTCCCCTTACCAGTTTTGCTGCTGTAAGAGTGTCTGCTGTGGTGGCACTTGACCCTGGGCTCTATCTCAGCTGCTGTTAACCTGCATTTCTGCAGCTGGTGACGTCGGAATGAACTTATCCTCCGCAGCATAGTTGATTCTTGGCTCTTCATTTCCTGGGCCGTCCTAATGTAAGACAGTTTCTGACGCGTCATGTTTTTTGTTTGGGGGCAACCGCTGCAACTTTAGGACCTTTCAAAGTTTCCTTTTTCCCCACTTTTTCAGACTAACTAACCTTTATTTCTAAAAGTATGATGCCGATTCGTTTTTCTCTTGACTTTTGTATTATGGGCTAAAAAGCACTACAAGTCTATTCAATGGGACTATCAGTTCAGCTGTGTTAGCCACATGACTTCTACACAACACACTGATGGTCCTCAGCTCTTAGCCAAGGAATCCCACTTATTAACCTGACAAGGCACCCCGATTTGAAAACATTTTGTTAATTTCCACATCCACATATTTGTTACATAGTTTTGATGCTTCAGTTTGAATCTACAATGTTTATAAATAGCCATGAAAATATTTTTTGAATGAGAAGGTGTTCCAAATTGGATTAAATTTTTTCTTTTTCTGCCTCTTTTAGATTAATTGAAAAATTATTATAATTTGTGGAGAAGTGACGGACCCGCATCTTATTTATGGACTATAACATGACTTTCGTCTATAGAGTCTAGCTTATAAATACATGATCATTGCGTTGCCACTAGAGCATGGTTTGGCGATAAATGAAACACTCTTATCAGGTATTTGTATGAAAATTTGTGGATAAAGCCATTAATATCCTATCTGACCTTGCGTATTCTGGATCTGCTATTGCATATACCAGCCATACCTAGTACCTCGTATTCTACCATTGTATAACTCTTTCCTAAGACTTCCAACAGTTAAAATGTCAGCTGGCCGCATCACCAATAAAGCCAAGCCAAAAATCTGTGAAGACTGACTGGCTCTGGCACTAATATCCTGCTGCACATGAATTATCCTTTCATCTTTCTGACAGAATTCTAACCGGTAATGATTTTCACAGACAGATATGGAACAAATGACGCATCCCGTCTGCACATGTAATCAAGCTTTTTCAAGTGCCTTTCTAGTCCTTCAATCACGCTTCTAAAGACAAGCATTGTATTTATCCAAAACAATGGTGCTTAGAACAGCAATTTCTCCACCACATCATGGGAGGCGGGGGCGCCAACGCTAACAATAAAGTGATATTTCCAAAGTTTTCTCCCAGGAACCACACCCATTGTAACCAATGTGTATTCTTCTGAGACTTCTCTACATGAAAAGAGAACATTGGTTTTTTGTATATTTCTATCCACAAGAACATCCACCAAATCCGCCCCACTTGTAGGCTGGTATTATTTCAGCCTCATCTTCACGGGTCCGTCAATCACAGGCATAAGGTTTAGAAGGGCAATGTTAACTGCACAACAAAATAATTATGTCCCATTTAGTACATGGTTTTCATGGACTAACTGGTCACAATAAAGGAAAGAGACAGAACGTAATTAACCGTATATCCTCAGTAATAATCCCACGAACGCCGGTATCAGCCGAGACCCGCTAATTTTACCAACAAAGACTGGGAAAACTACTGACGAGTATGCCGAGGGTTGTGCCAATAGAAGCACCCACAAGTTTCAGACGGGACACCATCCCTGCTCCCTATCCCCACCCCCCTCCCTCAAAGCAGCCCACGTCTGAAAAAGCGGGTGTGCGCGGCGCCGCTCCATGGCGGTCCGTCGATACTTTGCTTTTCCCCCCACCACCGAGCGCCCATACTCTACCAATCCCTGGCCCCGCAAAAGCCCACCAAAAAACACAACCGCCGACTCCGACATTCCACACATTACCTATACACGACCCCCACCCATCGCACCCCCAGTAAGTTTCACCACAGACCTTCCCACCCCACCCCTACGGCTTAGTTAGTCCATCTCCCCGGCCAGCCCCGTAGTATACACCGCTGCCACCCCCAGTATAATAAGCCTGCCTAGCGTCGCCCCAGTAGGTTAGACGCAAGCCTGCCACGCCCTTAGTATTAGCAGCCACTAGTAGTATACCCAAAGCCCCTATACTATCATCAGCCCTCCAGAGTATACACACAGGCCCCATAGTATACAGCAGCCCCTAGTAGTATACCGCCTGCCCCCGATTAGCACCGAGCCCCGATAGTATCCAGCAAGCCCCTAGTAGTATACAGCAGCCCTAGTAGTTACACCCCCGCATAGTCTACAGCAGCCCCTAGTAGTATACAGCAAGCCCCTGTAAGTAAACACAGCAGCCCCTAGTAGTATACAGCACCCACTAGAAGTATACAGCAGTCCTCTAGTAGTATACACAGCCTGCCCCCACGACCTTAAAATAAAAAAAGTTAAAACTCACCCTCCCACCATACGTCAGCGCTGCTGCTCCCAAGGTCGGCGCGGCTTACCAATGTACCCATGTCAGCGCGCTCCCGTCTTCTTTTTCGCCGCGCCCTCTTCTTTCTCTCCGCACGGACGCGGCCCCCCATGTTTTCTTCTAGCATGCGCATACTATGACGCTGGCGCTACTACTGCCTCATATGTATTACAAAAAAAGAGAAAGGAGCACATGCCTCTTCATAGCGCATAGAAGAATAGGACACCCACAAATAAAGAGACAGGACGTGCATGACTCGGGGACTCGTAGCGCGCCGACATCGATGCTAAAGGAGCCGCGACAACGATGTAAGACACGTGCGGGGGTGAGTATTTTTAGTTTATTTTTTTTAACTGGTAATTTTTTTTGTATAATAGCTCAGGTATAAGCCCGAGGGGACGTTTTTCAGCACATTTTTTTGTGCTGAAAACTTGGCTTATACACGAGATATACGGTATAACTAAAGCTTGCTATAATAATATTAGCACGTGCCATATCCACCATTGTGAACAATCTTGGCGTAACGACGGCCTGGAGTCTAGGGCCCGTGCTCCCCCGCGCCTACTCGGGCACACCCACTTAGGGACCCACCCAGGAGGAGAAGGGAGTGCTGGGGGGTCTCTGCGCCACCTTTCCCCCAAGCAGAGGCGGATATGGTCCCCTCCTGGCCCCATACATTGTAGCAGGCAGAGGAGCACAGGTCCATGTCCGTATAGCGGGAAGTCCCCTTGAATTCCTGCAGGCCAAACCGCTCCTCCGCCCTATAGTCTCAACCTGTTCTGTGGTCCCCGGCCTCTGCCTCACACATCACAGCTAGGCCCGTCTGGCTGCCTGCTGGGCCTCAGGAATGGGCACGCCCCATTCACACACCGCGCATGCCGAAGGCTGCCAAAACTATGGCCGTGCCTGGGGATGAGTAAAGCAGAGAAGACTGGCTCCAGGAGAAGGGAGTTCCGGAGCACCACACAATCATCAATCCGTCATGTCCAAGGAGGCATCAGACAGGATACAATCTTCGGTAAGTATAATATGCAAGTGTGTTGTTTATGTATATGCTGTTTTATACTGTATGATTCTAATCTTGTGTGTAAATGATGTATGGGTGTAGATAACTCATTGTGCCTTTATATGCTGTATATGTTGTGTGTTCGTGTGTATATATTTGTGTGTGTCTGGTTATAGTCTGTAGAGTGAATGATGTATGGTGTGTATATACTGTATGTGTGTTCTGTATAGACGGTATATGTGTGTTATGATTATGTGTGTACTCTACTAACGATGGTGTCTGTAATGCTGTATATGTGTGTGTCAATGATGTAATCATGTGTATATACTGTATGGTGTGTCTTTCTATGTTTGGTTTTTTTTGTATATGATGTAATGGTGTGTATACTTTTGTCGTGTCTGATATGCTGATATGATGGTATCCGTGTGTATATACTGTAGTGTGTGGCTATATAAATGTATATGTGTGTGTAGATATTATGGTGTGTATATACTAATTACGATTTCAATGCTAACATGTATTTGTATGCAGTTATGTGTATAGGTGTGTTTAAATTTATGATTTGGATATATAGGGGTTTGTATATATTATATGTCTAATTATAGATTTAGATTCATATATGGGAATTTATCACAGCTTCCTGTGCTAAGGTTAGGTGTAAAGCCGTGACCATTGTGAATTCGTGCCATTGCAAGAATTTGCATTATAATCATGAACATGCCAACTGTGCCAAGGTCCTGGCACTATACGAGGCTGATAAATTCTCATTGTCCGTTTATAATGTATTTGCTCTACAGAATGTTTTATAATGACAATGTATATATACTGACGTGCATATAACTGTATGATTTGTACATACTGATTGTGCTACCCACGCGCCCCTCTCCCTGTTTCCTCCCTCCATCTCTGTGCCGCTACCCGATATCTTCCCCCTCCCTTCACACTCTCCTCTCCCCAGCCTCCCTCTTTCTCTATCATAGTCCGAGCGTATAGAGGCTGGAAAAGACGCAAGTCCATCAGTCCAACCTTTAAGATTAAATAAATGTTTTATCCCATACCCGTGAAGGTTTGTGCTCCCAAGCCTCTCGGAACATGTACCTAGAGTCCCGCCATAACTAACCTCCTGCGGAAGAGTTCCCATAGTCTCACTGCTCTACAGTAAAGAACCTTTGTCCTATGTTGAATGGTAGAATCGCTTCTTCTCCGCTAGGTGCAGAATGCCCCCTTGTCCTGTCACAGGCCTAGGTAAAAAAAGATCTTTTGGGAGAATCTTATTTGTGTGTATGCTTAAAGAGGACCTGTCACCTTTACATAAGGCCTAGAAATGCTACTTACTAAACTCCTAGTGCTACAAACAGATTTAGCATTAGTACATAGCGAAGGTTATCAAAACAGACACTGCAGCCGCTGGACATCGAAAAGCCGACCGTGTTCAAAGCATTCCCAGTTTATTAAAAAATCAGGGGTAGGGACTGCGCGGTGACTGCTGCATGTAGACTTGTCAGTCACCGCCTCCAGCTTATGGATGGGAGGGGTGGTCTGTGCAAGAGGTCCGGCGTTCCTATTGTTACAGCAGTCCCCGGTTTACTACACGAGAGGGACTGCAGGTTGTTCTTAAGTTGAATTTGTATTTAAAGTCGGAACTGTAGATTTTATCATTGTAATCCCAGCCAGAACGTTTTTTGTCTCTTTGACAATGGGAATTTACAAAATGTTTGGAGGTTGTCATAAGAATCAATATGAACACTAAAGCTTCATTACCGCACATTGATAACTGTTACGCTGATTAGTAGCGAGGACTAAGTACAATAAATGACCAATATCCAAGGTCTTTTGTCAACAGGGGTCCGTATGCAAGTCGAGTGTTCTAAGTGGGAAGGCCTGTACTTTGGCCGGCCGTGTTCGCTATTTTATCAGAAGGTTCCAATAAAAGTAGTCAATTTAACACTGCATTACTTTGTAACAGCTCCTAGTGACTTTTTTTATAGGTGGACAGGTCCTCTTGAAGAGTGTTTAATGTTGTGCAATGAAGTTAGAACGTTATGGGGCACTTTACTTAACCCTGGCTGCTTGATTTTCACGAGGCCGGAGTGTCCGTGATCAAGCAATCCGGGAGGATTCGCTAAGATCGTGCGCTTTGCAGTTCGCTCCTCCTCGTCGCTCAGTTCCGCCGAGTTTTCACCATCTTCTCCCCGGTGCAATGTAATGCTTGGCTTCGACACAATTGGGCAGTTAAATCCCGCAGTGTTGTCCTAATCCTTCTTATCATTCTGACAGGCCCTCCCCCGATTTTGTCACATGAAGCTATCCTCACCGTACGAGGCGCAGTTTGCCACACTCCAACATTGCTAAATACCCTCACCCACAACCCCACCAATGGTGTCACCACATACACAGCGAGCGTCACTACAAATAGCCCCATTTCGAGCGCACTTCACACGCAAACCGATATGCGTCACCGAAACCCCCTACATAAAGGCATCCGCTTGGACCCCTATTAAAGTAAGCCCCCTATGTATGTGTAATAAATGTGCTTAAATCGGCTGGGGGCCAGCCCTCGCCGATTACCACCACTGGTACATAAAGTTGAGGGTGACCTCTGTTATTTCACGAAGGATTGTACGTACAAGCAGTTTATATGAAGGATACGAAGTGGCCAACTTGACCCAGCAAATCTGTTTCATGACTACCTACTCAACACTTTTCTGTGACTGCCTTCTTAGAATGCCTTTCTTTCACCACACCCTCCTTAAAATGCTCCCTTTACTGGGGTCCCTTCCTGAGAATTCCTTCCCCTTTTCTGTGGCCCCTTCCTGACAAGGCCTCTTTGCTGTGGACCCTTCTTTAGAATGCCCCCCCCCCCCTTTTCTGTCATTTGCCTTTTAAGAATAGATCTATAGAAATGAATCAGTAAAACTACTCAATTTTCCTACAAAGGCTACAACATTATGGAAGACACATCAGATAGAAATACACCCATTGTATGAAGCACACCATTTTACCAATCAAATGATTCATATTCATTATAGTCCAAAACATTTATTTGGCTAAATTATTTAGGCAAGAACAGTTTGCAACAACACAGATCATCTAAAAATGATTGACTAAAGGTTATTAAATCATAAGCCAATGAGTCCCTCTACATTTAGTATGGTAAATATGTCTCCCAACATGGCTCTGTCAGGAATTCAACAGCAGACAAAAACGTACGTATTTTATACTACAGAGGTTCGCCTCCAGGCCTGTTTAGCGGGAATTCCCTAGGAACCTACACACAGGTATTGTATTTTCCATACCATGTTTTCTGAAGATAATTGATCTCTGACTATGGCTACTAAAATTTTACTTTCGCTGCTGACACATTTGACTTCATTTAAATGAACTTTTAATCAGCACAAATAGATTGCACAGCCAATATTTCTTCTACCATAACTTTCCATTATCTAAAGTTAAAACCATCGAATTGGTTATGTATAAACACTTCGGTAGACACATTTTCCATATATAAAAAGTGAATGTGCAAGAACAAGGAAGAAAGATGAACTGCTGCCACGGGACCCGCAATCACTATAATTCATACCAAGCAGCTTACTTGAACATGTTTTAGAGGCCTTAAGATTTTCAGGTTATAACAAAAGAAATATCAAAAAGTATTATATTAAATATGAAGGTTTAAAAAAAATATATATTTTCAGATGTATTAAATCAGGTGAAAAACTTGATCAAACAGAAAGTCAACGAATACATCTAACCTGAGATTTCTCTTTATACATTTGCTTAGTTTTTCTCAATCTGATCCTTATTATTACTTTATGTTTACAGGGCTTGTGAAGAACACTATACGGCATGACAATACATGGTGCCTTACACCAAGTCATTATTTAATATTCAAGAAATTGATATGAGCTTGGCTCTACTTATACCAAGTGACCCGTATGCCGTCTAGTAAGGTTCTCAAGGAGTGAGTCAACATATAAAGCTGAATTATTCTTTAATAATCAATACCCCATTGTGCACTTCCAGTTTCTCCCCCCCATTGCCCCCTCGGTCTCAAAGTCTCAACCACCGGGATGTCTGGCGCACAGACGAGAAACAGCAGCCAATTTTGATGTTGGGAAGGTAACTGGGGAGATGCGTGGACCTCATAGCACCACACACACCCCTACCTCCATAAATAAGAATGAAACATCAAGTAAAGACGGGCTTACAATAAACCTATCGAGTACTGAAACGAGGAATTGGACGGTATGAGGCAACTCCTGTGCTCCGGGCCTAAGCTTACATTGTCTAGGCCAAGAACTATTGCTCTACTTGATCAAGCTTATTCTTTCAGCGAAGAAGAAAAAAAGATGGGGCGTTGTGTAAAGGAGGAGAAGCACATATCATTAGTTTTTTACGAATTCAAGACTGAAGAAAGGAGATCAAGGTAGTGGCACAGTTGGAAATCTGCGGGTGTAACAGTATGGCATCCGACTTTGTTATATAATATATGAAGGACACTTATTTCTTAAAGGAGCAGGACGCACTTAAATGTACTTCAGTGATATTAATGGCTCTATTACCCGATTAATGCATTTTCATTTTTTAAATGTTTGCGGGTTAAAGAGAATTGTCCCCCGGTATAGTGGTACTATATTTAGTGTCAGGGTGATGTTGGCCTTTTTAGTGGTACAGTACATTTTAATGATATAGTTGTGGGGATTATTTTGGTCTTATACGGCGGCCACAACAGGTTATATCTTCCTGACTGTAACCCCTCCACTTCCAAATCATGTCACCTTTTGCTTAACAACTCCATCAGATTCATTATAAATAGGCCAGCTGTTACAATAATATATAAGACTTTGAGGGATTTATTACATCTCCAACCATCTCTAAATTTGGCAACATTTTGTAAATAGTGCAGATGATACTAAAGATTACTTGGTATAGTATAGATTATATTTTGTACCAATAATTGTGCAAGGCTGGTATTTCACTATTTTGTGAGTATGTTTAGTATTTATACATAATAAGGGCACTCATTTCTTATAAATAGACCTTATCTGGACACCGCATGCTAAATTGTTACCATGTGAGTCTTCTATATCTGTGAATGTATAATTCACAGATATAGAAGACTCACATGGTAACAATTTAGTAAATCAAGATCTGTTAGTAGATGAATCATAGGAATGTTCTACATTAACCACAGTGAGATCTCGTGACTCAATATATGCTTATGTTTTGGCTTATTTAACTTATTCAGCAAGTGTACTATGTATGTCCTCTATACAATATATTTTTACAATTACTGGTGAAATATATTTCATAAATGTTTTATATTATGTGTTAATCATAGGTGAAGGAGTACATCTTGTAAATGGTCAGGGAATTTTTCAGAAATGTAGCGTATTGTAGTATGTATTGACTAATTCTTCCCAAATGTGCAATGGGGCACATTTACTAAGGGTCCATCAGACACATTTCTGCCCGGTTTCCGGAATTTTTTCGTTGTGCGCTGAATTGCCCCGAGTTTTTGGCGCACGTGATCGGATTGTGGCGAATCAGTGCCAGCTTTCATGTGACACAAATCGGGGGGGGGCATGGCCATTGGACAACCCGACTGATTCGGACAAACCGCGGAATTTAAAAATCAAATTGTGTCACTAGATCAGCACTCACATGCACCGGAAAGATGTAGGTGAACTACGGTGGACCTCAGCGGGGAAGCGACACATGCAGGAAATTGGATGCACGATCTTAGTGAATTGTGGCAGCTCCGAATCCTCTTCGGACATTTGGGATCTGCCCAGCCCTTCATTGGCTGCTGGTTATTCAGTCTTTTCTGTGTATCTAGTGCTCTTGCCATTGTGTTTCTTGCTTTTCTGTGTATTGACTTTTGTTTCGCCTACTGACTGTCACAGATGCACCCGCGATCCTTTTCGCAGATCGCGGGCACACCCATGCCTCCCTTTTTGGCGCGGCGCCCCCCGGCCCGGATTCACCTCTCCATGCTCCTGGCTGTGCTCCTGCTTCCCCCTAGGAGTGGGAGCGCGTGCGTCGGCTCTTTAAAACTTAAAGGACCAGCATCCTCCTGATTGGCTCTGGCTAATCCGGCTCGCCCTTATAATCCGGCAACTCCCTTCCCTTTCCTACTAAGAGAAAGCCCTCCAGTGTTCCCTGTGTTTCCAGCGTTCTGCTGTGTTCCAGCGTTACCAGTGTACCTCCGTGTCACTGCCATTCCTGTGACCTGCTGTGCCTTCCAGGGTTCCTGTCCTGCTGTGCCTTCCAGGGTTCCTGTCCTGCTGTGCCTTCCAGAGTTCCTGTCCAGCAAAATCTTCAGTCCGTGCCAGCATTACCAGTGTTCCTCAGTGTTTCCTGCAGTCATCTCAGGTTTGGACTGTTTCCTATGTTTTCTGCCGTACTACCTTGGCTGCCACCGTGGGCCTAGTCGCACGCGTGGAATTACCTGGTGGCACCCCGCCGCAGCAAGACCATCCCGCTTTGCAGGTGCCACTTAGATTCCGGTCCTGAGTTGCGGCTAGCTCCATCATTCTCCCGCAGTGGTCCAGAGGGTCCACAGACTCTCTTAAGAGACTTTTCCCCACACTTTCCCTCCCCAAGTGTGACACCTTTGCTACCATCTTGGTTTTGAAACAGTTTGTTTGACTCCGCTTGTCTGTCTGTATCTGTTGTATGTCCTTCGGTATTGTTTATCTCCTAGTGTGAGACCACTTCCCTGTCTCAGTCTTGTGTTGGTTACTGTGTACCAGTGTGAACACTGACCTATATCTGTATTCCGGCTATTCTGACATCATGCAAAGAAATTCAAGCAAAACCCATGTGAGAAGATGGTTATAAGAATTTATTATGCATTTCACAGGAGTATGGCCCATGTGGATTGGTTGGATGATATTATGAGGTCAATTTTGTAAACTATGGTGGCTTTCTTTTTTTTTCCAGACACAGTAAAGGCATACAGTTTTGAGTTGGTATGGTGTTGGCAGTTTTTAATTCGGGGAACAGTGTATGCATTTTTTCAAATCTTGGACACATTTTCTGCATCTATTCTAACATCCTCAAAATAAAATAAAAGTTAAGTCCTAAGGTCACCTCCGGACAAAAGAAGTAATAAAATAAAAGTTAAGTCCTAAGGTCACCTCCGGACAAAAGAAGTTAAAGTTAAATACCAGCCATAATTACATGTCACTAACCATACTTACCCTTACCCTACTTAATACTAGCAACACTGGGGCAGATTTATCAAGCTGTCTGAAAGTCAGAATATTTCTAGTTGCCCATGGTAACCAAACACAGCTCAGCTTACATTTTACCAGAGCTCATGAATATTTCAAAGGGAAGCTGTGTTTGGTTACCATTGGGGCAGATTTATCAAGCTGTCTGAAAGTCAGAATATTTCTAGTTGCCCATGGTAACCAAACACAGCTTCCCTTTGAAATATTCATGAGCTCTGGTAAAATGTAAGCTGAGCTGTGATTGGTTGCCATGGGCAACTAGAAATATTCTGACTTTCAGACAGCTTGATAAATCTGCACCACTGTGTTTATTTCCTAGCCTGTAAAAGGGAAACTAGTATCAGTGGTTAACATGTTATTTGCAATTTTAGTAAGTGCTGTATGTTGCAGAATAACAATAAAACATTTTAATAAATAAAATAAAAGTTAAAAAGAAGTACCCAGAACGTGTGCCATTGAAACATGCAACTTAACCTCCATCAAGACCCAATATTGGCTAGTAATGAAGAGGATGCATACTTTAAATAAATGGGGGCACCAAAAGAGGATTTTGCACATGACACCATCCACACTATAGTTGACTAACAATTTTTATAAATGATTTTGGTGCATGTTTTATGTTTTTTCTTAGCATATGTTTTTGATACATTGCTTGTCTGTCTTTCATGAGTACAGCCCATAAGATACCATAAATATAATATATCATTAGTTTGTGTTTCCCCTCATCTTTATTGGAGACATATACAACCTTGTATTGTCTATGTGACTTTAAGTTTTTGCAGACTCTGTACTTTCTTTTGGCTTATTGCTTAGTGAAATTGAAATAACCACTGCACTTAATCAGCTGTTTTTCCAGCTTGCTCCATGTCCTCCTGGCTTCATAGTGCATTGTAAACTACTATCCTGCAGCTTTCTCATAAAGGGATGATTAATGGGAATTTCTGTCCTCATCACGCACAACACTGAGTCGTGTTTTCATTTCAGAAACATTGAGCCAGAGATATAAAACCACTTTAAACTGAAAGACACTGTTTAATGTTAGTTAAGAAAAGAGGAAAGGTTTATGATTAAGAAAAATCCTGATTTCTAGCCCGGCTTACTGTAGCTGACACAGGGCTTGAGAGGAAAACTAAAATTTGCACAAATGGCATTTTAAAGTTTACGCTTGGCTCTGGGTTGCTAGTTATTCAGCTGTCTAAACATGGCTGGAAAACCTCAAAAAAATCTAGTTACAAAGTAGAAAATCTAATAAACTGCTGAAGGAAAGTCTGATTTTGGAAGTGTTTTGCTTCCCACATTAGACAGAGAGCCCTGTTATGGTTTGTAAGGATTTTCATGAAGATGAGTCACATATAAAGAGGATGTGCCAGTTCTCACGATATGTCTATTTCAGTCAATACCTTTATTCCGCATAGGAGATAATGTACTATATTATAACGTCTGCCACCACCCTGATATTTTCCACTTAATTCCCACTTATTATGTATAAATTCCAGGCAAAAGCTAAACAATGGCACCATGCTCTCAGCCAGTGGGAACAGAGAGAGCTTAGATTCTGCAATTGACAGCGATAGAGGCACCTTAGACATCGCTTTCCATTGGTACCACCATCTTCTACCTTATTGCTGCCTCCAAGATTGTCATAGAGGAAGGCGATCAGAGGCTCCCTGATCTGTTATTTCAGATCCACCATTAAACCCTGTATAAAGGGATTTTGCCAGCGGATTTGACCATATAAAGATGCAGACATTGATTGGTAACAGTTCTGGAGAACTGTGTAAACCTGTGTGTGTTGTCAGTAGCATCAGGACTATAAAAACTGTGGGGAAGATTAATCAGAAGTGTCTGAGAGCAGAGCTATTCTAGTTGCACCCATCAGAGCTCAGCTTTCATTTTTTCACTGCTGTTTATAAAATGAAAACTGAGTTCTGATAGTTTTCCATGGGTAACTAGAACAATTCTGTTCCCAGACAGTGCTCCTGTGTTGCGGCTCCCAGTCAATCAGTGGCCTCAGTGGGACCCGGTGACATCACTGTTTCTAGTCACCCGAGCCCGCTGTGGCCATTGATTGGCCCTGTAGTTAGCAATTGCTGAGTGCTCCACCTTCTAACATTGAAGTTCCTGAGATGCTAAGCAGAAATGGAAAACAAATTATTCCATACACTTTCCTGTTTTTTTAAGGTATTTACAGAAGCTTCTACTTTACCTTATATTTACAAACGCCAAACATATACTTTTTTATGTAAACTCAACTGACCTGACTACGGCGGCTGTTCGTGTTTTTTAGCCAAGAGTAAACAGTTCCAGCATTATTACTGAGTAAGTTAGATTTAAGAGGCAGGAAATGTACTGAATCCATCTAAAATGGCATTTTTTCATTTTATATAAAAAAGAAAGCAGCATAGGATTTCCTGTTTAAGTTGGAAATTAAATTGGAAATGTAAGTCATTCAGAAAGAGAGAGGGTACTTTCTGCTACTTGCTCTGTGTTGCCTGATGAATAACTGCTAGATACCTCGCCCTTGCCATAATGAAATGTTCCTAACACTGTATCAGTTATATCTTTACCAAAAGACTTAATAAATAAGATTATTCTTTTCTGTTTGGAGGACGACAGACGTTATGGAAGGAATGAACTCGCGTAAAAGACAGTATCCAGGCTGGCTTTTACTTGCATTGCCTAGAAGATATATCTTATAGATCGCAGTTCAGCATTTATTCTGTTGCCATAGGAACTGGAAGCCAATCTTACAAGGCTGCTGGAAGGATGGGAATGGGTTACTGCAGGGTTACTAATCAAAGCTATTGTTATTTTCAGACCACAGGTTATCCATGGATTTTCAGCCTTGCCTTCTGTGCATTTCAATGGGTGTACACACATAGTTGTGGATTTAGCTTTGTGTCCTACATACACAGATGATTTCTGAGAATATAGATATGAGAAAACCAATGTGGCTACATTATTTCAAAACTATGCATATATAGTACTCATCAGAGATTGCTGGTGAACACATTCCCAAATGAAATCCTTAAACCCACATTGTAGTTTATCTGATCAGTATGGTCCTATTCCGATGTAACTATAAAAAGGCATGTAATGAAATAGAAGAAGAAAGTCGGATTACTCAACAAAAGGTGAATTTTTATTGTAGCTGGAGAAAACAGGTAGAGAGGTGCCGGGCACGCCACAAACGACGGACCAGCTCCCCTAGAAGCACATTCTCAGATCTGTCCTGAGAGACCTGAGAAAGCCCTTCTAGTGCGGAAAGGTCCGTCGTTTATGGCGTGCCCGGCACCTCTCTACCGGTTTCCTCCAGCTACAATAAAAATTCACCTTTTGGTGAGTGACCTGACTTTCTTCTTCTATTTCATTGGATGTTTTACCTTAAGTTGATTTACCTGCTTCGAGCGCACCACCGAGTGAAGCTGCGGTCGCATGCTTGTGATTCTTGTCCCGGTCGAGGTGTACCGCTTGTGCGTGAGGGACACAGAGGCCTGCGTTGTTCCTCGTCACCTTGGTTTCTGTTCATAAATAGGCATGTGCCACCGCTGCCAATACATGGACAGAGGAGTAGTTTGCAGACAGCGCCCTCTTCCAGGTTAGGACTGTCTGAAGGATCATGAACCTTCTAGTAAGTTCTAACACTGGGTTTTTAGGTAATCAGCAACTCTAGCTGCCTCCAGGGCCCAAAGAAAAGGTTAGGCCACGGTGGGGGATTTTGCACATGCTAGAGAAAAAGACTGCGATAGAGGATAATCAAATACATACTGGGGCAGATTTACTGATGTTGTGTAACAGTGGAAATATTAATGTTTCTTCTATGCAAGTGGTTCGTGTAGGAAGATGACACGAGTGCCCATAGCTCAGTCAGCAGAAGGGGCCTTGGCCAGATTGCTATGAGGGGGGGTTCAATAAGTTGACAGAGGGCGTTCTTGAGGGAAGTTGTGTTACCATCGTGTGCTGCCATTATCAAACGATGGCAAAACAAATTGCCGACTGATTGATAGGTTAGTTTGGATGTGGGAGCCATTTGAGTAAGACGTGTTTCGTGATTTTCGCTAAGATGGAAAAAGAGTGTATTGTTCGGTAATCGTTTTTTGTTTTGGATGGGAAAATGCGAGGAGATAAAAGCAAGTTGGATGCTGTTTATGAGGACAACTTGTCTCTATGACCACGTTATAATTGGTTCACGAATTAAACGTCGGCAAACATCCATTTTTGATGAGGAGGACCAGGACGCTTGGCAGACTGGTTACACAAGGAATCAGTCAAAAAGTCACGACAGGAACTCGCTGATCCACAGAAAGTGCGTGAGTAGCAGAGGCAGTATGTGGGTCAAAAAAATTGTCGGCCTGATGGGTGCCGCGATTGCTCCAATGGACAACAAGTGGAGAGTTTTTTGCCTCGAGTTGTCACCGTTGATGAAACCTGATCATCATTACACACCAGAACTAAGCAATAATTAAAAACAATGGATTTCTCTTAGTGAATCTGTTCGAAGAAGGTGAGACGGTCCCATCGGCCGGAAAGTCCCTGGCGACGAATAAACGTAGACATTTTAGAAGTGTGTTGGCTTTTTTCTATACAACCATTGGACAATTTGTTATGTACTCCATGATATGTAAACTTACGATTTTATGGCATCCTCTAAATAAGCTATATACTATTATTATTGTGAAATTTGCAACAAATCTCCTCCTTTTTGACTTTCAGAAAAAAAATAGCATGAGAAAAAAAAAGTTTAAAAAAGCTTGAAATCAATTATTTTAGTGTCGCTCTCTCAATTCACCTTTTGTGACTGTTATGTAATCATTTATCTGTGCTTCCTGTCCAAATGACATTTGCCTTATGTATTAGATTCCCCTCAAATTGTCCTTCTCTGTGGAAGTTGTGCCACGATTTCATGTTTTTGCCATCACACTTGTACTTGTAATAAGCTGGACATCAAATAATTTTCCTTTCCATAACCTGTGAAAGTTGGCAAAATTCAATGATACTAACAGGTCAGCGTCTTAATATGAAGGTTAATTGTGAGGTAGACAGCTGGCATTCAATCGTTCCCTCAAACACTAGCATCAGTATGGTTTCTATTTTAAAAAGTATTAAGGTTAATAGTCTACTCCACCATGCTGCCAAGATACAGTATGGAACATATTACGTAATAGACAATTTGATGGTATACAACGGAATACTTGGGACAAGAAACTGACATAAGATCATTGGAAAGTTGACCAATTAGGTGTTATACTGGAAGATTACATACTCTGCTAGATTGTAAAGCCAGCCCATATATCAACCATTTTAGCATACATCTCATAAGCTTAGACTATAAGTTACAGCTGGGTACAATGAAAAAGGACATTCCTATAGCATAATATTGCTTGAATATCTGGCTAATATTAAGTCCCCCTTTGAGGTCTAAACAAAGATTAAACTTAATTGTATGTTAAAAATTGCCAATTTTGGATACCAAAATAATAAAAAATACCACCTGTTTTCTAAATGGGCCTCAGGTTCATGGTTGTGTTATTTATTCGTGCACATACCACATCCTTAAAGAAATCTACCAACAAAATCAAGTATGATAAACAAGGGGCACCATAGTGAGCACCGGTGACTGATTGATGTATATTTGTTATCCATATGCTCCTTCTAATTAAATTCAAATGAACTTTTTTAAAATTATGCTAATGAACCAGAAGGGCTATTGGGTTGCTCTGGCTGACTCCCCCTACTCTCCCCTACTCTGCATTCCCCTCTCCATCTGCCTGCTGTTAATCTCACACAGTGGGAGATTGGATGTGCTCATGTGCAGTGTAACAGCCTTTAGAGACAGACAAACGGAGAGCATTGGTAAATCTCCCTGGAGCCTTTCTGGCTTATTGGCATAATTTTGAAGGTTGATTTTGGAAGAATGGAGGCCTGGATAACAAATATAGAAGATTACCACAGTCCATGGTGCATACACCAGCAAGTGCCCCAGGCAATTACTTGCTGCAGCTCTGAGCCACCTTAGGGACAAAAAGGCTCATTCAAACCACAATTATGTTACACTAGGAAAGCTCCCAACCTATACTCTGAGTGTATAGATAAACATACACTGGAGACAGGTATACTTTTTTCCTCTGTCTACACAGTATACTTCTCCCTCCTGAACTTCACTCAGGAAGACCATTGGAGGTAATGGGAGATGGATGCAAAGGGTCGCATCTCTTCCTCGGCCTCCACTGAGCATACACATCAAGTCGCAGTAGTGACGGTAAGAAATTATTATTATTAACACACCTGTCAGCAGTTAATACCCTGAGATCCTGATGTCACTATCGTTCCACTTTCAAGGGGAGGGAGCAGGAGCAGGGTGAGTATCCCGCTGTATGCACGTATTGGGATACATCTTGCCCTCCCTCGTAGAAAACGTTGGGAATCTGTCCACCGTTCCTTACAAACTGAAGGCAAAAACGCTATATGAATGCAACCTAAATTCATGGTGATATAGAACATGTGATCATTATTTACATAAAAATCCACTGGAAAACCCCTTTAGTTCATAGTGGTAGAGAACTACAATTACTTACTCTTCGTGACAGATTCACAGTTCAGTACAGCCCCCCCCCCCCCACACACACAAGTAACACTGCATTGGTGTTGGCACCTATCACGGGTGTTTACTATTTAAATGCTGCGGCAAAGTGGCAGTTATATGGCGATGATGCTGAGATGACTCATTGGAGTAGAGCGGACATTTCTATGCTACTGCCAGTTCGCAGGACACAGGATTTTAAATGCCACTGCTAGCTTTGCCAGTTGGCAGTTAGAGTTATGCTGCGTCAATAATCGTGGGGATGTTGACTCGGGCCCTTTGGCCGGCGCCAACGAGGGCGCTTTGTCTCGCTTGCAAACGCAAATGCAGACAAGAGTCGCGCCCACCGGGGTCGGGCCTCGCCCCATTCGATCGCGTTTCTATGGAACGCCTGCGATCGGACGAGCCGCCGGTGTTTGCGTTAATTTAATGCGAAACACCGGCGCTCGTTTCGATCGCACGAACACCGCGGCTTCGTTCCATGCAGGCTTTCCATAACGCCGATGCGATCGGGCCGAGCCCCCCCGTGGCGCGACTTTGTCTGCGTTTCTTTTGCAGCGCAGACAGCGCCCTTTGTGGCGCCGGCCTCTGCATTCAACTCTACTGATAACAATAAATATTAAGCTGTGAGAATCTGAAAACTCTAGCCTACCAATGCTGAAATACTATGCCTCCTTTATATATGTAGCTATGATGCTTTAAATGGTTATTACCAGGTCACACAGAAAACCCATTTATAGTATATTCCAGTTAGTGTCCAAAAATATTTGTCAAGTGAAAACCACTTTATGAAAACAGTAAAAGGGCTTGTGTGGGTTACAACTTATTCCCCCCTGATGACACATCTACACGGTACTTAAGTCACCACTCCACTGAGATCTGATGCCCTTTTTCATTGAACATTTGTGTCTCATACAATGAAACCTCTCCCAGCAAGTCCCCAATAAAAGCATGTAGAACAGTTTATTTAAATTTTACATTATTTCTGTTTTTAATTTAGTTTCTTTTGTTTTCACAGTTATAACTTTATGCTCCTTTTTTCTATTTAAACACTAAAAATGCCATCTACTTCTAACCTACAATTTTCAAACAATTAAATAGTATAGAGACTTTCTTATATCATGCTAACATGGACACGGGCTAAATGAACTCAAACACAAAGATAGTTTACCAGAGGGCATTGTGATGGAGGACAGAACAAAACATTAACCAATAATTTACATAAAAGACCTTTTTTAAAACTGTATAAAATATCAAGTTAAGGCATTGTGAAAAAGTGCCTATCCAATTTTGAAAATTTGGTTGGCCCTGGAGCCACTATTCGCAACATTAGTAAGCTACAGATCTAGCCTGCCATATTTATGGCATCAGCATGGTATAAACGAAAACTAAGTTGTATGCAAATTACTACATTGCATAGTGTATTAGGCTATATCATGTTATGCAGACGTATGTAATGAAAAATCACCTTTGTCAAGATGTATACATTCTCTACAATGGGTGTCCAGGATCAGTGGTAAGTGCACCCACTGAACCACCGCAGTGATGATGTAAGCCGAGTCTAAGTGGCACCCGGTCTTCACCAGAGCCCGACGCAATGGGGTTAGACTTGCTTGCAGCGGGATACACCAGGTCACTCACAGCCAACTTGCTACAGTGGTGGCCAAGGCAAGGTACCGAGTCAGCAACCAAATCGGAGTCAAGTCAGGCAGAAGGTCAGGACAGGCGAAGAAATGGAAGTCAGAACTAGCAAGGTCCAATGGATAGTACACATACAGTCGGGAATGCTTTCTGAATGGCATATTTATATAGTGCACACAATTACACAGGGCTACACAGAACTAGCCAAATCGGTCCCTGTCATCCATTGGGCTTACAATCTAATCAAACTACCAGTATGTTTTCAATAGAATTTTTATCCATGTAACTGCACCTGCAGCGTTAAATAAAGGACAAGCTTTTCTGCACAAAAACGTCCTCATTGGTATATATAATCTATTGTTGGCAGGGTGGCCTGCCACTAGAAGCTTTTGGGCATAAAATGTGCTTTGCCTATGAAAGCTGAGTAGAAGACAGACCTGGAAAAGTTGGGTCTGTTCTAATTAAGTTGATTAGTTTTCAGCTGGAGGGGCTGCCTAATACATGGGGCAGACTTCACACTGGGCTCCACCCTGGGGAAGGACAGGCTACGGCAAAGGCCTGTGGAGCGGTGGCAGTAAACTGTTACTGTGTTTTTGGGGTGGCTGGCAGTAGGCCAGCACCTGGTGAGGTAGGGAACCTTGATATTAGTTAGTGCCGGTAGGCTTAGGTATTATTTTTATGTTTGAGTTTGTGTACTGCCAAATAAAGCTGGCTGAGGCCAGTTTTAACCTTACTGCCATTGTGTGAATTCCCTGTGTGTGCTGGTCGTCTTGCTTAGGAGACGACGATCCCCGGCTAATCCCTTCATATGGTGGGCGATGCTATGATGGCATGGAATCAGCACACACCGAGATTTAAAGGGCCAGTAACCCTCTATTGAGAGACTGTTGTTCCTGCTGCTGGCGGCGCTGTGGTCACAGGAAGATTTGTCTGGTGTGAGAGATATACAGAGACTGCTTGTTTGCTGTGGGATATCCGCCATGGTCCGAGGATGATTTCCAGAGAGCTGGCGGCAGATGATGTGGGAGACCTTGGAATGCCAGAAGCCATTCGGGTTATGGAGACCCTCAATGCCTAAGGCGACGGATCCCAGCCGATGGTTCGAGATGTCCTGTATCGGTCTGCAGTTCCTAGAGAGAGTTTCTATGTGCTTGCCGAGGCAACCGACGGGAGCAGCCTTGCAGATGTCTACGGATGAACCGGTGTGTGGCGGAATGTCCTCCGGCTCAGTGGCCACGTGTTGCAGCGTGTATGCAGCAGCGCAAAGATGTGGTTGCCTAGGGGCACAACCGCGCAGCATGCGTCTGTGTGGCCATGTGAGGTCGTGCACCTCATTGTCCTCTGTTCAGGAGACCAGAGAAGTGCCAGTCAAGACCTGTGAGATGATAGTGGGTGGAATCCCGCGATGGTGGAACTGGACTGTCTCAGGATGTCTCCAGAGTTAATCCGACATCTTATTGTTCCTGAAGTACCAGCCAGGGAAGGTAAGACTGTCTGGATTGACTTTGAAAGTGATATTGCGATTGTGACACATAAGCTGGAGATTTTGTGCAGATCTGGAGGTGGAGTTCATCCTGGGGAAAAACTTCCCTTTTTTCTGGGACTTGTGGGAAAGTATTCCAATTGTGGGAATAGCTGCTTTTCCTGGGAGACCCCTCTGACATCGGGTACATCCCAATCTCCCCAAAGGACGATCTGGAGAAGTCTCAGCGACCTGAGGTTGGGTGGGTGAGTCTCAACAGTTTGCAGTCTGAACTGTGACCAAGGGGTCTTGATCCCACAGAAGGAGACTCCTGCCCTGAGACTGATAAAGTCTGATGGACTGTATGATGATAATATTTGGGATGCTTAATTTCTGAAGTTAAACCAGAAAAGTGTAATGTTGTGCATAATCTGCCTCTAACCTGTGTTATAGTGTTACTGTGATTATATGACACTACCTGTAAACATGTGACATTCTGCAATGCCGATACATCTGATAGCGTTACAATGTCTGTTCAGAATTAGCAGAGTGTGAACTAGGTGCAGCCTAGATACTGAGAGAGTTAGCTCAGAGGTGCCCTAGAGTTTGTGAGTTGAATACACAGGTAGCGAGCCTGATATTGTGTAATGTAGCTAATGGAAGTTCAGATAGGGATAACCGCCATAGCAAGGCAGGTGAAGATAATGAGATCCTGATTGGTAGTGGTTTCCCTTCAGCCAGAGTTACACAACAGTGAGTGTGAACAGAGCCCTAGAGCACTAGCTACTCCCGCTCAAACCTGCAGGGGTGAGTGATAGCCTGTGGTCGTCACCTGTGGAGGGTCTCACATCAGTGTTCAGTGACTGTCAGGGGGGACAGACAATCTGATACACGAGCTTCTGAGGAGATTGATGTACTGAGTTTGTGTTTAAACAAGGCCAGAAGAAGCATCAATAAACTGAAGCGTCATGTGAATACTGGTTTGCGGAATAACTGGTATAAATGCTACAATTGTCACGTGTCTTATGAAGAAAAGATGACCTAAATAGCCATATATTACAGAACATGAGTTGAGATGATATCTCGTACTGCCTTTCTGTGATACAGTGTTTGCAAAGAAAGTGAGTGGGAGGTTCACATGTGTACGTGTTCGGGGAACAAAGAAAGTGCCAAAATGGTGATGCCGACCTCCAGGTGTGTTCTGTCTGGTATTGGCCAGAGTGTCCTAGGAAGGAGACCAGGCGTAACCAGACCCACCTGTACACCTGCTGATGAACCGCAGAATCCCATGATGCGTGCTGCTGAAATTGTGTGTGAACAGGGTGGAAGCGCCACTCTAATCATACATCTACGGATGAGGGGACCCCGATCCCAGAAGGTATGGAACATGTGATGCACCAGCCTTTGGTAGTTCTGCCTGCAGTGTGGTGAGTGCAGTCTACAACTCTGTGAGGGAAGGTCGCCCATGCATCCGCAGTGATCGTGATTTGCTGAGAAGGAGAGAAGCCCTTGACTGACGTTACAGTGACTGGATCAAGGCCTCTCATAGGCATTCTGGAGCCAGCCGGTTGCCAAAGTAATGACTTTGCTTGCAAAGGTTTGGGGAACAGAGTCCAACCCTGTCTTTTCTTCAGCAGCCACGGAAAAGCCGTATTGAAGACAAATCAGTGACTGGTGCCCGAGACACTGTTACGGTGCGACGTCCTATATTGGGCTGGGAAGCTGGTGCAGTACAAGGCGGTGTGGGTGTGACTAAGTCTGTAGTCTCAACCGTGATGGCCACCCAAGTGGGATCGCTTATAACCAGTAGTCTGATACAGTCTTGGGAAAACTCCGAAGAATGGGTTAATGGTTACCCCCCCGAAGACAGTTGAAGAGCTGTCTCAGCTGCTGAACCTTGGAGAAGGTGAAGTGGGCGCAATCTACAACAAGGGACCAGCGAGTTGCTGTGTACGGTTGAAGCTCGTGTCTCGTCTCTCTGTCTATTGCGAGCCAGCATCTCTCTGGCAAGTGAAGAATACCCAATATTGGCCCTACAGAACTCCGCCACGCTGCACCCAACGTAGATCTTCCTGATCATCTGATAGCGAGAGTGAAAGATGGTCTGGTGTGAAATTCCTTGAAAGATCTCCGGGTGATTGACTGCAGTTGGATTGGGAGACGGTGTCTTGATAAATGTCAACAAGGCCCTCGAAATTCCACACGGCAAGACTCGGTGAGACTGAGGGTTGGCCAGCATCGGGTATGAGGACTGACCGGATGAGAGGTCAGTCCAGGAACCTAGTGCAAGCCATGTAAGAGGCTTAAGTGCTGCCATTGTGGAAAGTCCATGCCAGGACTTGGGTCCGAAGTCCGGTGTTTAGCTGGGTGGATGAGGATATGCTGATTTTAATGAGTTTCACCTACACCTAGAGCGGAGGTTGTGGACACTCAGAGTTATCAAGCGCACAGCTTGGTGCATACTTGCCAAGAAGCGTCACCAAGTGAATCGTGCCCTAGTCTGAATCGGTAATGCCCCCTTCAACTTAAGAAGGTTGCCGAAGCTGAAGACTGGAAAACGGGCAACGTGCGTAGTCGTGTGCAAGCTAAGGGAAAAAGCACATGCATATGCCTCAGTGAGTGGTACCTTTGTGACGGCATCCACAAGTGAATAAGAGATGGTCCTAACCATGCCAAGCCCTTAGGGTAGTGGAGTATCCAGTAAAATGCAAGAGAAAGAGGAGAAGAAATCTTCATTGGTTAATAGAGACAGTTTGAAGATGATCAGTTTTTGTGGAAAGTAAGAGATGCTGGATATTTTGAGCTGTCTGTGCCTCCTGCAATTATAAGGAAAAAAGCTTTCATTTCATGTATGAAAATGTAGTCAGATAGTGGGTCTAGCAGTGCTTCTAGGAGCCGTAGTGTATAGACCCCAATATAGGATCTTTGACCCCGGAGTGAAATTACAGCTTATTGATCAGGCCCTACGGCCTTGATCACAGGGGAGGATATGTGGCAGGGTGGCTGCCACTAAGAAGCTTTTGGCATAAAGTTCATTTTGCCTTATGAAAACTGAGTATAGACAACCTGAAAGTTGGGTCTGTCATTAGTTGAATTTATTTTCAGCTGGAGGGCTGCCCTAATACATGGGGGGGCAGACTTCACACTGGGCTCCACCCTGGGGAAGAGACAGCTCACGGCAAGGCCTGTGGAGCGTGGCAGTGACTGTTACTGTGTTTTTGGGGTGTCTGGCAGTAGCCAGCACTGTGAGGTGGGAACCTCCGATTTATAGTTAGTGCCGGAGAGGCTTAGGTCATATTTTTATGTTTTGATTGTGTACTGCACAATAAGCTGGCTGTAGGCCAGTTTTACCTGTACTACACTTGTGTGAATTCCTGTGTGGCTGGTCGTCTGCTTAGGAACACGATCCCCGAGAGCTAATCCCTTACACTAATATATCTCTATTCTACACTCACCGCACTTTATAGTACACCTGTCCAACTGCTCGTTAACACACTTAATTTCTAATCACCATCACATGGCGGCAGCTCCAGTGCATTTGGCATTTAGACATGGTCAGAACAATCTCCAGCGTTTCACACCGAGCATCAAGTATGGGGAAGAATGATTTGAGGGCCTTTGAACTGGCACAGTTGTTGTGGTCAGAAGGGCTGGTCTGAGTATTTCAGAAAGTTCTGCTGATGCTACTGGGGATTTTCCGCAACCATCTCTAGGGTTACAAGAATGTTGGTTGTACAGGTGGTCGATTTGAGCACTTGTGCCCTTTCTATCAGCTCGAACCCGTCTGCCCACTTCTCTCTGACCTCTGGATCAAAAGGCATTTCGCCCACAGATTTTGCCGCTCCTGGATGTTTTTCTTTGTTTTTTTCGACCATTCTCTGTATAACCCTAGATATGGTTGTGCGTGAAAATCCCCGGAATCAGCAGTTCTAAGGCTCGAGTTGCGTTTCCTGATGTTTACCCGAATATTTGTCCGATTTGCCGGATTTCCCTGAATTGCCCCGGGTTTTTTGGCGCACCGATCGGATTGGCGCTCGGCACTGGAATTCCACGCTACGAATCTGGGGCGTGGCCGAGAGCGCAAACCCACGGATGTCAAAACCGCCGCTTTAAACAATAAAAATGGTCGCCACGGCCTCACTCACCTGCATCAGGAAGAGATCAGTGAACTCCGACGCCAACTGGGCGGCCTCGGCGCAGGCGACCCTGGTGGACATCGGCGCAGACCTTCATGACTCCGGAAGACCCAACCCTCGTCCGATAAGCCGCCGCTGGAACGCGAATGGACCGGTAAGTAATGACCCCCCATGTTATATGCCCTTTGTAGTCCTTTTTCTCTGTGTTCATAGTAGATTCTATGGGTGTGGGCCTTTTGAAAGACTAGTTCAGTTGTGGACGCCCAATTTTGTTTGTGGCTATGAGAACAAAACTTTGAGATTCACATTTGATTATACCAGTATTTTTTCACTAACACACAACACACCACATCGACATGATATAATATTAGATTCTATTCAGCTTTATGCAAACATCTTACACTTATAATGATGTTTGTTTGCAACTTTCATTGGCCCGTTTACTGTGGCTCTGGTGGATGAACGCTTCACCTCTTAAAACTCACTACCGACAGGCAATAAATAACATTAGTGGTAACTGAATGCAACAGGTGAACCTCACCTGCGATTTCTAACATTTCTATGTCATCTGTTAACGATTGAGCTTTGATATTCCATTAAGAGTTTCTGCATCACATCTCATACTCATGTCTTTGTGTATCACATGTTTCACTTTGAGAATGCAAGGAGGAGCCTTTTCTCCTTGGAAAAGCTCTTAACTTGCAATGTTTTTTCATTTCACATTCGTGGATCACTGATTTCCACAATGCCTCCCAAGCCATGGTTTTCAATGGATGTTTTCACTTGCTCTTCATTTCATCACTGAAAATCTGTGTAAATTTGAAACGTGCTATTTTTGTCACAGTTGGCAGATCAATTTACATCTTAAGGACCCAAGTAATTGTCATTGTTAATTTTTAAGTATTTATTTTTTAAACGCATGTTCGCTATTTTGGCTGTAATATCGTGTTGTCCTAAAAGTTGTGCGCAGAATATTTAAAATAGTAAATAAAAATTAAAAAATATATATTGCACCAACAATGTTACTATTTAAATGATGGACCTATATGATATATTTTGTGAATTGCCCTCTTCAAGACCATTGCCTATATTGGCAGAGGCAACATTTAAATACAAAGTAAAAGTAAATACAACGTGATGAGCAATTTAAAAAACTGTTCTGGTCCGGACCCAATCGGTAATAGGTGCAATCGTTGACAGCTTTAACTGTTTAAAAAAATGGCACTTGTCAAAACGGCATGATTAGACAATGGGGGGGCGATTTATCAAGCTGTCTGAAAGTCCAAATATTTCTAGGTGCCCATGCAACCAATCAAGTTCAGCTTTCATTTAACCAGTGCCTCATGAATATTTAAGGGGAGCTGTGATGGGTTGCCATGGTCAACTAAGAATATTCTGACTTCCGACATGCTTGATACATCTGCCCCAATGTCTTTAGGGGCAACATAACATGCCAGAAATGAGCGGTTCGCCGGCCACAGCCCTTTAAATGCCCCTAACAAAATCGCCAGCGCTGGTCATGGGCAACCGTTGAGTTGAACCAAACTAAACTTCAAATGAAGTTCATTGTTCGGTCCAGGGGACCTGAACCGCAAAGTTCAGTACAAAGGGGCTTACAATACCTAAAACTCATCTTATTTTCCTACCTCTATATCTCAAATGTCCCCAAATTAATAAAAAGATTCATATTCTGAGCAAGTCGCAATATAATCCCCAATGACCTGCATGCAATTAGATTCTCATTAGAATTTAGAAAGCTCAAAAGTAAATTTGTCATGTACACAACAAACAATCCCATGCAAATTACACCAATTCATTCCTGATAGCTTATTCCATCTATTCAACAGTAATTAGCAGAAGGAAATTCAGGCAGCTGAGAGTATAATTCAGCGATTTGCATAATGGCCATTCAATCCTGAAATGCAGCGCATCAGAATTAGTAGTGACAAGGGAAGTGTTTCTAAATACTTTCGTCTAAGTGAATAACTACTACATATGTCGTAGATAAGGGGGGGACAGACGGGGGACAGGGAGGTGGGGAAAAGATTGCAAGTAGTGTTGTTAGTCAACATTAATATTAATAATATGAAGCAGCAGTTGGGATGCACATCAAATCACAATAAATTTCAAGTACTACACAAATAGTCTAATATCATGTTTGTTCAGGGGAGCTAGATGTGTACCCTCAACCATTTTTAAATTCACATCCATATTTACAAAAAATGCTTGCTGTCCTAGTTTATCCATTTTTTTTTTCTCCACTAAGGGCCCATCAAAGCCTATTGGAAAATATAAGTATTTGAAGCCATGTTTTGTGCAGGTATTATTAGTAAGCATTACACTTTACACTTTAGTTTTCGCTGTACATAGCTGAATTATGAAGGGAAGTATTGGCTAGATATGTAAGGAGTTGGGTTTTAGGTTCATCTCCTTATTAATCTGCTGTGTATGTATACAGTAAAAAAAATTATTTCAAAAAGTAAGGGGCCATTCATGATAAACCACTGACACTTACTCATAGATCTAGACACCACTATTGTGGTAATCTTTTTATGATCTTCCTTTCATCTAAAATTATGCTAATGAGTCAGAGGGGCTACCCTAGCCCTGCTGGTTTTGAAAACTGTTACATTTCCTCACCCTTGCCAAGTGTAACAGCCGTAAATAATTTTAAAAGTTGGTTTTAGAAGGAGGTAACAAATTAAGAAGATTCACAAACCACACATCACTGTGCTGGAGTCTAAAGTCCCTACAGACTGAAAAACCTGATACACATTTTTCATTCAAGTAAACTTCCACTGCAGCTTTGGAGTTTTTAGCATTTTTCTCTATGGCCTGGGAAAATCTACAGCAAATCCACATGCACACTTTATTTTGAGCAGTTTTGATGCTAACTTTTTCTTGTCATGGCATCTGATTAAGTGAAGAAAAATAGTTAAAAAAATTTGTGGGGGTTTTTTTTTTTTTGTTTGTCATCAGAATTAGATAAAGCCATAGTCCTAGAAAGCAACATATAAGCAGCGGGATCAGATGATACCGATCTTAAATAATACATATAGGCAGTCAGAAGAGATGATAGCCTCTGAAAGCATACATATAGGCAAGCGGGGAAGTAGATGATACCCATCTGAAAGCATACTATAGGCAGCGAGGAAGTAGATATACCCTTTCTGAAACAACATTAGTCACGTGATAGATGATGGTCATCCTGAGCATATAATAGGCAGCAGGGAAGTAGATGTGGTTATCTGAAATCATTACATATAGGCAGCGGGGAAGTAGTGATACCCATCTGAAAAGCTACAATAGGCAGCGAGGAGTAATGATAGCCATCTGAAGCATACATATAGGCAGGGGGGAATAGATGATAGTCCATCTGAAATCATACATATCGGCAGCCGGGAAGTAGATGATGGTCATCTGAAAGCATACTATAGGCAGGCGGGGAAGTAGATGAATACCCATCTGCTAAAGCATACATATAGGCAGCGTGGAAAGAGATGATAGCCATCTGAAAGCATACAATAGGCAGCGGGGAATTCGAATGATACCCATCTGAAAGCATACAATATAGCAGCGGGGAGTTAGATGATACCCATCTGAAATCATACATCATAGTCAGCGAGGAAGTAAATGATAGCCAGCTTGAAAGCATACATATACGGCAGTAGCGGGGAGTATATGATGGTCATCTGAAGCATCAATAGGCATCGGGGAAGTAGATGATAGCCATCTGAAAGCATACATTAGCATCGGGGAAGTAGATGATACCCATCTGAAGCATACACATAGGCAGTCGGGAAAGATGATGCCATCTGAAAGCATCATATAGGCAGGCGGGGAAGTAGATAATAGAATCTGAAAGTATAACATGTCGGCATGGGCGGACTGGCCATTGTCCCCCGGGAATTTTCCCGTGGGCCGTCGGTCCGATCTGGTGCGGGGCCGGTCCGCACTTCCCTCCCTACAACTTTTCATCTAAATCTATAGTACCTGATCGTCGATGCGGTACTATTGATTATACACTACGCAGCGCAGCACCGCTGCTTCTGCGTCTGTGTATAACGTGCAGCTGCACAGGTCGGTCGCATTGACGTCATTGCGCGACCTGTGTAGCTGGAGAGGCTGGCACTTACCATGTCCTGTCCGTCCCTTCCCTGCAGCTCCGCGGCTTGGTGTGTGGAGGCGCGGAGCGTGACGTCACTATCCTGCGCCTCTACACCAAGCCACCGAATACCGAGGAAAGGAACAAACCTGTGTCCAAAGGGTGAGTATATGTTTTGTTTTTTTTTTAATGATATGAATGGGGACACTACTTATTTCGGGGCGGGGGGGTGCATTAGGGCTGGCAGGGGGCTAAATTATATGTCTGGGCAGGGGGGGGCTTATTATATGTCGCATCTTAGGGCTGGCAGGGGGCCTAATTAATATGTTTGGGTCGGGGGGGGGCATTAATTATATGTCCTGGGGGGGCATTAGGGGCTGCCGGGGGGCATCCATTATATTCTGGGTGGGGGAGGGCATTATTCTATCTCTTGGCTGGTAGGGGCATAAATTAATATATCTGGGGCGGGGGGGCATTAAGTAATATGTCTGTTGCAGGTTGCATTATTGTATATCTAGGTGCTGGCAGGGGGGCTAAATTATATGTCGGGGTGCAGGGGCATAATTATATGTCTGGGTGCTGGGGGGGGGGCATTATTGTTATTCTAGGACGGCATGGGGCATTAATTATATGTCCTGGGGCGGGGGGTGGGCATTATTGTAGATCTAGGACTTTCAGGGGGCATTAATTATATGTCTGGGGCGGGCAGGGGCTTATTCATATCTAGGGCTTGCAGTTAAGGGGCATTATATGGTGGGGGGGGGGGGGGGGGGGGAGGCATTATTGTTATCTGGGGGCTGGGCTGGCAGGAGCATTATGACATGTCTGGGGCAGGGGGGCATTAATTGTATATCTTGACTGGCATGGGGCCTTAATTATATGCCCTGGGCGGGGGGGGCCTTATTGTATATCTAAGTGACTGGCCGGGGCAGTAATGATATGTCTGGGGTTGGGCAGGGGGCATTATTCTATTCTAGGGCTGTCAGGGGGCATTATATGGTGGGGGCATTATGTATATCTGGGGGCTGCATGAGCATTATGACATGTCTGGGCAAGGGGGGGGCATATTCTATATCTGGGGCTGGCAAGGGGCATCAATTATATGGCGGGGGGGGCATTATTGTATATCTGGAGCCTGGCAGGGGGCATTCGTTTTATAATGTCAAGGGGCATATTCTATATCTTGGGCTGGCGGGGGCCATAATTATATGGTCCTGGTCTGTGGCGGGGGGCATTTATTCTATATCTGGGCAGCATGGGGCATTATTCGATGTCTGGGCAGGGTGGGGCTATAACTCTTGTCTGTGGTAGGCTGGTGGGTATTAATTCTATGTCTGGGGCAGGCTGGGGGCCATTTTCTATGTCTGGGGCGGGCTGGGGCCATTATTCTATCTCTGGGGCAGGCTGGGCCATTAATTCTTTGTCTGGGGTAGCTGGGGCCCATTAATTCTATTTCTGGGGCCGGCTGGCATAATTCCGTATGTCTCCCGGGCAGGTTGGGGGCATTAAGTTTAATCACTGGGGAAGGCTGGGGTCATTTGCAATTTATGTCTGGGGCGGCTGTGGCATTGATTCTGTGTCTGGGCAGGCTGGGGGGCTTTAATTTTATGACTGGGGTAGGCCGGCCATTATTTTACACAGCCTGGTCCATATGTCGGAGCTCTATCAATACTGGGGTGGGGGTGGGGGGGTTAAGGAGGTTAAAGAGAGAAGAAGAATCATTATCCTTACTTATGGGGCCTATTTGTGGGTGGACTAATATTGTAGGGGCTCTATTACAGTATTTTGGGGCACAGTATTGGTGGTAGCAGAAGGAAGGGACAAATTGGAAACGTGCAGAACATAAGACGTCTTGTTGTTAAACTCTGCGGATGCTTGTGTACCGGGAGAAGAGACAAGTGATGGTGGAAATAATCTGGAGAAGATGCGGAACGAGAAACAATCCGGGGATCACGTCCCTGATGTCACTGGATGCAAATAGGTGAGGATCTCATGTGTTTTTCTGGTAGCTGTATAATGATAAATACTGGATTTTTTTTGCATGTTCTTCTGTTATATATTAGTATTATAGTATTGTATCAATTCCTGTAAATAGGGGGCAGTATTATAGTAGTTATATTCGTGTACAATAGGGTGCAGTATTATAGTGTTATATTCTTGTCATAGGGGCATTAATTTATATTTATATCCTGTACATAGGGAGTTCAGTATTATACGTAGTTATATTCCTTGTACATAGGGCCTAATTATGTATTATATTCCTGTACATAGGGTCGCATTATTATAGTAGTTTATTCTTGTACATAGGGGCATTATTATAGTAGTTATATCTTGTACCTAGGGGACAGTATTATATTAGTTATATTCGTGTACATAGGGGGCATTATTATAGATTCTATTCTTGTACATAGGGGATCAGTATTATAGTAGTTATATTCTGTACATAGGGGCAGTATTATAGTAGTTTATATTTCTTGTACATATGGGGCATTATTAATAGTAAGTTATTCTTGTCACTAGGGGGCAGTATTATAGTAGTTTATATTCCTGTACATACGGGGCGTATATAGTAGTTATTCTTGACATAGGCTAGGTGGATAGGGTTGGCGGTAGTATTATAGTAGTTATATTCTTGTCCATAGGGGGCGGTATTATAGTGTTATATTCCCTGTACAAGAGAAAGGTATATAAGGCTTTTTTCGGGTCGTGTGTTTGCATCATTTACTGAATCGACATGGTTCACCTCTTTGACAATAGATTCACTTCCCTAGCAAAAGATGTTCTTGTTTTGCGTTAAGGGGCCATCTCCAACAATTTGGGTCTGTTGTTTTTTTTTAATAACCCCACCGCACATATCTGACCCCAACCCCACTTGTTTTGACTCCGCCCATAACATGGGGCCCACTTTTAACAGTTTTTTCCAGGCCATTTTAAATTCCCAGTCCGCCCTGCATGTATGCAGGGGGAAATGATGATAGCCCATCTGAAAAGGCATACATATATGGCAGCAGGTAAGTAGATTGATAGCCTCTGAAAGCATACTATCGGGCATGGGGGAAATAGATGATGGCCATCTGAAAGCATCATATAGGCAGCAGGGAATTAGATGATGGTCATCTGAAAGCATACTAAGGCATCGGGGAAATATATGATGGTCATCTGAAAGCATACATATAGGCAGCGGGGAAATAGATGATAGCCATCTGAACGCATAACCTTAGGCGCAGGGAGTAGATGATGGTCATCTGAAATCATACATATTCGGCAAGCGGGGAAATAGATGATAGCATCTGAACAGCATACATATAGGCATCAGGGAAGTAGATGATGGTCATCTGAAAGCATACATATAGGTCAGCGGGGAAAGATGATAGCCACTGAAAGGCATACATATGGCGCATGGAAGTAGATGATGGTCATCTGAAAAGGGCATACATATAGGCGGGCGGGGAATTAGATATAGCCATCTGAAAAACATACATATAGGCAGGCGGGGAATTAGATAATATCTATCATGAAAGTATCATTTAGCAGGGGGGAGTAGATGATAGCATCTGAAAGCATATATATAGCAGGGAGGAAGTAGATGATATATTCTGAAAGCATACATATAGGCAGTCAGGGGAAGTAGATGATAGTCATCTGAAAGCATACTATAGGTAGCAGGAACTAGATGATAGCCATCTGAAAGCATACTATAGTCAGCAGGTAAGTAGATAATAGATATCTGAAACTACCTGTAGGCAGCAGGGAAGTAGCTTATAGCCATCTGAAAGCATACATATATGCAGGGATGAAGTAGATGATAGCCATCTGAAAGCATACATATAGGCAGCGGTGAAGTAATGATAGCCATCTGAAAGCATACATATAGGTAGGCATGGAAATAGATGATAGCCATCTGAAAGCATACATATAGCAGGCAGGGAAGTAGATGAATAGCCTTCACTAGACTACATGTAGGCCGCGACGTCATAGATGATTCTCTGTGTAATCTTTAACAGATTACAAGCTTACAAAACTCTAACTCAACAATCATGTAAAATTTATTTTCTTTGTGATTTAATTACAACACTGATTTTGATTTGGTGGTTTGCAATATTGAATTTGTAGACACAATAGTTGTAGCTCTGTTGAAAGGATTTATGTTTTTTCTAAGAACAGTCTTGTGGAAATTGATTTAAGATATATTAGTTGCAGTCCTAGCGGAAGTTTTATAATAAAGTGTTTGTTTAAATCCTAAATGAACATGCAATTGTTTAAGATATCAGTGACCTATGGCATGATTTCAGTTGTTTAAATTCATATTCGTCTCAGTAAGGATAAGATCACACAGAGTTTAAAAGGTCCTAACATTACAGGTACAGGTTCTTCAACACATTAACAACCAGGGCCCATTTTGTACCTTCCTGACAGCCCCTTTTTTTTGACATGTGGTACTATACGTGGTTTTAACTTTGAACACTTTACATATCCAAGTGATTTTAATAATTTTTGTTACAGTGTCTGTGTAAGTGGTGCAGAGGGCATTAGATTAAGGATTTGTGGTGATATATTTTGCCATTTGTTTGAAAAAAACTAAAATTTTACAAAACCCATAACCTTACACCAACATAAGGTTGGCCAAATAGTCGGCATTAGTTGACAGGCTTTTTCATGCATGCGTTCTCTCACTTTGTAGATGTTAGAGTGCTTGGAACTTCATGATGGAACTTTTCACATTTTTATTAAAAATGTGAAATCATGGCCGGCCTCCTACTACACACCTATAATTGACAGAGTTCCCACGCCCCTCCGAACCCCCAGATCCGAAAGCACAGAATCCTAGACATTAGTGTGCGAATCCATTTCTTATTCTATTACAGAATAGATTTTGTCAAAGCTACGACAATCAAAAACAAATTCTGTACCAGGGCGCCTCGCTCAAGATCCTGCAGATTTCTCAGATAATACCTCTCCCGCTTTAACTCTGGCAAACGTGCTGCCATATAAACGATCCCTCTACTGGACCTATTGAGAATGCATAACCTCTCTACATATGTGGTTCCCTTCCCTCTTCACGACTAGCTCTGGGGAAAAGAGCGTTCCTTCAGACTCTCGGTATCTCTGGGTCACCGGCCCTCTTACCTTTCGCCCTTCATTTTCTTTCTCCTCCACTGGGCTCCTCTTTTAACCTCAGGAGGGACCCAGTACACACCAGATGTCTACCGGAAGCGGCAGAAAAGAGGCTCCTCTATCAAGCAGTCTGCTTTCTACCCTGATACCCTCAACACAACGATTCCAGTCCTGCTGTACACTCTGCAAAGTGACTCATTTGCTTTCATCAGAGCTGCGATGTGGAAAGTTCAACTCACATCTCAAGACTAACTCTGCCTCTTAGGATGTGACCCCCAAACCTCTCTGTCCATTTGCCAGGGTGGTCAGTACGGCTCACCGATTCTTCTTCTTCCATTAACAAAAACCCCAGCTCTCAGCTGTTCGCTACTATTCTAGTGCCGTTGGTTTATACTTTCTTTGTACTAATCTTCTCTCTTTTCTTCCCACCCCTCCCCCACATTTTCCTCCATACCTTTCTTACTCCCCCTTCCCAATCCCCTCGTCGACAACCCCTGGTTGGCAGCTGGTAAGTTTCCACCGCAGAACATCTTTCCCAGATGCAAACTACGGATTGGGCCTACCTCATGCCCAGGACTGAGTTCCCCTTCAAAGCGCTCGGAGGTATTCCATCATTGGAGCACTGGAACCGCTCTCCTCTCGGATCTGAGGCAAAGGCAGACTCTGACTATTATGCGCACTCCAAGCAGCCAAGCGGAGGATAAATGCCTACTCATAAAGTCGATGGAGTATGGCTGCAAGTCTGTTGCAGTAAGTTTACAAATGTGGTTGCATGCTGGCTTAAGCCCTTTGGAGCCCGCATAACACAGTCCTTCATCCCGCGCATTAATTCCCTGCCCCCACATAAAGTTGTACACACATCCCCAGAGATAGCAAGAGATTTCCTTTATCACCTAACTTTACAATACTGACTGTACCCCAATGCCGACTTCCATGCCACCCCACCCCCTATCACCGTTCACCACCACACCCTCCCACGATTCCATGCTGACTTAGAAGAACTTTTCACTCTACCCACGGAGTTCTTCGGTGGTCAAAAAATCTACCAGGAGGTAAAAATCCCCAGGTCCTAACGGGTTCACGGGAATTTTATGACATTTTCTACAAGAACTCGGAGCCCGATATTATACCCTTTCACACCGTCTCCCCCTGACTCCCCTCGCAAATCCACAGAGCCCACATGTGTTCTTACAACTACCGCCCAATCACTACTTAATGTGGAACTAAAGATCTTTGCAAAACTTAAAACCTAACAGGCTTAACCCTCTTCTAACTAACGACCCTCATTCATAGGACCAGGTGGGTAGGAGGCCTGACCACCTCTAAGACCCTAACATCATGGCTTCTGCCCAGTCACATTCAGAAACGATGATATCACTCTCCCTAGATGCGGAAGGCCTTCAGTAGGCTCTCTATCCTGACCCTCCTAAGCAAACATTTAGATGGCCGTTGGGGTACATATATACGTCCGATAAATGACCGCCCCACGTCATCCTAACCTGTGCTGCTTCGTACCGCTCCGTACCAATGTGAAAAGATAGGATATGTCCTATCCCTCAGCGGCTACGGCGCCGTGCGCCATAATTGTCCTAGCGGCGCTCACCTCCTCTTCCCACTCTCCGTCATGTGCCCGACTGCTACGTAACGGCGGCAACAGGCGTCTGGATGCGCCCAGCCTTAGAGAGACCCTTTCTAACATTGGCTCTGTTCCCATCCACATTGCACTCGGCAAGCTGTCCGCTCTACTCTACAACTTGTAATGTAGCCTCGCCAGTGTGTAATTGGGTTTTACAAAACCAACTATTGTAAATTTACTATCATAGTGTTCGGCATGTGTCAGCGTAATAAACCGCTACCCCTGTAGCTGCTGCCAGACTACCGTTTTTGAGATGTACCAGGATTAGGATGTAATAGTACAGTCACGGTTCAACAAGTCACTGCCGCCGTTGCCGTACTATTGCGTCGAGCATTGGAAGGGGTCAATTAACTTTTTCAGGACGTTAGCCTTTTTTTCCGTTTTTAGGACCCTCATTCCAAAAGTTTATAACTGTTTTAATATTTATGTTTACGAGATGTTTGGGGGTCTTGTTATTCACGGGATGAATGTACTTTCTTTTTTAGTGTGTGTACATTTAATATTCCTGCAAGGTCTGGAATACAGCACTTTATAGTACGTGTGGTGCATATCGGGGTCTAAAACCCTTGTTGCTGAGGCATATTTGTTCCCCTTAATTCCAAGCATTTACTCAATTTTTTCCATTGTTTTCCTCCTACGAAAGCCATACTTTTACATTTTTCTGTGGGGGGGGGGGGGGGGGGGGGTTATGCCAGGCCTACTGCGTCATCGCAGCGGAAACAACCTGGTTGCCATATAAACCCCTGACATAACATTACATCCAATGTGGCAACCATTTGTAGTAAGGGATTAAAAAAATGCAGATGCATTCCAAAAGGCCCTTGGCTTAATGTAACGGCCTGTAAAGTGGTTTCACAAGGTCTAAAATTTAGACTGCTGAGGGTCTGATCAACTGAACTCCTTTACATTTCATAAGACAATAACTAAAAGTCCCAATCCTCTCTGTGATTGAAACAACCAGTTTGATTTGTTCTAAGATAACATGGGAATTTATTATGTCTTGTCCTCATATTTCTCTGAAGTTGACAGGTAGAGTGTGGGCCAGGGGCGTGGACGTCCCATCGCTATTTACTATAGGGACTACCCTGAAATCTCTGCTAGGTCTTACCTGGCGGAGATTCATTACAGCAGCTGAGTTCAAACTCCATATTCTATAAGTTTGAGCATTAATAATATGAGTGGAGTACTGTAACCTGTAAACGATTCATGCTCTTGACTGTGCACTGATACTTCATTCACAGTCAGACTATTCATGGCCCCATTTGACATGAGATACAGACATGACTATGGGTAAAGGTTTTTTTTTATAGATTACAAACAAAAAATAATTCTTACATTTAGAGATGGATAATGTTTTCTTTCTCTGGTGTTGTCTCAATTTCTCCCAGCCCATGTACCTTAGTGGCTCACAATTAATGTAGTCCATCATTTTATTATAGTAAGTGATCGATGTTCATAGCTGAATCGTATTCTTCAAACTGTCATTATATTTTTGTTGAGTCTTTCCTTTCTGCCTTCCTTCTGTACTGTTTAGACATGTATTAATACGCTTTGACTTTATGTTCCAGGACATAACGTTTAAGTTCACTGTTCTCCTGTACTCCAGAAAAGGACCATTGTTTTTTCACCAAGACAACAGAATAAACAGTTTCTTTTTACTTTACGTGTGTACATCATGACTAAAAATAGAGACGGAACTTAAACAAAGCAACGGATTTAGTAAAGTTTTATTCGCGACCGTAAAGTGCAAATAAACATTCCTGCACACAGTTATGTCACAGTACAGGAATAATACAGGCATGTCAGTGTACAGGTATAAAACAGAGAAGCGATTTACTATGTAAAGTATGTACACAGTTATGTCACAGTAACGACTTAAAATTTCAGTAAAGGGACAATACAGTCTCAAGAAACACAATCATGGATAAACCACTGATTCACAGTACAGTGATAATAATTATGAGGTTACAGTTCAGGAATAATACCATGAGTCACAGTACAGATATTAGGGGGGTTGCCAAAATATATACTGGGTAGCACAACCCAAAATACAATAGAGCGATTCATAAATATTTATAAAACAATCTAGCTGAGAGACAGGATGCACCACAAGTTTGCTCATCAGAGAATACAATTCAAATGTTTATTTGTATCCAAACAAGAACAAAATCAGACATACATTTAAAATCATTTAAAAAACATGCAATGTACATGAAATGACACCGGAGACCCCGGTGTGGGTCCTTCACAGTAACAACCCCTACTGCGGTACTCATGGTCCTCAATAGTCCCTACCACTCACTATACAATGTAAGCCAATATGTATATGCTCAAACGGAGGTGTGATTATTAAGTCAGTGCATATGCCAACATAAATCCCTGCCATGCAAAGTCCATACAGAACTCCAAAGAACTGATAAATACCTGATGGCGGTTGTGAAGAAATTATTATATTTGTTATAAAGTTCAAGTGCTGAGTGCTAAAGGCGTCCCCAATGGTCCAGAAAGTGACGCAGGAGTTGCAAATGCAAATGCTAGTTACCAATGCTGGCAGGCTGAGAAACGAAAAACTAAGTTGTATGCAAATTACTACATTGCATAGTGTATTAGGCTATGTCATGTTATGCAGACGTATGTAATGATAAAATCACCTTTGTTAAGATGTAAACATTCTCTACAATGGGTGTCTGGATCAGTGGTAGTGCACCCACTGAACCACCGCGAGTGATGATGTAAGCCGAGTCTAAGTGGCACCCGGTCTTCACCAGACTTGCTGCAGCAGGATACACCAGGTCACTCTACAGGCACAACTTGCTAGCAGTGGTGGCCAAGGCAGGGTACAGAGTCAGCAACCAAATTGGAGTCATAGTCAGGCAGAAGGTCAGGACAGGCGGAAGAAAATGGATGTCAGGAACGTAGCAAGAGGTCACAATGGATAGTACACATACAGTCAGGGAATGCTTTCTGAATGGCATATTTATATAGTGCACACAGATTACACAGGGCTACACAGAACTAGCCAAATCGGTCCCTGTCATCCATTGGGCTTATCTAATCTAATCTAATCAAACTACCAGTATGTTTTAAATAGAATTTTTATCCATGTAACATGCACCTGCAGCGTTAAATAAAGGACAAGCTTTTTTGCACAAAAACTTCCTCATTGGTATATAGGCTGCCACTAGTAGACAAGCTTTTGGGCATAAAAGCGCTTGCCTATGAACAAGCTGCAGTAAGAGACAGACCTGGAAAAGTTGGGTCTAGTCTAATTAAGGTTGATTATTTCAGCTGGGGGGCTCTAATACATGGGGCCAGACTTCACACATGGCTCCCCACCGGGGAAGGACAGGCTACGGCAAAGGCCGTGGAGCGGTGGCAGTGAACTGTTACTGTGTTTTTGGGGTGGCTGGCAGTAGGCCAGCAACTGGTGAGGTAGGGAACCTCGATGTGTAGTTAGTGCCGGAGAGGCTTAGGTATTATTTTATGTTTTGAGTTTGTGTACTGCCAAATAAAGCTGTCTGAGGCCAGTTTTAACCTTACTCACATTGTGTGAATTCCCTGTGTGTGCTGGTCGTCTGCTTAGGAGACGACGATCCCCGGAGCTAATTCCCTTACAGTATATACTGCAATACAGTATTATTGCAGTATATAGTATTAGCAATTGGATCCTGCAGGGTTAAATTACCCTGGAGGATCTAAAATAATGGTACAAAAATTTTTGTAATTTTTTTAAAAAAATATGAAAAAATAGTAAAAAAAGTAAAAGTTTAAATCACCCCCTTTCCGTAGAACTGATATAAATATAAATAAACAGTAAAAATCGTTATTTTACATTAGGTATCATCGTGTCCCATAATGTCCGATCTATCAAAATATACAGTATTAGGGTTTTTTTCCTGGCGTTTAACCCCATAACGGAAATTGGTGCCCAAAAAATGATCAAAAGCCCATACAGTCCTCAAAATGATAGCCGCTCACTGGATGTTTTTTCTTTTTCGGACCATTCTCTGTAAACCCTAGAGATGGTTGTGCGTGAAAATCCCAGTAGATCAGCAGTTTCTGAAATACTCAGACCAGCCCTTCTGGCACCAACAACCATGCCACGTTCAAAGGCACTCAAATCACCTTTCTTCGCCATACTGATGCTCGGTTTGAACTGCAGGAGATTGTCTTGACCATGTCTACATGCCTAAATGCACTGAGTTGCCGCCATGTGATTGGCTGATAAGAAATTAAGTGTTAACGAGCAGTTGGACAGGTGTACCTAATAAAGTGGCTGGTGAGTGTATATATATATATATATATATCTCCTATAGATCCTTTCCTACAAGAACAAGAGAAAGCAAGCAAAAGATTATCATGTGCCGGGCCCAGCACTCGGGGGTATAGCCCTGAGGAAGTCACTTGTAGCGACGATACGCATGGGGAGCCTCCCACCCCACCATTATTCGGTGAGGTTCGGTGCCTCTGTTTGCCATATTTTGCTGCTTTCACTTTAGTGCTGGGCCCGGCACATGGTAATCTTTTGTTTGCTTTCTCTTGTTCTTGCAGGAAAGGATCTTTTTGCACTTGCACTTTACTTTTTTTGCACATTTGATACCTTTTGTAGGGGAGACAGCAGGCTTCTTGTGCATGTGCATTTTTGATGTAGGTACCAAACACCATTGCTTAGTGGTGGTGGTGGGAGAAAAAAAGGATTTTCTTTTCTCCTTCCTTTGTTTTGTGTAGTACTTGTGTACTTTTAATAGATTTTAAATGTCATCTTGTAATGTGTACTTTCATGAATTAAAATAAAAATATATTGGGGGTCATTTACTAAGGGCTCGATTCGCGTTTTCCCGATGTGTTACCCGAATATTTCCGATTTGCGGCGATTTCCCCTGAATTGCCCCGGGTTTTTGGCGCACGCGATCGGATTGTGGCGCATCGGCACTGGAATGCACGCGACGGAAATCGGGGGGCGCGGCCGAGCGAAAACCCGTCAGATTCGGAAAAGCCGCCGCATTTAAAACAAAAAAATGGTCGCACGGGCCATACTCACATGCACCAGGAAGAGATCAGTGAACTCCGACGCAACTCGGCGGACCTCGGCGCAGGAGCGACACCTGGTGGACATCGGGCGCAGGACCTTCATGAATCGCCGGAAGACCCGAACACTCGTCCGAGAAGCCGCCGCTGGAACGCGAATGGACCGGGTAAGTAAATGACCCCCATTGTGTTATAGGCCCTTTGTAGTCCTTTTTCTTGTGTTCATTAGTATATTCTATGATGTGTGGGCCTTTTGAAAGACTAGTCAGTTGTGCACGCCCAATTTTGTTTTGTGGCTGATGAGAAACAAAACTTTGAGATTCACATTTGATTATACACAACACAACCACATCGACATGATAGAAATAATAGATCCTATTCAGCTTATGCAAACATCTTACAATATTAATGAAATGATGTTGTTTGCACTTTCAATTGGCCGTTACTGTGCTCTGGTGGATTGAACGCTTCACCTCTTTAAAACTCAACTACCGACAGCAATAAATAACATTAGTGGAATGATGTGCAACATCCCCCACCGGGGCCCAGCCTTTTCTTGGGGCCTGGAGTCAGCCGGGGCCCGCAGTACCTGAGCTTCAGGTATCACCCTGGAAGGTAGGATGATACCCCTTTCCTCACTATACTAGCTAATCTATTAGCTCCACTCTTCAGTGACAGGGGCTAAGCTCTTCCTGCTCTTATATGGTATGCTGGCTGACTAGATCTCTAGCTGGTGTCCTGCAGACCCTCAGGTCTGACCAGGACTGGTCTCTTCTCCCTTCTGGGAGAGACTGCTCTCCTCTCTCTCCTGAGAGAGACTCCTCTAGAACATTCCTGGCCAGGGGTTTTATTATCTCCCCTTGGTCAGGTGGTGGCAGCTCCTCCAATCACATCTCAGCTTACAGAGGACAGGATATAATACAAGACATTGGATGATAGGTTTATACACATCTTGCATCATACACAAAGTTAACTTTTGCCTTGCCAGGCAGGATTAACCACTGCAATGTCCCCTGTGTGATGTGATGACATGCTATCGGGCTTATTCGCAAGCACTCCTTCGCCATTGCATCGGCGAGGGTGTTGCAGATGCAACAGGTGAACATCACTCTGCGATTTCTACATTTCTATGGTCATTCTGATTGATGATTGAGCTTTCATATTCAATTAAGAGTTTCTGCATCACATCTCATAATAATAGTCTTTGTGTATCACATGTTTCACTTCTGAGAATGCAAGGAGGACCCTAATTTCCTCTTGGGAAAAGGCTCTTTAACATTGGCATTGTTTTTCACATTCGTGGATCACTGATTTCTACAAATTCCTCACCAAGCCATGAGGCTTGGATGTTTTCACATTGGCTCGTAATTTCATTGAAAATCTGTGTAAAAATTATAAAACGTCCTATTTTTTCCACGGTTGCAGATCAATTTGCATCCTAGGGACCCGAAGTAATTTGTCAATGTTACTTTTTAAGTATTTATTTTTTTTACACGTTAGCTATTTTTGTCTGGCTGTAATATAGTGTTGTCCTAAAAAGTTGTGCGCAGAACATTTAAAATAGTAAAATAAAAATGAAAAATATATATATTGCACAAAAATGTTACTATTTTAAATGATGGAACCTATATGATATATTTTGTGAATGTGCATTCTTAAGACATTGCAGTATATTGCAGAGGCAACATTTAAATAAAAAAGTAAAAGTAAATACAACTAGTGATGAGCCGAATTTAAAAACCTGTTCGGGTCCGGACCCCAAGCAATAGGTGCAATCGGTGACAGCTGTTAACTGTTTAAATGGCACTGTCAAAAACGGCATGATAAGACGATGTCATTAGGGAGCAACAATGCATGCCAGAATGGCGGTGTGCGGCCACAGCCATTTAAATGCCCCAAGCAAAATCGCCAGCGCTGGTCATGGGCGTTGAGCTGAACCCAAACTTAAACTTCAAATGAAGTTCATGGTTCGGTCCAGGGCTGCCCCAGTGTATATAGCCTGCCAGACCCTGCCCCAGTGTATATAGGCTGCCGCTGCTGCCGGACAGATCGCACAGAAGATATACAGGGGTCACCGGAAAGGTGAGTTTAGATATATTTATTTTTTTGACTCGAGTATAAGCCGAGTTTGGGTTTTTCAGCACATTTTTTGTGCTGAAAAACTAGGCTTATACTCGAGTATATAAGGTATATATACAGACAGTCCCTGGGTTACATACAGGATAGGTTCCCTAGGTTTGTTCTTAAGTTCAATTTGTATGTAAGTCGAAACTGTATATTTTATAATTGTAGATCCAGATAAAAACATTTTTTTGCCCCAGTGACAATTGGAGTTAAAAATTTTTTGCTGTAATTGGAGCAAAGATTATCAATAAAGCTTCATACAGACACCTTACAGCTGATCATTGCAGTCTGGGACTATAGTAACATCCAGAGAGCTTCACCAGAGGTTACAGTGGACAGAGAGGTCTGTCTGTAACTAGGGGTCGTCTGTAAGTCGGGTGTTCTTAAGTAGGGGACCAACAGTATATGCATAAAAGGAATATATAAAATAAGTTACCATCTATGTACATTCCATTTACTTGCAGTAGTGGTTGTAAGGCCATGACCAGTGTGGCAATCACATGTAGCCAGAGCCCTGTCCAGCCAAGGAAGCCAAATAAGCCTGATCCATTAACATATGTTCCCAAAAAATTGCAAAAAGTCTCCAAAAGTCACAATCAGTTCTCAGCTAATTTCTACACCTGGTCAGGGTCAGCCTTAGATTTGTGCTTAGAACAATGTGCTACAGTTTTGACTTTTTAAAAAAAAATTGCAACTTTTAACTTTCTGGATTCAGATGATAAGGATGGAACACTGCAGGAAACTAGACAATGGTGAATTTCAAAGTGATCATGGGGCACATTTATCAAGCTGTCTGAAAGTCAGAATATTTTTAGTTGCCCATGGCACCCAATCACAGCTAAGCTTTCATTTTACCAGTGCTCATGAATATTTTAAAGGGGAGCTGTGATTGGTTGCCATGGGCAACTAGAAATATTCTGACTTTCAGACAGCTTGATAAATCTGCCCCAATGTCTTAGTTGTAAATGAGCAAAAACATCATTCAAAGTCTCAAAAATTAAAGTAAAAGGCAAGCCAAAAGTTTGATACATGTGCCCCATTGGCTACAATGGGCGGTTGAGCTTCCATTGGAATGTTCATTATAGAGGGCCTCCAGCACAGATGTCAACTTCCTAAATTATCAGGGATTTTATCATGAATCTCATAATGACTTGGGTTGTATCCTGTGTTTTATTGGTCCCACCAATGTATATGGCTGTCACAGTGATCATACATGTTGATAGCCCTCAGGCGTTAAGCTCTGGGGGTAATGACTGCCTGCAAGTTTGGTGGAGGATGGTAAGGTGATGGCAGGTGCAGCATGGCCCCTTAAAGAGAAGTTTGTTGTGTTCTTGGGTATGTGGGCTACAGTTGTGGGTGGCATCAGGGGGCGGGCTAACAGTGTGAAATCCTGGTTGCTGGCGGGAGCTTACCCTCTTTCCTGTGAATCTTCCCTCCCTTCCCCTTTTATGCAATTATACCTAAAGTCACAGCTGGCGGTCTTTTATCGGGTTTGTGACCTACATGCCCTCCAAAAGGCTGGCATATAGGTGCCCAGGTTTATCTGTTAGATTTAACAGTGCTACTCTGTAAGCAGTAGTTAATTGTTATAAAGTTTTAATAAAGTTGTGGCCGACTTTCTAGTCGTCATACCACAAATGGTGTATTAAATGGTGTCCATGGTCATTTCTGGTTGGAGTTAAAGGGGTGGTTCGGTGGGTCAATCCAGGTTGTGGAGAGAAGTATGTAGGCAGTCATAGTTTACCTTTAGGATACTCTTCTTCTTCCAAAACAGAGCTCAACATGTGTGTTGAAATGGAATCATAATGGAAATATGTAAAATATATTCCAAAGTCGTGTGTTTTTTTTAATATAAAAAATGCCCAGTTAGTGGCTGTGATGGGAGAAAAAAACGGCACTTACTCTGATCTGGATCCCAGTTCCCGCACCACCCCAGTACTTCTTTTTTCGCAACTGTACCCAAAGTAGCCAGAAGTTCAAGGAACTCGCTTCATCCTCTGATTATGGGATTTTTCTGTTCTGTTTTCCAGGGGATTTCACCTTATGGGGCTTATTTACTAAGGGTTCGCGGCTGCACTTTTGTCAGTTTTTCTGTTGTTTTCCGTCATTTTCCTGTCCCAGCGTGATTTGCGCTGGGACAGGTATGTAACTGAGGATTGTGTCGCACGCGATCGGATTGTGGCGCGGCATGCTACAGAAATCGGAGGCCAGACCGTCGGACGATCTGACTGATTCGAACTGAGCGCGGGACTTAACTTTAAAATTGTGTCGCAAGCCAAGCACTTACATACACCAAGAAGAAGAAGGTGAACTCTGTCGGACCTGAGTGGGGAAGCGACACATACAGGATATCGGGCGCACGATCTTAGTAATTCCGCGGCACAGTGCATGATCGTCGGACAATGCACTTTCGTAAATCTGCCCCTATGTGTTGTCTTCTGTTGTTACTCATTGGCTGAAGCTGAGGAACTTCTGGAATGACAAAGGCCCGAAAACCAGTACTGTCAGTGTAACGCAGGGACCAGAAGCCCCTGCGGACTAACTATGATTTCTTTATTTCCCATCCCAGATTCCCAGTGGAATTCTCCATATTCCTGAAAAAAATTCTTTGAACACTATAATATTTATATGGCCTCCTGACAACAATAGGTGTCCTACACCTGGGCAGCAATGTGCGCTTTTTTCTTTTATATCTTTTTAAATTATGCAAATTATATTGATTGAATAAACATTAATAGTAATTTAGCCCAAATTACATGACCTTCCTTACCTATAAATAATACGTGAACCTTTGGACAAAGGTTACTTTCGTGCAACATATATCCGGCGGCAGACCTTTATTACACGCCGTTTACTTGCTTGGGATGTGTTTTCAAGCATTGAACTGTATTAGTTGCAAAGTTCAGCATCATAAATACATGTATGTAACCATCTGAGATCATTATCGCTAGATAATTATCACACTGCCCCAGTGCAGGCGCTCAGCCAGATATTGTTCTCCATTCTCTATAACACGCTGTCTGCTTGTGATGAAACATCAGGAATAGACGGTGAAAGTGACTGCGAGGAAAAAATAGAATCAAACATTTCTCATTCAATCCTACAAGTTCATTATCGGGCAATGTTGTGTAATGCATTGGGACAGTGGCAATGTCTGCTTCTTCCTTTGGGAGTCACATAGAGATGAATGGGGTACCTCATGATGTTAGTGTGGATAGGGATATAAATTAAAGTAATAATAATTCCTTTATTTTTACAGCACACACAGAGTTTGCCAAATCAGTCCCTGTCCCCAATTTGGCTTACAATGTAATCAACCTACCAGTAGGTTTTGGGATGTGGGAGAAAACCGGAGAACCAAGAGGAAACCCACGTAAACACAGAGGGAACATACAAACTCTTTGCAGATGTTGACCCTAGGACTTGAACCCAGGTCCCCATCGCTGCAAGGCTGTAGTGCTAACCACTAAGTCACCGTGCGGTACAACTCCTTTCTGATACAACCATATCACTTGGATATCTTTACTTCCCCAACTACCCCCCACACACAAATACTGCAAGGCAGCTCAATAAGGGTTTCCCTTGTGCAAATAAAAATATTATTATGTATTCTTATTAAAAAGCTGTCGAAATATTAAATATATGATATGAATAATACACATATAATACACATATTTACTAACTATAGTTATAAATCAAAACTGAATAATAAAACCTATTTAATTAAAAATGGCTGAACATTTTTGTCATCTATTTTCTTTACACTAAGTGGCAGAATTGCTAGCACATTTGTAGAGCAGGTAGTCACAGCCGTCAGCTCACAAAGTGCATACAATGTACAAACAGCAGGTACATACTGAATCTCATTCTTCAAATACAACAAAAATAACAGGAAAACACATCTTGGGAAAACTATTAGATGACGGACACAGAAGGGAGAAGGGTGGTAAAATCAGAACAGATTTTTCAATTTAGCTTTGTTCTACAATGTCAGTATAAGGCCGAATTCACACTAATGGCCACGGTGGAGAGGAGCAGTGGTGACCCCTTCCCTCTCCATAGAGATGTGCAGCGTACAGTCGTGCACACGGAGAAAGATAGGACATGTTCTTTTCCTCGTGTATGTACCACTCTGTACATGTGCCAATTGCCGTCTATGGGGGACGTATGTATGGGCGCAAGCTTGTGTCCCCTGTACGGTCGTGTGAAGGCAGCATAAGTCTGAGGGGGCCCAAACCAAGTCAAATTTGTCAAATGTGTTTCGGAGAAGCGCCATTAAATGCTCCTTAATACGAACATCTACACAGGGAGGTCAGAGCTCTCTGTTTCCATCTGCCTGAGATCAGACACCGAGCAGCAGTGAGTAAATGCATGAACAGTTGGTTCAAGTGGGATTTTTGCAGCCCAAAACAGTAGTGGTGACTTCTTGTACAGCTTTCCAAAACAGAAGAAGAGATGGACAGGTTTTAAAAATATTGAAAACACACTGGGGCACATTTACTAAGCTCCGTGCAAATTTTCTTTGTTGTGTTGTACGCCTCATGTTAAAGGTGCACTAAAAACAGTGGTGCGCTCTGTCGGGGCAGTGCAGAGGGCGCCAGATTCATGAAGAATGGGCACCACAATTCATGAATCTGGCGCCCTCTGCACACTACACAGGACACTGCACATAGCACAGACAGCACTGTTCTTAGTAAATGTGCCCCATTCTGTGCCACATCACCAACAGGCATCTGCTGTATCAGGGTATATCTTGTGAAGTAAAGATGGAGTGTGGTACCAGCACATTAACAATTTAGGGATTGCTTCCTAATTACTGATAGATTTCAGCCAGTGTCATTACTTTTCATGACTTTTTGCACCTCTCTTTCTTCATGTGTTCAATAATTTTTCCCTCTGTCATTTTGAGAATTTCATGTCAATAGCGCCTCAACAAATATATTTACTATGGACATTGGTGACATGGTTCCCCTTTCAATGCATTTTCTTGGAGTTTATCCAAAGATATTTCACTATATTTTAGTGACAAAAATGTTGTTACAGAAAACATTTACTCAGAGCACAGTACAAGGTCAGATAGCACCACAACAAAATCTACTTACCAAAACATATCTATCTAGTAGGAGAATACAGCTTGAGGCAGCACAGTGTCCATGCTCCTGATAAGGTGAGGTGCACTACTGGCTCTCCATGATCATATGCTCTAATAGGAAATATCTACAATGTTTGTCTTCATGAAACAAGCCCTTTAAATAAAATGTTTGGCCAATTTTCATTTTGACTCATTATACAGATTTTTTAAAAAATGTTCCTGTTCATGATAATGGGCGTTCATATTACCACAAATTGAACCCAAACTTAAACTTCAAATGAAGTTCATGGTTCGGTCCAGGGGACCTGAACCAGCAAAGTTCAGTACAAATGGCTTAACAATACATAAAACTCATCTATATTTTCCTAACTTCTATATCTCTAATTCCCCAAATTAAATAAAAAGATATCATATTCTGAGCAAGTAGCAATATAATCCACCAATGACCTGTATGCATATTAGTTTTCTCATTAGAATTTAGAAAGCTCAAAATAATTTGGCATGTACACAACAAACAATACCATGCAAATTACCACCATTCATTCCGATTGCTTATTAAATCTATGTCAACAGTAATTAGCAGAAGGAAATTCAGGCAGCTGAGAGTATAATTCAGGGATTTGCATAATGGCCATTCATCCTGGAAATGCATGCCGCATCAGAATTAGTAGTGACATGGGAAGTATGTCTAAATAACTTTAGTCTATAGTGAATAAATACTGCAACATTAATAATGTGAAGCAGCAGTTGGGATCACATCAAATCACAATAAATTGCAAGTACTACACAAAATAGTCTGATATAATGTTATGCAGGGGAGCTAGATGTGTACCTCACCATTTTATTCACATTCATATTTGAAAAATGCTTAATGTCCTAGTTTTTAGTTTCCATTTTTTTTTCTCCCTAACGGCCCATCATAGCCTATTGGAAATCTAAGTGTTTGAAAGGCCATGTTTTGTGCAGGTTATTATTAAGTAAAGCATTACACTTGTACACTTTCAGTTTTCCCGCTGTACAGAGTGAATTATGAAAAGGAGATATTTGGCTAATATGTAAGGAGTTGGGTTTTAGGTTCATCCCTTATTACTCTGCTGTGTATGTGATAAGTAAAAAAAATTATTTCAAATAAGTACAGGGGCCATCTCATTATAAACCACTGAATACCTTACTCTATGATCCAGACACCACTATGTGGTAATCTTTTTAATGACTTCCTTCATCTAAAATATGCTAATGAGTCCGAGGTGGCTACCCTTAATACGCCTGCTGGTTTTTGGAAACTGGTTTTAATTTCCTCAGCCCTTGCTCAAGTGGTAACATCCGAATAATTTTAAAAGTTGGTTTTAGAAGGAAGGTTAACAAATATAAGAAGATTACCACAGTCACTGTGCCTGGAGTCTAGAAGTCCATACAGAATGAAAACCTGATACACATTTTTACTCAATTTAATCTTCCACTGCAGCTTTGAGTTTTTAGCATTGCAATCTATTGGCCTGGGAAAATCTACCTCAAATCCACATGCACACTTTATTTTGAGCAGTTTTGATGCTAACTTTTTCTTGTCATGGCATCTGATTAAGTGAAGAAAAATAGTTAAAAAATTGCATCAGAGAATTAGATAAAAGCCATAGTCTAAAAGCATACATATAAGCAGCAGTAGATTATACCGATCTGTAATCATACATATAGGCAGCAAGGAAGTAGATGATAGCCATCTGAAAGCATACATATAGGCAGCTGGGAAGTAGATGATGGTCATCTGAAAGCATACCTATAGGCAGCGAGGAAGTAGATATACCCTTTGAAAAATAGTCACGTGATAGATGATGGTCATCTGAAAGCATATAATAGGCAGCAGGAGTAGATGTGGTTATCTGAAACATACATATAGGCAGCGGGAGTAGGATACCCCATCTGAAAAGCTACAGATAGGCAGCGAGGAAGTAATGATAGCCATCTGAAAGCATACATATAGGCAGGGGGGAAATAGATGATAGCCATCTGAAATCATACATATCGGCAGCGGGAAGTAGATGATGGTCATCTGAAAGCATACTATAGGCAGCGGGGAAGTAGATGATATACCCATCTGCTAAAGCATACATATAGGCAGCGGGAATAGAGTGATAGCCATCTGAAAGCATACATATAGGCAGCGGGGAAGTGATGATACCCATCTGAAGATACATATAGCAGCGGGGAGTAGATGATACCCATCTGAAACAACATATAGGCAGCGAGGAAGTAAATGATAGCCACTGAAAGCATACATATAGGCAGGCGGGGAGTAGATGATGGTCATCTGAAAGCATCATATAGGCATCGGGGAAGTAGATGATAGCCATCTGAAAGCATACATTAGCAGCGGGGAAGTAGATGATACCCTCTGAAGCATAACACATAGGCAGCGGGAAATGATGATGCCATCTGAAAGCATACATATAGGCAGCGGGGAAGTAGATAATAGATATCTGAAAGTATAACATGTGGCAGGGCGGACTGGCCATTGTACCCACCGGGAATTTTCCCGGTGGGCCGGTCGGTCCGGACGGTGCGGGGCCGGTCCGCACTCCCTCCCTACAACTTTTAATTAATCTATAGTACCTGATCGTACGATGACGGTACTATTGATTAGTACACTACGCAGCGCAGCACCGCTGCTTCTGCGTCTGTGTATAACGGCAGCTGCACAGGTCGCGCATTGACGTCATTGCGCGACCTGTGTAGCGTGGAGGAGGCTGGCACTTACCATGTCAGCTGTCCGTCCCTCCCTGCAGCTCCGCGGCTTGGTGTGGGAGGCGCGGAGCGTGACGTCACTATCCTGCGCCTCTACACCAAGCCACCGAAACCGAGGGAAGAGGAAAAACCTGTGCCAAAAGGGTGAGTATTATGTTTTGTTTTTTTTTTAATGATAGAATGGGGACAACTATTATTTCGGGGCGGGGGGGTGCATTTAGGCTGGCAGGGGGCATAAATTATATGTCTGGGCAGGGGGGGGCATTAATTATATGTCCATCTTAGGGCTGGCAGGGGGCTAAATTATATGTTTGGGCGGGGGGGGGCATTAATTATATGTCTGGGGGGGCAATTAGGGGCTGCCGGGGGCATCATTATATTCTGGGGTGGGGGAGGGCATTATTCTATTTTGGGGCGGTAGGGGGCATAAATATATATCTGGGGCGGGGAGGGCATTTAAGTATATGTCTGGTTGCAGGGGGCATTATTGTATATCTAGGCTGGCAGGGGGCTAAATTATATGTCGGGGGCAGGGGCATAAATTATATGTCTGGGGCTGGGGGGGGGGCAGTTATTGTTATATCTAGGAGGCATGGGGCATTAATTATATGCCTGGCGGGGGGGGGCCATTATTGTAATCTAGGACTCAGGGGGCATTAATTATATGTCTGGGCGGGCAGGGGCTTATTCTATATCTAGGGCTGCAGTAAGGGGCATTATATGGTGGGGGCATTATTTTATCTGGGGCTGGCGAGGAGCATTAATGACATGTCTGGGGCAGGGGGGCATTATTGTATATCTTGGACTGGCATGGGGCCTTAATTATATGCCTGGGCGGGGGGGGCACTTATTGTATATCTAGTGACTGGCAGGGGCATGTAAATTATATTCTGGGGTGGGCAGGGGGCATTATTCTAATTCTAGGGCTGGCAGGGGGCATTATTGGTGGGGGCATTATGTATATCTGGGGCTGCAGAGCATTATGACATGTCTGGGGCAGGGGGGCATATTCTATATCTGGGGCTGGCAAGGGCATCAATTATATGGCGGGGGCATTATTGTATATCTGGAGCCTGCAGGGGGCATTCGTTTATATGTCAAGGGCATTATTCTATATCTTGGGCTGGCGGGGGCCATAATTATATGTCTGGCGCGGGGGGCATTATTCTATATCTGGGCAGGCATGGGGCATTATTCATGTCTGGGCAGGGTGGGGCCTATAACTCTATGTCTGTGGTAGGCTGGGGGATTAATTCTATGTCTGGGGCAGGTGGGGGCCATTAATTCTATGTCTGGGGCGGGCTGGGGCCATTAATTCTATCTCTGGGGCAGGCTGGGGCCATTAATTCTGTGTCTGGGGTAGACTGGGGCCATTAATTCTATTTCTGGGGCACGGCTGGGCATAAATTCTATGTCTCGGGCAGGTTGGGGGCATTATTTATCACTGGGGAAGGCTGGGGTCATTCAATTTATGTCTGGGGCGGCTGTGGCATTGATTCTGTGTCTGGGGCAGGCTGGGGGGCTTAATTTTATGACTGGGGTAGGCCGGGCCATTATTATTACACCTGGTCATAGTCGGAGCTCTATCAATACTGGGGTGGGGGTGGGGGGTTAAGGAGGTTAAAGAGAGAAGAAGAATACATTATCCTTACTTATGGGGCACTATTGTGGTGGACTAATATGTAGGGGCTCTATTACAGTATTTGGGGCACAGTATTGGTGGTAGGCAGAAGAAGGACAATGGGAAAGTGCAGAACATAAGACGTCTTGTGTGTAAACTCTGCAGGAATGCTGTGTGTACCGGGAGGAAGAGACAAGGTGATGGTGGAAATAATTGGAGAAGATGAGGAACGAGAACAATCCGGGGATACGTCACTGATGTCACTGGATGCAATAGGTGAGGATCTCATGTGTTTTCTGTAGCTGTATATGATAAATACTGATTTTTTGCATGTTCTTCTGTGTATATATTAGTATTATAGTAGTTATCATTCCTGTAAATAGGGGGCAGTATTATAGTAGTTATATTCGTGTACATAGGGGCAGTATTATAGTAGTTATATTCTTGTACATAGGGGGCATTATTTATATTTATTCCTGTACATAGGGAGTCAGTATTATAGTAGTTATATTCTTGTACATAGGGGCTAGATTATAGTATTATATTCCTGTACATAGGGTCGCTATTATAGTAGTTATATTCTTGTACATAGGGGCATATTATAGTAGTTATATCTTGTACTAGGGGACAGTATTATATTAGTTATATTCGTGTACATAGGGGGCATTATTATAGATTTATTCTTGTACATAGGGGCAGTATTATAGTAGTTATATTCTTGTACATAGGGGCAGTATTATAGTAGTTATATTCTTGTACATAGGGGGCATATTATAGTAGTTATATCTTGTAATAGGGGGCAGTATTATAGTAGTTTATATTCCTGTACATACGGGGCAGTATATAGTAGTTATATCTTGACATACATGATAGGGGGCTAGTATTATAGTAGTTATATTCTTGTACATAGGGGGCGTATTATAGTAGTTATATTCCTGTACATAGGAGAAAGGTATATAAGGCTTTTCGGGTCGTGTGTTTGCATCATTTACTGATCGACAGGTTCACATCTTTGCACAATAGATTCACTTCCTAGCAAAAGATGTTCTTGTTTTGCGTTAAGGCCATCTACCACAATTTGTCTGTTATAACCCCACCCACATTATCTGACCCACCCACTTGTTTTGACTCCGCCCATAAATGGGGCCACTTTTACAGTTTTTTCCAGGGCCATTTTAAATTCCCAGTCCGCCCCTGCATGTAGCAGGGGGAAATAGATGATAGCCATCTGAAAGCATACATATAGGCAGCAGGAAGTAGATGATAGCCATCTGAAAGCATACATATGGGCAGGGGGAAATAGATGATGGCCATCTGAAAGCATACATATAGGCAGCAGGGAATAGATGATGGTCATCTGAAAGCATACTAAGGCAGCGGGGAAATAATGATGGTCATCTGAAAGCATACATATAGGCAGCGGGGAAATAGATGATAGCCATCTGAAGCATAACTATAGGCAGCTGGGAAGTAGATGATGGTCATCTGAAAGCATACATAGGCAGCGGGGAAGTAGATGATAGCCATCTGAAAGCATACATATAGGCAGCAGGGAAGTAGATGATGGTCATCTGAAAGCATACATATAGGCAGCGGGGAAATAGATGATAGCCATCTGAAAGCATACATATAGGCAGCAGGGAAGTAGATGATGGTCATCTGAAAGCATACATATAGGCAGCGGGGAAGTAGATGATAGCCATCTGAAAGCATACATATAGGCAGCGGGGAAGTAGATAATATTATCTGAAAGTATACATGTAGCAGGGGGGAAGTAGATGATAGCCATCTGAAAGCATACATATAGGCAGCGAGGAAGTACATGATAGCTATCTGAAAGCATACATATAGGCAGCAGGGAAGTAGATGATAGCCATCTAAAAGCATACATATAGGTAGCAGGGAAATAGATGATAGCCACCTGAAAGCATACTATAGGCAGCAGGAAGTAGATAATAGATATCTGAAAGCTACTGTAGGCAGCAGGGAAGTAGTTGATAGCCATCTGAAGCATACATATAGCAGGGAGAAGTAGATGATAGCCATCTGAAAGCATACATATAGGCAGCGGGGAAGTAGATGATAGCCATCTGAAAGCATACATATAAGCAGCGGGGAAGTAGATGATAGCCATCTGAAAGCATACATATAGGCAGCGGGGAAGTAGATGATAGCCTTCAGAATACATACATGTAGGCCGCGACGTATAGATGATTCTCTGTGTATCTTTACAGATTTACAAGCTTACAAAACTCTAACTCACAATCATGTAAATTTAATTTTCTTTGTGATTTAATTACAACTGATTTTGATTTGTGGTTTTGCAATATTGAATTTGTAGACACATAGTTTAGCTCTGTTGAAAGGAATTTATGTTTTTTCTAAGAACAGTCGTGTGGAAATTGATTTAAGATATATTAGTTCAGTTCCTAGAGGAAGTTTATAATAAAGTTTGATTTAAATCCTAAATGAACATGCAAGTTGTTTAAGATATCAGTGACCTTATGGCATGATTTCAGTTGTTTAAATATCAATAATTCGTCTCAGTAAGGATAAGATCACACAGAGTTTAAGGTCCTACACATTACAGGTACAGGTTCTTAACCCATTAACAACCAGGCCATTTTGTACCTTCCTGACAGCCCCATTTTTTGACATGTGTACTATACGTGGTTTTAACTTTGGAACACTTTAACATATCCAAGTGATTTTAATAATTTTTGTTACAGTGTCTGTGTAGTGTGCAGAGGGCATTAGATTAAGGATTTGTGGTGATATATTTTGCCATTTGTTTGAAAAAAACTAAAATTTTACAACCCATAACATGACACCAAAATAAGTTGCCAAATGTCGGCATTGTTGACATGGCTTTTCATGCATGCGTTCTCTCACTTTTGTAGGATGTTAGAGGCTTGGAACTTCAGAGCAACTTTTCACATTTTTATTAAAAATGTGAAATCATGGCGGCCTCCTACTACACACTAGAATTGACAGAGTTCACCAGCCCTCCGACCCCCAGATCCGAAAGCACAGAATCCTAGACATGTAGTGTGCCGAATCCATTTCTATTCTATTACAGAAAGATTTGTCAAAGCTAAGACATCAAAAACAAATTCTGTACCAGGGGCCTCGCTCAAGATCCTGCCAGATTTCTCAAGATAATACCTCTCCCGCTTTACTCTGGCACAACGTGCTGCCATACGACCTTACTGGACCTATTGAGAATGCATAACCTTCTCTACATATGTGGTTCCCGTTCCCTCTTCACGACTGCTCTGGGGGAAAAGAGCTGTTCCTTCAGACTCTCGGTATCTCTGGGTCACCGGCCCTCTTACCTTTCCCCTTATTTTCTCTCCTCCACTGGGCTCCTCTTTTAACCTCAGGAGGGGACCCAGTACACACCAGATGTCTACCGGAAGCGGCAGAAAAAGAGGCTCCCTCTATTCACAGTCTGCTTTCTACCCTGATACCCTCAACACACGATTCCAGTCCTGCTGTACACTCTGCAAAGTGACTCATTTGCTTCATCAGAGCTGGATGTGGAAAGTTCAACTCAAATCTCAAGACTAACTCTGCCTCTTAGGATGTGACGCCCCAAACCTCTGTCATTTGCCAGGGTGTCAGTACGGCTCACCGATTCTGCCATTACACCCCAGCTTCAGCTGTTAGCTACTATTCTAGGTGCCGTTGGTTTACTTCTTTGTACTAATCTTCTCTCTTTTCTTCCCACCCCTCCCCCACATTTTCCCCATACCTTCTTACCTCCCCCTTCCCATCCCCTCCGACAACCCCTGGTGGCAGCTGTAAGTTTCCACCGCAGAATCATCTTTCCCAGATGGCAGAACTACGAGATTGCTACCTCAATGCCCAGGACTGAGTTCCCCTTCAAAGCGCTCGGAGGTAGTCCATCATTGGAGCACTGAAGCTCTCCTCTCTGGACTGAGGCAAAGCAGACTCTGACTATTAATGCGCAACCTCCAAGCAGCCAAGCGGAGGATAAATGCCTACTCATAAAAGTCATGGAGGTATGCTGCAAGTATGTTGCAGTAAGTTACAAATGTGGTTGCATGCTGGCTAGAGCCCTTTGGAGCCCGCATAACACAGTCCTTCATCCCGCGCATTAATTCTGCCCCACATAAAGTTGTACACACCACCCCAGAGATAGCAGAGACTTTCCTTTACAATAACTTTACAACTTACTGACTGTACCCCAAGCCGACTCCTGCCACCCCCCCATATCACCGTTCACCACCACCCCTCCCAACAGATTCCATTGCTGACTTAGAAGAACTTTTCACTCCCACGGAGTTCGTTCGTGTGGTCAAAAATCTACCAGGAGGTAAAACCAGGTCCTAACGGGTTCACGGGTAGATTTTAACATTTTCTACAAGAACTGAGCCCGATATTAGTACCCTTTCACACCAGTCTCCCCTGACTCCCCTCGCAAGCCACAAGAGCCCACATGTGTTCATTACAACTACCGCCCAATTTCACTACTTAATGTGGAACTAAAGATCTTTGCAAAACTTAACCTAACAGGCTTAACCCTCTTCTAACAACGACCCTCATTCATAGGACCAGGTGGGTAGGGAGGGCCGTGACCACCTCTAAGACCCTAACATCATGCATTATGCCCAGTCACATCAGAAACTGATGATGATCCTCTCCCTAGATGCCGAGAAGGCCTTCAGTAGGCTCTCCTGACCCTCCTAAGGCAAACATTTAGATGGCCGTATGGGGACATATATACGCCGATAAATGACCCCCCACGTCATCCTAACTGTGCGGCTTGTACCGCTCCGTACCATGCGAAAAGATAGGATATGTCCTATCCCCTCACGGCTACGGCGCCGTGCGCCATATTCCTAGCAGGCGCTCACCTCCTCCCCACGCCCGTCATGTGCCCGACATGCTACGTAACGGCGGGCAACAGGCGTCTGGATGCGCAGCCTTAGAGAGACCCTTTCTAACATTGGCTCTGTTCTCCATCCACATTGGCACTCGGCAAAGCTGTCCCCTACTATACAAGCTGTAATGGAGCACCGCAGTGTGTAAGGGGTTTACAAAACCAAATTGAGGAATTTACTATCATAGGTGTTACAGGCAGGTGTCAGCTGTAATAAACGCTAACACCTGTAGCTGCTGCCAGACTACCGTTTTGAGATGGTACCAGGAGTTAGGATGTAATAGTACAGCACGGTTCAACAAGTCACTGCCGCCTTGCGTACTATTGCGTCGACATGGAAGGGGTCAATTAACTTTTTCAGGACTTAGCCTTTTTTTCCGTTTTTAGGACCCTCATTCCAAAAGTTTATAACTGTTTTATATTTATGTTTACAGAGATGTTTGGGGGCTTGTTATGTACGGGATGAATTGTACTTTACTTTTTAGTGGTACAATTTAATATTCCATGCAATGGTACTGAATACAGCACTTTATAGTACGTTGTGGTGCATATGGGGTCTAACCCTTGGTGCTGAGCATATTTTTCCCCTTAATCCAAGCATTTACTTCATTTTTCCATTGTTTTCCTCCTAAGCCCATAACTTTTACATTTTTCTGTTTATGCCAGGCTACTGCGGTCATCGCAGCGGAAACAACCTGTGTGCCATATAAACCCCTGACATAACATTACATCCAATGTGGCAACTCATTTGTAGTAAGGGATTAAAAAAATGCAGATGCATTCCCCTAAAAGGCACCTTGGCTTTAAGTGTAACAGGCTTGTAAAGTGTTCACAAGGTATAAAATTTAGACTGCTGAGGGTCTGATCAACTGAACCCTTTACATTTCATAAGACAATGAACTAAAAGTCCCAAGTCCTCTCTGTGATTGAAACAACCAGTGTTGATTTGTCTAAGATAACATAGGGGAATTTATTATGTCTTGTCCTCAGATTTCTCTGAAGTGACAGGGAGAGTGTGGGCCAGGGCGTGGACGTCCCATCGCTATTTACTATAGGGACTACAACTGAAATCTTGCTAGGTCTGACTGGCGGAGATTCATTACAGCAGCTGAGTTCAACTCCAGTATTACTATAAGCTTTGAGCATCTAAATAAATATGGAGTGGAGTACTGTCAACCTGGTAGAACCCGATTCATGCTCTTGACTGTGCACTGATACTTCATTCACAGAACATAATTCAATGGCCCTAGTTTGACCATGAGATACAGAACATACATATGGTAAAGGTTTTTTTTATAGATTACAAACAAAAAATATTCTGTACATTTAGAGTGGATAATGTTTTCTTGGTGTTGTCTCAATTTCTCACCAGCCCATGTACCTTTAGTGGCTCAAAATTAATGTAGTCCATCATTATTAGTAGTAAGTGATGATGTTCATAGCTGAATCGTATTCTTCAAACTGTCATATATTTTTGTTGAGTCTTTCCTTTCTGCCTTCCTTCTGTAATGTTTAGACATGTATTAATACCTTTGACTTATGTTCCAGGACATAACGTTACAGTATATACTGTTCTCCTGTACTCCAGAAAAGGACCATTGTTTGTTTCACAAGACAACAGAAATAAACAGTTTCTTTTTATTACGTGTGTACATTCATGACTAAAAATAGAGACGGAACTTAAACAAAGCAAAGGATTTAGTAAAGTTTATTACTGCGACCGTAAAGTGCAAAAATAAACAGTTCTGCACACAGTTATGTCACAGTACAGAGAATATAACAGGCATGTCAGTGTACAGGTATAAAACAGAGAAGCGATTTTACTATGTAGAAGTAATGTACACAGTTATGTCACAGTAAGACTTAAAAGGTTCAGTAAAGGGACAATACATGCATCAAGAAACACAATACATGGATAAACCATTGATGTCACAGTACAGTGATAATAATATGAGGTTACAGTTCAGGAATAATACCATGATGCACAGTACAGATATTGTGCCAAAAGTATATAGCTGGGTAGCACAACCCAAAATACAATAGAGCGATGCATAAATATTTATAAACAATCTAGCTGAGAGAAGGATGCACCACAAGTTTGCTCTAGAAATACAATTCAAATGTTTATTTGTATCCAAACAAGAACAAAATCAGACATACATTTAAAATCATTTAAAACATGCAATGTACATGAAATGACACCGGAGACCCCGGGTGTGGGTCTTCACAGTAAACACCCCCTACTGCGAGTACTCAGTGTCCTCAATAGTCCCTACACTCATATACAATGTAAAGCCAATATGTATATGCTCAACGGAGGTGTGATTATTAGTCAGTGCATATGCCAACAGAAATCCCTGCCATGCAAGTCCATACAGAACTCCAAAGAACTGATAAATACCTGATGGCGTTGTGAAGAAATTATTAATTTGTTATAAAGTGCAAGTGCTGAGTGTTAAGGCGTACAAAATGCAGAAAGTGACGGCAGGAGTTGCAAAAGTGCAAATGCTAGTTACCAATGCTGGCAGGCTGAGAACCCATTTGTCCCATTAATCTATGTCTGGGGCGGGGCTGGGGCCATTAATTCTATCTCTGGGGCAGGCTGGGGCCATAATTCTGTGTCGGGGTAGACTGGGGGCCATTAATTCTAGTTCTGGGGCGGCTGGGGGCATAAATTCTATGTCTCGGGCAGGTTGGGGGATATTTTTATCACTGGGGAAGGCTGGGGTCATTCAATTTATGTCTGGGCAGGCTGTGGCATTGATTCTGTGTCTGGGGCAGGCTGGGGGCGTTAATTTTATGACTGGGTAGGCCGGGCCTTATATTACACCTGGGTATAGTCGGAGCTCTATCAATACTGGGGGTGGGTGGGGGGTTAAGGAGTTAAAGAGAGAAGGAAAATACATTATCCTTCATTATGGGGCACTATTTGTGTGTACTAATATTGTGGGGCTCTATTACAGTATTTGGGGCACAGTATTGGTGGTAGGCAGAAGAAGGACAATGGGAAAGTGCAGAACATAAGACGTCTGTGTGGTTAAACTCTGCGGAATGCTGTGTATCCTGGAGGAAGAGACAAGGTGATGGTGGAAATAATGGAGAAGATGAGGAACGGAACCAATCGGGGATACGTCACTGATCACTGGATGCAATAGGTGAGGATCTCATGTGTTTTCTGTAGCTGTATATGATATATAACTGATTTTTTGCATGTTCGCTTCTGTGTATATATGTAGTATTATAGTAGTTACATTCCTGTACATAGGGGGCAGTATATAGTAGTTATATTCTTGTACTAGGGGGGCGTATTATGAGTTATATTCTTGTAATAGGGGGCAGTATATAGTAGTTATATTCTCTGTACATAGGGGTAGTATTATAGTAGTTATATTCCTGTACATAGGGGCAGTATTATGTTATATTCTTGTACATAGGGGCAGTATTATAGTTTATATTCCTGTACATAGGTCGCGTATTATAGTAGTTATATTCTTGTACATGGGGCAGTATTATAGTAGTATATTCTTGTACATAGGGGACAGTATTATATTAGTTATATTCTTGGTACATAGGGGGCAGATTATAGTAGTTATATTCTTGCATAGGGGCAGTATTATAGTAGTTATATTCTTGTAAATAGGGGGCAGTATTATAGTAGTTATATTTGTACTAGGGGGCAGTATTATAGTAGTTAATTCTTGTAATAGGGGGCAGATTATAGTAGTTATATCCTGTACATACGGGGCAGTATATAGTAGTTATATTCTTGTACATAGGGGGGTATTATAGTAGTTATATTCTTGTTACATAGGGGGCGTATATAGTAGTTATTCTGTACATAGGAGAAAGGTATATAAGGCTTTTCGGGTGTGTGTTTGCATCATTTATGAGCGAAGGTTCACACTCTTTGCACAATAGATTCACTTCCTAGCAAAAGATGTTCTTGTTTTGCGTTAAGGCCATCTACACCAATTTGTCTGTTATTAACACCCACCACATTATCTGACCCACCACTTGTTTTGACTCGCCCATAAATGGGGCCACTTTTACAGTTTTTTCCAGGGCCATTTTTGTTACATTCCCAGTCCGCCCCTGCATGTAGGGCAGGGGGGAAATAGATGACTAGCCATCTGAAAGCATACATATAGGCAGCAGGGAAAGTAGATGATAGCATCTGAAAGCATACAATAGGCAGGGGGGGAAATAGATGATAGCCATCTGAAAGCATACATATAGGCAGCAGGAAGTAGATGATGGTATCTGACGATAACATTAGGCAGCGGGAAATAGGATGGTCATGAAAGCATACATATAGGCAGCAGGGAAATAGATGATAGCCATCTGAAAGCATACATATAGGCAGTGGGGAAGTAGATAATAGATATCTGAAAGTATACATGTAGGCAGGGGGGAAGTAGATGATAGCCACCTGAAAGCATACATATAAGAAGCGGGGAAGTAGATGATAGCCATCTGAAAGCATACATATAGGCAGCGGGGAAGTAGATGATAGCCATCTGAAAGCATACATATAGGCAGCAGGGAAGTAGATAATAGCCATTTGAAAGCATACATATAGGCACCGGGGAAGTAGATTATAGCCATCTGAAAGCATACATATAGGCAGCGGGGAAGTAGATAATAGCCATCTGAAAGCATATATATAGGCAGCGGGGAAGTAGATGATAGCCATCTGAAAGCATACATATAGGTAGCAGGGAAATAGATGATAGCCATCTGAAAGCATACATATAGGCAGCAGGGAAGTAGATAATAGCCATTTGAAAGCATACATATAGGCAGCGGGGAAGTAGATGATAGCCATCTGAAAGCATACATATAGGCAGCGGGGAAGTAGATGATAGCCATCTGAAAGCATACATATAGGCAGCGAGTAAGTAGATGATAGCCATCTGAAAGCATACATATAGGCAGGAGGGAAGTAGATGATGGTCATCTGAAAGCATACATATAGGCAGCGGGGAAGTAGATGATAGCCATCTGAAAGCATACATATAGGTAGCAGGGAAGTAGATGATAGCCTTCAGAATACATACATGTAGGCCGCAACGTAATAGATGAATGCTCTGTGTATCTTTACAGATTTACAAGCTTACAAAACTGTAACTCACAATCATGTAAATTTAATTTTCTTTGTGATTTAATTACACTGATTTGTGATTTGTGGTTTTGCAATATTGAATTTTGTAGACACATAGTTTAGCTCTGTGGTGAAAGGAATTCATGTTTTTTCTAAGAACAGTCGTGTGGAAATTGATTTAAGATATAATTAAGTTGCAGTTCCTAGAGGAAGTTTATAATAAAGTTTGATTTAAATCCTAAATGAACATGCAAGTGTTGTAAGATATCAGTGACCTTATGGCATGATTTCAGTTGTTTAAATATCAATAATTCATCTCAGTAAGGATAAGATCAAACAGAGTTTAAGGTCCTACAATTACAGTTACAGTGCTTTAACCCATTAACAACCAGGCCATTTTGCACCTTCCTGACAGCCCCATTTTTTTGACATGTGTCACTATACGTGGTTTTAACTTTGGAACACTTAAACATATCCAAGTGATTTTAATATTTTTTGTGACAGTGTCTGTGTAGTGTGCAGAGGGCATCAGATTAAGGATTTGTGGTGATATATTTTGCATTTATTTATGAAAAAAACTAAAATTTTACAAACCCATAATCGTGACACCAAAATAAGTACACCAAATGTCGGCTTTATGTTGACATGGTTTTTCATGCGTTCTCTCATTTTTGTAGGATGTTAGAGGCTTGGAACTTCAGGAGCAACGTTTCACATTTTTATTAAAAATGTGAAATCATGGCCGGCCTCCTACTACACACATAGAAATTGACAGAGCTCACCGAGCCCTCCGACCCCCAGATCCGAAAGCACAGAATCCTAGACATGTAGTGTGCCGAATCCATTTCTATTCTATTATAGAACAGATTTTGTCAAAGCTAAGACATCAAAACAAATTCTGTACCAGGGAGCCTCGCTCAAGATCCTGCCAGATTTCTCAAGATCATACCTCTCCCGCTTTACTCTGGCATAACGTGCTGCCATACGACCTCTACTGGACCTATTGAGATAGCATAACCTTCTAACATATGTGGTCCCTCTTCACGACTGCTCTGGGGGAAAAGAGCTGTTCCCTCAGACTCTCGGTATCTCTGGGTCACCGGCCCTCTTACCTTTCTCCCTTATTTTCTCCTCCACTGGGCTCCTCTTTTAACCTCAGGAGGGGACCCAGTAAACACCAGATGTCTACCGGAAGCGGCAGAACAAGAGGCTCCCTCTATTCACAGTCTGCTTTTCTACCCTGAGAAACCCTCAACACACGATTCCAGTCCTGCTGGTACACTCTGCAAAGTGACTCATTTGCTTCATCAGAGCTTGAGATGTGAAAGTTCAACTCAAATCTCAAGACTAACTCTGCCTCTTAGGATGTGACGCCCCAAACCTCTGTCATTTGCCAGGGTGTCAGTAACGGCTCACCGATTCTACCATTACACCCCCAGCTTCGGCTGTTAGCAACTATTCTAGGTGCCGTTGGTTTACTTTCTTTGTACTAATCTTCTCTCTTTTCTTCCCACCCTCCATACCTTCTTACCTCCCCCTTCCCATCCCCTCCCTTCCGACAACCCCTGGTGGCAGCTGTAAGTTCTCACCGCAGAATCATCTTTCCCAGATGGCAGAACTACGGATTGCATACCTCAATGCCCAGGGACTGAGTTCCCCTTCAAAGCACTCGGAGGTAGTCCATCATTGGAGCACTGAAGCAGCTCTCCTCTCTGGAGCTGAGGCAAAAGCAGACTCTGACTATTACTACGCAATCTCCAAGCAGCCAAGCTGAAGGATAAATGCCTACTCATAAAAGTCTATGGAGGTATGCTGCAAGCATGTTGCAGTAAGTTACAAATGTGGTTGCATGCTGGCTAGAGCCCTTTGGAGCCGCATAACAAAGTCCTTCATCCCCGGCATTAAATCTGCCCCACATAAAGTTGTACACACCACCCCAGAGATAGCAGAGACTTTCCTTTTACACATAACTTTACAACTTGCTGACTGTACCCCAAGGCCTGACTCCCTGCCACCCCCCCATATCACCGTTCACCACCCTCCCAACAGATTCCATTGCTGACTTAGAAGAACTGTTCACTCCCACGGAGTTCGTTCGTGTGGTCAAAAATCTACCAGGAGGTAAAAGCCCAGGTCCTAACGGGTTCACGGGTAGATTTTATAAACATTTTCTACAAGAACTGAGCCCGATATTAGTAACCCTTTCAACACAGTCTCCCCTGACTCCCCTCGCAAGCCACAAGAGCCCACATGTGTTCATTCCCAAACCTGGCAAGGATCCCCGAGTGTGTTACAACTACCGCCCAATTTCACTACTTAATGTGGAACTAAAGATCTTTGCAAAACTTAACCTAACAGGCTTAACCCTCTTCTAACGACCCTCATTCATAAGGACTAGGTGGGTAGGGAGGGCCGTGACAACACTCTAAAGACCCTAGACATCATGCATTATGCCCAGTCACATCAGAAACCGATGATGATCCTCTCCCTAGATGCCGAGAAGGCCTTCAGTAGGCTCTCCTGATCCTCCCTAAGGCAACATTTAGATGGCCGTATGGGGGACATATATACGGCCGATAAATGACCCCCCACGGCGCCCTACATGTGCGGCTTCGTACCGCTCCGTACCATGCGAAAAGATAGGATATGTCCTATCCCCTCACGGCATACGGCGCCGTGCGCCATAATTCCCTAGCAGCGCTCACCTCCTCTCCCCACGCGCCGTCATGTGCCCAACATGCTACGGTACGGCGGGCAACAGGCGTCTGGATGCAGCCTTAGAGAGACCCTTTCTAACATTGGCTCTGTTCTCCATCCACATTGGCACTCGGCAAAGCTGTCCCACTACTATACAAGCTGGTAATGGAGCACCGCAGTGTGTAAGGGGTTTACACCAACGATTGGAGGAATTTACTATCATAGGTGTTACAGGCAGGTGTCAGCTGTAATAAACAGCTAACACCTGTAGCTGCTGGCAGCGACTCCGTTTTGGAGATGGTACCAGGAGTAGGATGTAATAGTACAGCACGGTTCAACAAGTCACTGCCGCCTTTGCAGTACTATTGCGTCGAGCATTGTGAAGGGGTCAATTAACTTTTTCAGGACTTAGCCTTTTTTTCAGTTTTTAGGATCCCTCATTCCAAAAGTTATAACTGTTTTATATTTATGTTTACAGAGATGTTTGGGGGATTGTTATGTACGGGATGAATTGTACTTTACTTTTTAGTGGTACAATTTAATATTCCATGCAATGTACTGGAAATACAGCACTTTATAGTACGTTGTGGTGCATATAGGGGTCTAACCCCTTGGTGCTGAGCATATTTTTCCCCTTAATGCCAAGCATTTACTTCCATTTTTCCATTGTTTTCCTCCTAAGCCCATAACTTTTACATTTGTTTGTGCCAGGCTACTGCGGTCATCGCAGCGGAAACAACCTGTGTGCCATATAAACCCCTGACATAACATTACATCCAAATGTGGCAACTCATTTGTAGTAAGGGATTAAAAAAATGCAGATGCATTCCCTAAAAGGCACTTGGCTTTAAGTGTAACAGGCTGTAAAGTGTTTCACAAGGTATAAAATGTTAGACTGCTGAGGGTCTGATCAACTGAACCCTTTACATTTCATAAGACCTCCCAAGTCCTCTCTGCGATTGAAACACCAGTGTGATTTGTTCAAAGATAACATAGGGGGACATTTATTATGTCTTGTCCTCAGATTTCTCTGAAAGTGACAGGGAGAGGTGTGGGCCAGGGCGTGGACGTCCCATCGCTATTTACTATAGGGACTACAACTGAAATCTCTGCTAGGTCTGACCTGGCGGAGATTTCATTACAGCAGCTGAGTTCAACTCCAGATTTACTATAAGCTTTGAGCATCTAAATAAATATGGAGTGGAGTACTGTACACTGGCTGGGGGAAAAAATCCCCCATGAAAAAGTAAACAGATCATGCTCTTGACTGTGCACTGATACTTCATTCACAGACATAATTCAATGGCCCTAGTTTGACCATGAGATACAGAACATACATATGGTAAAGGGTTTTTTTATAGATTACAAACAAAAAAATATTCTATACATTTAGATGGAGTAATGTTTTCTGGTGTTGTCTCAATTTCTCACCAGCCCATGTACCTTTAGTGGCTCAAAATTAATGTAGTCCACAGTTATTAGAGTAAGTGATAGATGTTCATAGCTGAATCGTATTCTTCAAACTGTCATATATATTTTTGTTGAGTCTTTCCTTTTCTGCCTTCCTTCTGTAATGTTTAGACATGTATTAATAACCTTTGACTTTATGTTCCAGGACATAACAGTTACAGTATATACTGTGCTCCTGTACTCCAGAAAGGACCATTGTGTTGTCACCAAGACAACAGAAATAAACAGTTCTTTTTAATTACGTGTGTACATTCATGACTAAAAATAGAGACGGGAACTTAAACAAAGCAAAGGATTTAGTAAAAGTTTATTACTGACCTGTAAAGTGCAAATTAAAACAGTCTGCACACAGTTATGTCACAGTACAGAGAATATAGACAGGCATGTCAGTGTACAGGTATAACAGAGAAAGCGATTTTACTATGTAGAAGTAATGTACACAGTTATGTCACAGTAAAGACTTAAAATATTCAGTAAAGGGACAATACATGCATCAAGAAACACAATACATGGATAAAACCCAGTGATGTCACAGTACAGTGATAATAATTATGAGGTTACAGTTCAGGAATTATACCATGATGTCACAGTACAGATATTTGCCAAAAGATATAGTGGGTAGCACAACCCAAAATACAATAGAGCAGATGCATAAATATTTATAAACAATCTAGCTGAGAGACAAGATGCACCACAAGTTGCTCATAGATAATACAATTCAAATGTTTATTTGTATCCAAACAAGAACAAAATCAGACATACATTTAAAATCATTTAAAACATGCAATGTACATGAAATGACAACCGGAGACCCCGGTGTGGGTCCTCACAGTAAACACCCCCTACTGCGAGTACTCAGTGGTCCTCAATAGTCCCTACCACTCACTATACAATGTAAGCCAATATGTATATGCTCAACGGAGGTGTGATTATTAGTCAGTGCATATGCCAACAAAAATCCCTGCCATGCAAAGTCCATACAGAACTCCAAAAGAACTTATAAATACCTGATGGCGTTTGTGAAGAAATTATTATATTTGTTATAAAGTGCAAGTGCTGAGTGCTAAGGCGTACAAAATGCCAGAAAGTGACGGCAGGAGTTGCAAAAGTGCAAATGCTAGTTACCAATGCTGGCAGGCAGGCATACAGGTGGAGGGAAAAAGAAGCAGGGGTGTGCGGCTCCCCACGCGTTTCGTCGCTCTAGGCGACTTCCTCAGGGGTATGCAGCAGCACAATTGGACCTGCCTTAAATACCAGTACTCACCCCCTATCCCACAGTCTCTGCGTGTAATAGGCTGCAATGCGCATGACCGGAAACGGATGGTTCCGAGACTGGAAGTAGAAAGGTACAATGATGCGTCTGAGTGCCAGTGTTATCATGGTTACCGGCATCAATAGTTAGGAATTTTATACGCACGCGCGTGCGCCAGAATGTTATGCGCGTGCACCAGACCCTAAAGCCAGATATGGGATACATAAGAGAAGAGGACGTCGGATTATGCGCATGCGCCCAATATAAATATAACAGGCGATAAATCCACTGTAAAAAACAGTCGGTAATTGATGGTGCAAGAAAAGGAGAACTTCTGACGACTTATGCGCATGCGCCCAATAAGGATGCGACACATGTTAACAATATGGTATAGTTAAATAAACCTGGTACCTAGGCACTAAGGACTATTAAAATGCAGTTGCAGTGTATAAAGATTATTGTGCCGGTGGGTGGGGGTGAGCACTGAGTACAAGACAGGAGATAACATGTACAAAAGACCAATAAACTGAAGACATAACAATGAGACATGACAGCTTGTTTGGTAATTACAAGAAAAGGAAAAAGAAGACCCTTGTTTCATAAATAGTAAATATAGCATGTGAAAATGCTGGTAAGTACTAGGTAATGACAAATCAGTTACCATTAAATATTATATGTGACAGACCCAAAATTTCCTGGGTAGTCTGAATATTGGCCAAGCCATAGCAGGACCTGCAGAAATGGGCCATGGGTCCAAGGGGTGATTGGGGACAGGTCACACAAATTGGGGTTATCCAGTGAACCCAATTGATTTGGAAGGATTGGACCGCCAAGGGAGATGTAACCCTTGGCACTCTACTACAACGGTTCTGTTCAAGATGATTGGAGTACATATCATATTTCCGGTAGAATTGAAGGTCGTTATATCAGCTAATCAAGTACGGCTATTCTCCAGAGGATTGGGGCTCTCGCCAGGTGTGGAGTACTGCAGCTATTCAGTGGTGAGATTTTTATTCAGGTTTCCCCGGCATCAAATATTTGGAGGGTCTTTCCAATCGCATATATATCTGAGATAGTGTGTCAAGACATAGAGGCAGCTCATTATAGGGTTTCTTGGTTTAATTGGTGAGTACTGGTATTTAAGGCAGGTCCAATTGTGCTGCTGCATACCCCTGAGGAAGTCGCCTAGAGCGACGAAACGCGTGGGGAGCCGCACACCCCTGCTTCTTTTTCCCTCCACCTGTATGCCTGCCTGCCAGCATTGGTAACTAGCATTTGCACTTTTGCAACTCCTGCCGTCACTTTCTGGCATTTTGTACGCCTTAGCACTCAGCACTTGCACTTTATAACAAATATAATAATTTCTTCACAAACGCCATCAGGTATTTATAAGTTCTTTTGGAGTTCTGTATGGACTTTGCATGGCAGGGATTTTTGTTGGCATATGCACTGACTAATAATTACATCTCCATTGAGCATATACATATTGGCTTACATTGTATAGTGAGTGGTAGGGACTATTGAGTACCACTGAGTACTCGCAGTAGGGGGTGTTTACTGTGAAGAGCCACACCGGGGTCTCTGGTTGTCATTTCATGTACATTGCATGTTTTAAATGATTTTAAATGTATGTCTGATTTTGTTCTTGTTTGGATACAAATAAACATTTGAATTGTATTATCTATGAGCAACTTGTGGTGCATCTTGTCTCTCAGCTGCAGTACAGATATAAGACACTAATTTCACAGTGCAGAGACAAAACACACAATGATATCACAGTACATAAATAATATACCCAGTGATGTTGCAGTATAGGGATAGTTAAGACAGTGATGGAGAAAACGTATTATAAGTTATGAAACGTATTAACCACATGTACCCCGAGGTAGTAGGGAATGATGCAGTCAAGATGTAGAAGAAGAGGTATCTAGCTGCTAATAGCAATGCTGCAATGCATTTTTGTGTTTTTTTCACTGTCAATGTTGATGGCGAATGTAATACACCAGTCATTTTGATTAAGATGATCAACAAATTGTATTGCCTCTCCTCTGCTGCCCAAATACTTGGGGGGGGGGGATTTATACATGCTTTATTCAGGTCAGATAGTAAGAAAACATGCATCTGTGTATTTTTACACAGTGTATGTAAACTTATGGTTTCAACTTTTCCGGAGGATATATCAGTGATGGCGAACCTTTCAGCGGCCGAGTGCCCAAACTGCAACCCAACTGCACACCCCAAAACCCCCCATATTATTGCCAACCAAAAATTAAAGCAGTAACTTTATGCTCCCTGTTCTTCAACAATGTTCAATCATATTGTCCTCCTGAGGACAAGATGGAAATTTACATCATTTAGCTTCTTTCCAGTGTCCCTCCGTACACAGAGAATTGTGGGGCCCGACAGAAGGTCTTCCAAAGATATCGGCCCCGTCTATCACTCATTCCCTCTTCCTACAGTCCCAAGTAGCGAAGTAAGTATGACTTAAATATTGACTGAAAGCAGCATCTTTTAAGTTGCTTGGAACTGCAGGAAGATTCCTGTCTGGTGCACCGTGGTGATGGCCCGGGTGCCCACAGAAAGGTTGAGTGCCACCTCTGGACCCGTGCCATAGGTTCGCCACCACTGGGATATATGTGTTCATCTGAATGCCCTCATCTGCCTCTGGCCATTTTTAATGAAAGTGAAAATTCACCACCACCAAGTTGGGAGACAAACCACTTTATTCTCTCTTGTTTTCACATAGGGGTACACCGCCTCTGCTGCCCAAATACATGGGGGGGGGGGATTTATACATGCTTTATTCAGGTCAGATAGTATGAAAACATGCATCTGTGTATTTTTACATAGTGTATGTACACTTGTGGTTTCAACTTTTCCTGAGGATATATCAGTGACGGTGAACCTTTTAGCGGCCGAGTGCCCAAACTGCAACCCAAAACCCCCCATATTTATTGCCAACCAAAAATTAAAGCAGTAACTTATTGCTCCCTGTTCTTCAACAATGTTCAATCATATTGTCCTCCTGAGGACAAGATGGAAAATTTACATCATTTTAGCTTCTTTCCAGTGTCCCTCCGTACACAGAGAATTGTGGGGCCAGCAGAAGGTCTTCCAAAGATATTCGGCCCTGTCTACTCATTCTCCCTCTTCCTACAGTCCCAAGTAGTGAAGTACGTATCACTTAAATATATGACTGAAAGCAGCATCTTTTAAGTTGCTTGGAACTGCAGGAAGATTCCTGTCTGGTGCACCTGGGTGATGGCCCGGGTGCCTACAGAAAGGGCTTTGAGTGCCACCTCTGGCACCCGTGCCATAGGTTCGCCACCACTGGGATATATGTTGTTCATCTGAATCCCCTCATCTGCCTCTGGCCATTTTTAATGAAAGTGAAAATTCACCACCACAAGTTGGGAGACAAACCACTTTCTATTCTCTCTTGTTTTTCACACTAGGGTTATCACCTATTTCTATTTGCCTCTATCTCTGCACTTTTCTTGGAGAGGAACCAATTTTCTCCATCCCTCCTATAAGTGTTTCCAAGGTGTTATAAAACTTAGTTATGGTAAGCTAAATTTTGAATGTCACATTCATCATTGCCTGCTCCCTATATCTGAGCTGATATGGATAGTGTATACAAAGTAGTCAGGAATCTCACTCTGCTGTTAAACTGATATCACCCAAGAGTTATATGACACTCTGTGGTCTTTGTATCACTCCTTTCCATTTTCACCATAATGTAGACATATTTATAGGGAACCTCCTGTTGCTTTTGATAGGTCAAATAAAGTAACCTTCTTGAGATTGTGATACCTTTTAATGGCTAACTGAAATATAAGATGTTACAAGCAAGCTTTTGGGACATCCTGGGTCTCTTAATCAGGCATGGTATAACAGGATTACTGGAGTGACATAGATTTATACACAATGAACAGAGAAGTGATGCAAAAAAATGTAAACAAAAGGGCAATAGCAATAACGAAGTTGAGACAACATGTCTTTAACCCCTTCCCGACATTTGACGTAATAGTACTGCATCGCGGGAGGTGCGTTCCCGCAAAATGCAGTACTATTACGTCAAGCTTCTGGCGCCGGCTCCTGAACGGAGCTGGCGCCAGAAGCTGCGGTTGTCGGCTATATATTATAGCTGACACCCGCCTCCAACAAAGGCAGGAAACTAATATTGGGACAAGAAGGACGGGGCCCCAGTACCTCTGGTTTAGATGTTCCTGTGTTTTGCCAGGGCAGCATTTTCCCGGTGAATTCTGCTGCTTCTAATGGTAGGACTCAATAAAGAGTCTGTTCCAAAAGAGGAGTTAGGATGGACACTACATACTACTAAGAGACCTGCGACAACTCCAAGTGTGACAAAAGTTTAGTTGGTCCCTTGATATATACTACCTCCTTATTGTCAGATTTTAAAAAATGGGCCGTGTCAGGAAGGTGAAAAGTGGCTTCAGCGTTAAGGGGTTAATTAGAAGACTTGGGCAGTTTGGTGATTTATTGCCTCCAAGTTGATGACTCTGGAGTCTCTGATGACCACTATCTCAGGAGAACATTTGTTAGAGGTTGTAGTGGGTCATGAATCCATTTGATTGATTGAGTCCTGTGTGGAGCGTGTCAAAGAGTGTAATAAATTTAATAAAATTTGTATCTTATTTTGTAACCAAAAATTGACATTTTATACTAGAACCTTAATGTCCATGTTATTACGGCCAGGACTCCAAAAGTGTTTTGCCACAGGTAGATGTTTCTGCTCATCTTTTATTGTGTGGCAATGAGACCTTATCCGGGCTTTTTTGTTCTGTTTCTCCAACATAAACCCGACCCCCGCACAGGACATTTTGTGCACACATAAGGTAGACCACATTAGAAGTGGAACATGAAAATGTCCCCAGGATGTTATATTCCTGCCGTGTGTTGGGGATCTGTATCTTGTCTGTGATAAAAATCAGAGAGCATTCAAATGAAGACAATAGAGAGCGGCACTCACCCAAAAATCTTCTTTATTCAGTTACTGCATAGGACAGGGAGGTGCAGCACAAGAAAGGCTTCGGCGACGGGCCGTTTCGCGCACTCCTGCGCTTCGTCTAGCCGGATGACGTCTCGTTTTAACCCATTCATTACAATGTGCTATCAGCACATTGTAATGAATGAGGAGTAAAATCCCCATATACTGCCATATTGCAGTATGGCAGTATATGGTAGGATCGATCAGACAACCTAAAGTAAAAAAAAAAATTATAATAAAAAAACCTAAAAATTCTAATCAACTCCATTTCCCTAGAACTGATATTAATATTAATAAAGAGTAAAAATCATAAACACATTAGGTATCGCCGCGTCCGAAAATGTCAGATCTATCAAAATATAATAACGGTTTTTCACTGCGTTTAACCCCGTAGCGGAAAATAGCTTTCAAAGTCGAAAATGACATTTTTTTACCCTTTTGGAAAATATAAAAAAATTTATAAAAAATTATCAAAAGGTCCTACGAAGTGCAATTTGTTACGCAGAAAATAAGCCATAACACAGCTCCTTATGTGGAAAAATAAAAAAGTTATAGATTTTTGAAGGTGGGGAGTGAAAAATGGAAGTGAAAAAACTAAAAAAGACCAAGTCGTTAAGGGGTTAAATATCTGACACCCTTATTTTAGCAAAAATTGTTTCCCGCACATTCCCATAAAATCAACTTACAGGTTACAGTTATATTCCCGGGTATCAGAGGGGATGTGCCCTGCTCATCCAGCCACTCCCATCTACTCTATCCCATGGCTTCTGCATTCTCACTATTCAGCACTTCATGTCATGTGACCAGCGTGATGTTTTCTTAGGTCACATGATATGAAGTATTACAAAGCAGAGCTTAAGTTGTAGTTGAATATCGTTCCCTAAGTATACACAGAGACACATAGCTGTCAGTCAAAATAAGTGGGCATGGTTCACAAGCAGCCTGGGAGAAAGTAAGAGTAATATCTTGAATAAAAGACATATCAGAAAAATGGCTTTTTAAGCAACAAGCCAAAAACATTTGAGGAGCACACATTGCAAAGTTCTCCATTTGCTGTTAGAGCTGAAATATCAACATATATTTGTGCAGGCAGTCCACGGGTTACATACAAGATAGGTTCTGTAGGTTAGTTCTTAAGTTGAATTTGTATGTAAGTCAGAACTGTATATTTTATAACTGTAACCCCAGCCATAATTTTCTTGGTCTCTGTGACAATTGGATTTTACAAATGTTAGGTTGTCATGAGAACACCTTTACTACCTGTTATAGCGGTTTATTGTAGCCTAAGGCAAAAGTACAGTAAATTACCAACATCCAGAGGTCCGTTTGTAACTAGGAGTCATCTGTAAGTCAGGTGTTCTTAAGTAGGGAACCCCCTGTATAAAGTATGTATTTTTTTTTACAATTTTGCTTATTACTGCTTTCATGATGGTGGAAACGATGGTGGCACAAGATGGATACCACCAGTGCTTTTTTCTCCTCTGAAATTACTTTCAGCATACAAGTGAACAGATGCTACAATGCTGATATGAACAGAATCTACAATGAAATGTGCAGGCAGAGGGAGGGTTGGACAACTGTCCTTTAGTGCCGGGTCCCGGGCTATTGGCCCATCTAACAGGCCTACTGCTTCCTGTGATATGGGAAGCCACGCATCATGTTCCAATGCCCCGGGACTCGCACTAAAGTACAGTGTCCACCCTCCCTCTGCCTGCAAATTTCATTGTATTCTGTTCATATCAGCATTGTAGCATCTGTTCACGTTATGCTGAAAGTAATTTTAAGGAGAAAAAAGCACGGGGGTATCCATCTTGTGCCACCATCGTTTCCACCATCATGAAAGCAGTATAAGCAAATGTTAAAAAAATACAACGTACGGGGGTTCCCTACTGAAGAACACCTGACTTACAGATGACTCCAGTTACAACACGGACCTCTGGATGTTGGATATTTACTGTACTTTGCCTTAGGCTACAATAAACCGCTATACAGTATGGAAAGGTGTTCTCATGACAACCTAACATTTGTAAATCCAATGTCACAGAGACCAAGAAAATGGCTGGGGTTACAGTTATAAAATATACAGTTCTGACTTACATACAAATTCAACTTAAGAATAAACCTACAGAACCTATCTTGTATGTAACCCGTGGACTGCCTGCACAATATATGTTGAAATTTCAGCTCTAACAGCAAATGGAGAATGCAATGTGTGCTCCTCAAATGTTTTGGCTTGTTGCTTAAAAGCCATTTTTCTCATATGTCTTTTAGCAAGAATTAAGATAATTTACTTTTCCCAGGCTGCTTGTGAAACCTGCCCACATTATTGACTGACAGCTATGGTTCTCTGTATTATCTTAGGGAAAGACTGCCAATATTCAACTACACACTTAGCTCTGCTTGTAAAAACTTCATATCATGTGACCTAAGAAAAATCACGCTGGTCCACATACATGAAGTGCTGAATAGTGAGAATGCAGAAGCCATGGGATAGTAGTAGATGGGAGTTTCGGATGGAGCAGGGCAACGTGCCCTCTGATACCCGGAAAAACCTGTAAGTTGATTTATGGGAATGTGAGGGAAACAATTTTTGCTAATAAGGGTGTCAGATTATAACGCACAACCCCTTACGACGGCCTTTTAGTTTTTTTCACTTCCATTTTCACCCCCACCTTCAAAAATCTTAACTTTTTTATTTTTCCACATAAAGAGCTGTTGGTTATTTTCTGTGCGTAACAAAGCACTTCGTAGTGACGGATATTAAATCCATGGTGCGTACTGGGAAGCAGGAAAAAAATTCCAAATGCATTGAAAATGGTGAAAAAAAACACATTTGGCAACGTTTTCTTGTGGGCTTGGATTTTACAGCTTTTCTGTGAGCCCCAAATGACATGTCTTTATTCTTTGGGTTGTCGATATGTATGTATACAAATTTGTATAGGTTTATAATGTTTTCATACATTTTAAAATTAAAACCTCCTGTCCAAAATTTTTTTCTGATTTTGCCATTTCTGGCGCAATCACTTTTCATACTTGGGTGACGGAGCTATGGGTGGTGTTCATTTTTTGCGACTTTGATGGCGTTTGTCATTGTTATCATTTTTTAGGACTGTCAGACCTTTGATCACTTTTTATTAACTTTTTATATTTTCCAAAATGGCAAAAAAATGTCATTTTTGACTTTGGACGCTATTTTCGTTACGGTTAATGCAGCGAAAAACCGTATTATATTTTGATTAGATCTGACATTTTCGGGACGTCGGCGATACCTAATGTGTTTATTTTTATGTTTATTAATATAATATCAGTTCTAGGGAAACGGGGTTATTTGAATTTTTAGGTTTTTTTATATAATTTTTTTTTTTTTAACTTTTTTTAACTTTACTTTTACATTTTTCAGACTCCAGGGTACTTTAACCCTAGGTGTCTGATGCGATCCTACCATACTGCCATACTGCAATATGGCAGTATATGGGGATTTACTCCCATCATTACAATGTGCTGATCAGCAAGTAAATGAATGGGTTAAAACGAGACAGCTTAGGCCTCCTGACGTCATCGTGGAGCGATGATGCGGGCAGATGGCGGCGCCCATGCGTGCCATCTTACTGAAGCCCTCCCGCATTGCCGCGCGATCGTAGTGAAAGCACCCGCGATCGGTGCTAGCCCGATCGGGGTGTTACCGGTAGGCCTTTGCTGCAATATGCCAGCAAAAACTACCGGCTATGGAGAGGGCTCGGCCCGCAAGCCCTCTCCTGCAGCCGGACCCGGCACGCGCCGTGCTAGTACGGCGCGTCGGGAAGGGGTTAATAGGACTCTATGGGAACCTGTAACTATCTGTATTTGTATAAATGTGGTGACAGGTTCCCTATAAGAAAAAAAGTTTTGTACCGTGTTAGTCGGTTGAAGAAATTCCTGTTGCTTTTGATAGGTCAAAAGTAATCTTCTTGAGATTGTGATACCTGCTCTCTGATTTTGATCACAGACAAGATACAGATCCCCAACACACGGCAGGAATATAACATCCTGGGGACATTTTCATGTCCACTTCTAATGTGGTCTACCTTATGTGTGCACAAAATGTTCCTGTGCGGGGGTCGGGTTATGTGGAGAAACAGAAACAAAAAAGCCCGGATTAAGGTCTCATTGCCACACAATAAAAGAAGCGCAGAAACATCTACTGTGGCAAAACACTTTGGAGTACTGTCGTAATAACTGGACATAAGGTTCTAGTATAAAATGTCCATTTTGGTTACAAAATAAGATACAAATTTTATTAATTTTAACACTCTTGACTCGCTCCCACAGGACTCAACCAATCAAATGGATTCATGACCCACTACAACCTCTAACAAATGTTCTCCTAGATAGTGGTCATCAGAGACTCCAGAGTCATTAACTTGGACGGCAATAAATCACCAAACGCCCAAGTCATCTAAATAAAGACCTGTTGTCTCAACTTCGTTATTGCGTATGCCCTTTTGTTTACATTTTTTTGCATCACTACTTGTTCATTGGTGTAAAATCTAGTTCACCCCAGTAATCCTGTGATACTCATCCTGATTTAAGAGCCCAGGATGTCCCAAAAGCCTTGCTTGTAACTCTTATATTCAGTTAGCCATTAAAAGGTATCACAATTCAAATGGGGACTTTATTTGACCTTCAACAGCAACAGGAGGTTCCCTATAATATTCTACATTATGTGAAACCATGGAAAGGGTGATTACAAGACCACAGAGTGTCATACTAACTTTGGTGATATCAGTTTAAAACAGCAAAGTGAGATCCTGACTATACTTTGTATACACTATCCATTATATCTCAATATAGGGGAGAGGCAAGCTGAATGTGACATCCAACTTAGCTTTACCATAACTAGTTTTATAACACCTGAAACACTATAGGAGGGATGGAGAAAAATTGGTTCCTCTCCAAGAAAAGTGCAGATAGAGGAAATAGAAATAGGGTGATAAAACCCTAGTGTGAAAAACAGAGAAGAATAGGGTTTGTCTCCAACTTGTGGGGTTAATTTTCACTCATTAAAAAATGACCAGAGCAGATGAGTCTTCAGTATGAACACATATATCCCAGGGTGGCGAACCTAGGCACGGGTGCCAGAAGGTGGCACTCAAAGCCTGGTCTGTGGGCACAGGGCCATAACCAGTTGCACCAGACAGGAATTCTTCCTGCAGTTCCAGCGCACTTAAAAGTTGCTGCTTTCACGTCATATTTTAAGTCATACTTCTTTCGCTTACTGTGGGACTGTAAATAGGGAGACATGAGTAGACAGGAGCGATATCTTGGGAAGACACTTCTGCTGTGCCCCACAATTCTCTGTGTACGGAGGGAGGACACTGGAAAGAAGCTCAACATGATGTTAAATTTCCATCTTGTCTCAGTGAGGACATATGAATTGAACATTGTTGACGACCGGGAGCAATAAGTTACTGCTTTAATCTTTGGTGTGGCAATATAAATGGGAGTGTTTTTGGTTGCCAGTTTGGCACTCGGCCCCTCCACTAAAAGGTTCACCGTCACTGATTTTCCTCCTCGAATATACACCAAAGTGTAACATAACTATGTAAAAATACACCGATGCATGTTTTCATATATCGACTTAAACGAATAAAGTCTGTATAAATCCACCCCCCCATGTATTTGGCAGCAGAGAAGATGGCTATAACAATTTGGTGATCCATCTTCGATCAGAAAATGACTGGTTCGTATTACAACTTCGCCATCAAACATTTGACAGTGAAAAAACCACAAAAATGCATGGCAGCTTGTATTAGCAGAGCTAGATACCTCTTCTCTACATCTGACTGGCATCATATCCCTACTGAGGGTTCATATACCACCTCCGACCTACCTCGAGGGTACATGTGGGTTATAGTGTCAATACTTATAATAAGTTTCTCCATCCCACGGTTACTATCCCTATCTGTTCAAATCACTGGGTATAATTATATTGTACCTGTGTATAATTGGGTTTTTGTCTCTGCACTGTGAAATTAGTGTCTGCTATACTGTTACTGTATCTGAGAGACAAGATGCACCACAAGGCTGCTCATATATAATACACTTCAAAGTTTATTTTATCCAAACAAGAACAAAGTCAGACTACATTTTAAATCATTGATAAACATGCAATGTAAAGAGAATGACAACACAGACCCCGTGTGGGTCTTCACAGTAAACACCCCCCTACTACGCGAGTACTCCGTGGTAACTCAATAGTCCCTACCGCACACTCACTATACAATTTAAGCAATAGATGGCTAATGGAGATGTAATATTAGGTCAGTGATATGCCAACAAAATCCCTGCCATGCAACGTCCATACAACTAGACTCCAAAAAGAACTGATCAATACACTGAATGGCGTTTGTGAAAATTATTATATTGTTAAAAAGCTCAAGTGCTGATGTCAAGGCGTACAAAATGCCCAGAAGTGACGGCAGGAGTGCAAAAGTGCAAATGCTAGCTCCAATGCTGCATGGTCAGGCATACAGTGGAGGGAAAAAGAAGCAGGGAGTGTGCGGATCCCCACGGTTTTCGTCTGCTCTAGGCGACTCCTCAGGGGCATGCAGCAGCACAATTGACCTGCCTTAAATTCCAGAGTACTCACCTCCATTAAACCAAGGAAAACCCTATATGATCTCTATGTCTTGACGCACTATCTCAGATAGATAGGCGATTGGAAAGACCTCCAATATTTGATGCCGGGAAACATGAATATAAAATCACCAACTGAGATAGCGCAGACTCCAACCGGCGAGAGCCCCAATCCGCTGATCGAATAGCGTACTGTGATTAGAGATATAACGACTTCAATTCTACAGAATATGATATGTACTCCATCATCTGACACGAACCGTGTAGTAGAGTGCAACGGGTTACATCTCCTCGTGCGGTTCAATCCTTCCAAATAATTTGGGTTACCTGGATACCCCTAATTTTTGTGTACCTGTACCCCAGTCAACCATTAGGCACCATGGCATCTCTGCCAGGTCCCGCTAGGGCATGTCCAATATTTCAGACTACAGCAGGAAATTTTGGTTGTCCTATAATAATATTTAATGGTAACTGATTGAGACAGTCTTTGTACGTTGAAGCCTGTTGATCATTACCTATACTTACCAACTTCTCACATGCTACATTACTATTTAGAAAAAAGGGTCTTTTTTTCCTTTCCTTGTAATTACCAACAAGCTGTCAGTATTACTATGTATCCGTTTCAGTTTGGGCGTTTTGTACATCGTTATTGTTGTAACTCATTGCTCCCCCCCACCGGAACAATAATCTTTGACACTTGCAACTGCAGTTTAATAGTCCTTAGTGCCTGAGGTCCGGTTTATTGTAACTATAACATATTGTTAACAGTGTGCAAATCCTATTGGGAGATGCGCATAAGTCGTCAGAAGTCTCCTTTCTGCACCCATCAATTACCGATGTTTTTTATTAAGTGGATTTATGCTTGTTATATTTATATTGGGCGACATGCGCAATAATCCGACGTCACTCTTTCTCTTATGTATCCCATTACTGGCTTAGTCTGTGTATGGCAAACGCACTAATTCTGGCAGACGCTCTGTCCATATTCTAACTATTGTCTGTAACCATGAACACTGTCAAAGCGACGCATTACTTGTACCTTTCTACTTCCAGTCCGGACCATCCGTTTGCCGATGCGCGCATGCAGCCAGTAACACGACAGAGACGTGGCCGATAGGGGGTGAGTACTGGTATAATATGTAAGGGTCCAAGTGTCGCGCTGCATACCCCCGTGAGGAAGGCGCCTTAGAGCGACGAGAAGCCGTGGGGAGCGCAAACCACTGCATTCTTTTTCCACTCCACCTGTCAATGCTGCTGCAGCATCAGTAACTAGCATCTGCACTGTTTGCACACTCCTGCCGCACTTCCTGGGCATTTTGTACCCTAGACACAGACCTTTTGAACTTTAGAACAAAAATACTGTCCTTCACAAACGCCAGGTGATTTATCAATCTTTTTGGAGTTCTTATGGACTATGATGCGCAGGGAGGTCTGTTGGCCTATGCCCTTACTAATCATCACACCTCGCGTTGAGCAGATTACATATTGCTTTACATTGTAATTGAGTGGTAGGGAATATTGAGGACACTGATGTACTCGTTCAGTAGGGGGTGTTTACTGGTGAAGACCCACATCCCGGGGTCTCCGGTGTCATTTCATGGGACATTGTCATGTTTTAAAAAAATGATTTTAAATTATGTGATTTTGTTCTTGTTGGATACAAATAACATTTGTAATTGTATTATCTAGGACAACTTGTGGTGGCATCCTTTCTCTCAGCGAGCACTTGTTTATAAATATTATGCTCTGCTCTATGGTATTGGGGTTGTCTACCCAGTATATCTTTTGGCAACTAGCTGGATGTGACATCATGGTAATTATTTCCTGAACTGTAACCTCATATGATTCACTGTACGGTGACATCATGTTTTATCCATGTATTGTGTTTTCTTGATGCATTATGGTCCCTACTAGAATCTTTTAAGTCTTACTGTGACAAACTGTGTACATTACTTCTACAGGTAAAATCGCTTTCTTCTGTTATACCGGTACCTGACCATGCCTGTCTATCTTCTCTGTACTGTGACATAAATGTGTGCAACTGTTTAATTTAATGTGCACTTTACAGGTCAGTAATAAACTTGTACTAAATCCTTTGCTTGGTTGAAGTTCCCGTCTCTATTTTTAGTCGAATGTACACACTAATTCAAAAGAACTGTTTAATTATCTTTTCTGTTGGGGCTTGGTGACAACACAATTTCCTTTTTCGGGAGTAAGGGCACATATATACTGTAACTGTTAAGGTCCTGGACCTAACGTCAAAGGTTATTATACATGTCTAAACATTACAGCAATACTGCCAAAGGGAAAGACTCAAAAAAATATATCGACTTTGAAGAATAACGATCAGCTTATAACATCTATCACTTACTCCTACTAACGGTGACTACATTAATTTTGAGCCACACTTAAAGGTAAATGGCTGGTGAAAATTGATACAACACCAGAAACATTAACTCCATCTAAATTACAATATTTGTTTGTTGTTTTGGGAAGCTATAAAAAACCTTGTACCATATGTATGTTCTGTATCTCATGGTCAAACTAAGGGCCCTTGAATTATGTCTGTGATGAATTATCATTGGCACATCAAGAGAAATCGGGTTACAGTGACATACTCTCCACTGGTCCATATTTAATTTAGATCTCAGAGCTTCTGTAAATCTGGAGTGAACTCAGCTTCTGTAATGAATCTCCGCCAGTCAGACATACAAGATGTTCAGTTGTAGTCCCATAGTAAATTATCGCTGGGACGTCCACGCCTGGCCCACACCGCTCCCTTCACTTCGATTCATAGACAAATCGTGAGGACAAGACATATAATGGAATCCCCATGTTATCTTAGAACAAATCACACTGGTGGGTTCATCACAGAGAGGACTTGGGACTTTTAGTTCATTGGTCTTATGAAATGTAACGTTCAGTTGATCAGACCCTCAGCAGTTCTATACATTTATACCTGGTGAAACACTTTACGAGCCGGTTACACTTAAAGCCAAGTGCCTTTTTAGGGAATGCATTGGCTGCATTTTTTTAATCCCCGTACTACAAATGATGTTTGCAACATGTGGATTTAATGTTTAGTCAGGGTTTTATATGGCCACAGGTTGTTTCCTCTGCGATGACCGCATATCCTGGCATTAACCAGAAAAATGTAAAAGTTTAGGGGCTTAGGAGGAAAACAATGGAAAAATGGAATTAAATGCTGGGCATTAACGGGGAAAATATGCTCACAACAACCAATGGGTTAGACGCCCATATGACCACAACGTACTATAAAGTGCTGGAGTTCCATACATTGCATGGAATATTAAATTGTAGCCACGAAAAGTAATTACCATTCAGCCCTCCCGTACAGTAACAAGCCCCCGAAACATCTCTGTAAACATAAATATAAACATTTATAAATAACTTTTGACAGGGGGCCTAAAAACGGAAAAAAGGCTAAGTCATGAACAAGTTAATTGACCCCCTTCCAATGCTCTACGCCATGGACTGCAAGGCGGCAGTGACTTTTTGAACCGTGCGGTACTATTACCATACTAACGCCTGGTACCATCTCCAACCGGAGTTCTGCAGCAGCTACAGGGGTTAGCTGTTTATTACATCGGACCCGTGCCTGTTAACACCTCTATAGTAATTCTCCAATCGTTGGTGTAAACCCCTTACACAACTTCGGTGCTCCATTCCCAGCTTGGTATATAGTGGGACAGCGTTGCCGGAGTGCCATGTGGGATGGAGACAAGCCAATGTTAGAAAGGGAATCTCTCTAAGGCTTGATCCAGACGCCTGTTGCCACCCCGTCCGTAGCCTGTGTCGGGCCACATGACCGCGCTGGGGAGAAGGAGGTGACGCTGCGAGGGAATATGCGGCACGCGCCGTATTCCGTTAGGGGATAGGACATATCCTATCTTTTCACGGTAACGCACAGCGGGTACGAGCCGCACATGTAGGATGCCGTGGGGGGTCATTTATCGGCCGTATATATTCCCCCATACGGCCATCTAAATGTTGCCTTAGTGAGGTTCAGGAGAGCCTACTAAGGCCTTCTCGGCATCTATGGTGGAGAGGACATCATAGTTTCTGAGGGGGACTGGGCATAATGCATGAGGTCTAGGTCTTAAGTGTTGTGTCCACGGCCCTCCCCTACCCACCTTGTCCTTATGAATAGGGTCTTAGAAGAGGGTTAAGCCTTTATAGGGTTAAGGTTTTTGCAAAGATCTTTATTTCCAAATTAAGGTAGTGAAATTGGTCGGGTAAGTGGTAATGCACATGTGGGCTCTTGTGGCTTGCGAGGGGGAGGCATGGGGAACTGTGGTTAAGGTTTACTAATATCGTTTCTCAGTTCTTGGAGAACATGTTTTATAAAATCTACCCGTGAACCCGTTAGGAACCTGGGCTTTTACCCTCCTGGTAGTTTTTGGGACCACACACGGAAACGAACTCCGTGGGATTTGAACATTCTTCTAATCACAATGGAATCTGTTGGGGATGGTGGTGAAAGTGGATAGGGGGGGTGGCAGGAGTCAGCCTTGGGGGTACAGTCATAAGTTTGTAAAGTTATTTGTAAAAGGAAGTCTCTGCTATCTCTGGGGTGGTGTTTAAACAATTTATGTGGGCAGAAGTAATGCCGGTGGATGAACGGACTGTGTGATTTGCGGCCTCCAAAGGGCTCTACCAGCTGCAACCACATTTGTAACTTACTGCAACATACTTTCAAGCATAGACCTCATATACCTTTTATGGTAAGGCATTTATCCGCCAGCTTGGCTGCTTGGAGGTTGCCATAATAGTGCATGTTGCTTTGTCCCCCCGAGCTCCAGAGAGGAGAGCTGCTCGCAGTGCTCCACTTCTTGTCCTACCACCCTCCGAGCGCTTTGACGGGAACGCGGCCCTGGGCATTGAGGTAGGAAATCCGTAGTTCTTCCATCTGGGAAAGATGATTCTGTCTGCGGTGAGAACTTACAGCTTGCCACCATGGGGGTGTCGGAAGGGAGGGATTGGAGGGGGATGGATAAGGTATGGGGAAAATGTGGGGGCGGTTTTAATAAAAGAGAGAAGAGTTATAACAGAAGTAAACCAACGGCACCTAGAATAGTACTAACAGCTGAGCTGTGGGTGTAATGGCAGAATCGGTGAGCTGTACGACACCTGCAAATGACAGAGGTTGGGGGGCGTCACATCAGCCTAAGAGGCAGAGGTTAGTCTTGAGATGTATGAGTTGAACGTGCACATCTCAGCGCTGATGGAGCAAATGAGTCACTTTGCAGAGTGTACCACGGACTGGAATCGTGTGTTGAGGGTTTATCATGGTAGAAAAGCAGACTGTGATAGCGGGAGCCTCTTGTTCTGCGCTTCGGTAGACATTCTGTTGTTTCTGGTCCCCTCCTGAGGTTAAAAGAGGGCCAGTGGGAGAGAAAATAAGGGAGAAATGTAAGAGGGGCCGGTGACCCAGAATACAAAGTCTGCAGGAACAGATCTTTTCCCCCAAGCGTCGTAAGAGGAACTGGAAAACCACATGTAAGAAGGTTATGCATCTAATAGGTCCAGTAGAGGTCGTATGGCATCAGCGTGTGCCAGAGTAAGCGGGAGAGGTATGAATCTTGAGAAATCTGGCAGGATCTTGACGAGCTCCCTGGGAACAGAAGTTGTTTTTGATGTCTTAAGCGTTGACAAACCTTTCTGTACGAGAATAGAAATTGATTCTGCACACTCCATTTCGGAATTCTGTGCTTTCGGATCTGGGGGGCGGAGGGCTTGGTGAACTCTGTCAATTTCTATTTGGGTAGTAGGAGGCCGCATGATTTCACATTTTTAAATAAAATGGGAAAGTTGCTCCTGAAGTTTCAAAGCCTCTACATCCTCACAACTTTAAGAACGCATGAAAAGCCATGTCAACATATGCCGACATTTGGCCCAAAACTTATTTTGGTGTCATGATTGGGGGGTTGTTAAAATTTTTAGTTTTTGTCTAAACAAGGCAAAGAGATCACCACACATCCCTTAACTCATGCTCCTCGCACACTCCCACAAGACACTGTACAAAAATTCTTAACATCACTTGGATAGTTAAGTGTGTCCAAAGTTAAAAAAAAACCACGTAGAGTTTACACATGTCACAACAATGGGGCTTCAGGAAGTACACAATTGCCTGTGTTAATGGGTTAAAGCACTGTACCTTTAATTGTAGACCTTAAACTCTGTTTGCTCCTTATCCTTACTGAGACTAATTATGATATTTACAAACGGAAGTCATGCCAGAAGGTCCACTGATCTCTTACACACTTGCATTGTCATTTAGGATTTAAATCAACCTTATTCTAACTTCCTCTAGGCCTGCAACTTAATTATATCTTAAATCATTGTCCACCCGACGGTTCTTAGAAAAAACTAAATTCCTTTCACACAAGCTAAACTATTGTCCTAACAAATCAAGATTGGCAACCACAAATCACAATCAGTGTATTATCCAAAGAAAATTAAATTTACCTGATTGGTATTTGGAGTTTTGTAGCTTGTACATCGTAAAGGCCAGAGCATCATACTATACGTCGCGGCCTACGTGTATGTATTCTGAAGGCTATCATCTACTTCCTGGGCCGCCTATGTGCTTTCAGATGGTATTCAGCTATTTCCCGCTACCTATATGTATGCTTCAGAGGCTATCATCTACTGTCCCCGCTGCCTATATGTATGCTTTCAGATGCTATCATCTACTTTCCTCCCTGCCTATATGTATCTTTTCAGCTGGCTATCATCTACTGTCCCTGCTGCCGCCTACATTATGCTTTCAGAGTCTATTAGCTACTTCCCGGCTGCCTATATGGAGGCGGCAGAAATGCTATCATCTATTTCCCTCTACCTTATGTATGCTTTCAATGACGATCATCTACGTCCGCTTGCCCTAATGTATCTTTCAGATATCTTCAGCTACTTCCTCTCCTCCCTGCCGAGAGATATTCTTTCAGATGGCTATATCTACTGACTGCCCACCCTGCTACATGTATACTTTCAGATATCGATTATCTACTGCCCCGCTGCCTATAGTATATTTTTTCATATGGCTATCATCTACTTCCCGCCGCCTATATGTATGCTTTCGATGACCATCATCTACTTCCCTGCTTGCCTATATTTGCTTTCAGATTGATGAATCATCTATTTCCCCTCTGCCTATATGTAGGCGTTCATATTACATCAGCTACTTCCCTGCTGCCTATATTATCTTGCAGATGGCTATCATCTATTTCCCCGCTGCCCTCTATGTGATGCGTTCAGATACCATCATCTACTTCCCTGCTGCCTATATGGTATGCTGTCAGATGGCTATCATCTATTTCCCCGCTGACTATATGTAATGCTTTCGAGAACACATCTAGTTCACCGCTGCCTTATGTATGCTTTCAGATGAACAGCACTACTTCCTGCGCTCTCTGTATGCTTTTCAAGGCTACATCTAGTCCCCCTGCCTATATGTATGCTTTCATATGGCTACATCTACGGCCCTGCTGCCTATATGTATCTTTTCAGATTCTACTCTCTATTTCCCCCCGGCCGACTGCAGGGGCGACTGGGCAATTTAAATGGCCCTTGGAAAAAACTGGGAAAAGTGGCACCAGTTTATGGCGATCAACCAAGTGGGTTGGGTCAGATAATGTTGGTGGGGTTATACCAGACAAATGTTGGTAGATGGCCTTAAAACGCAAACAAGAACATCTTTTGCTAGGAAGTGAATCTATGTGCAAGATGTGACCTTCGATCAGGAAAGGATGCCAAACACCACGACACGAAAAGCCTTATCTACCTTTCTCCCTCCTATGTACAGGAAGATAACTTACTATAATACGGCCCCTATGTACAAGAAGATACACATACTATAATAACTACCCCTACCCCCTATGTACAAGATATAACTACTATAAATCTGCCCCGGAGGTAACAGGACTATCAACTCTATAATACTGCCCCTTGTACACGAAATACTACTATAATACTAATAACTGCCCCCTATGTACAAATATAACTCCTATAATACTGCCCCCTATGTACACAACTCTAACTACTAAATACTGCTCCCGATGTACAGAATATAACTACGATAATACTGCCCCTATGGACACAGAATAGCACGAAGAGAATACTCGTCCCCGATGTACAAGAATATAAAACTACTAGAAAACTGACTGAATACTCTGCCCCCTATGTCACTAATATAACTACATAATACTGCGACCAGCTATGTACAGGTAGTAACCGATAATACGGCCCCATATAACAACACTTAATATAACTCAAAACTGCTCCCTATGTACAGGAATATAACTACTATATACGGGCCCGCGGGAACAACATCTAACTACTATAACTGGCCCCCTATTACAAGAATATAAACTACTAATCTACTATACTTCCCCCTATGTACGAATGTACTACTATAATACTACATATATAACAGAAGCGAGCATGCAAAAATCAGTATTATCATATACAGCTAAAGAAACACAGGGAAGCCTCACTAGGGCACAGCCCAGTGACAAATCATGTGACGTATCCCCTGAAGGGTGTGCTCGTTCCTCATCTTCTCATTATTCCAATTTCCACCATCACCTGTCCTCTTCCTCCTTTACACAAGCAAGTCTCCTGCAGAGTTGACCACACAGACGTCGTAGGTTCTGACTTTCCCATTGTCCTTCTTCTTCTTCTACCCACACATACTGTGCCCCAATACTGTAATGAGAGCCCCGACAGTAGTACACACACCTATGCCCCAGAATGTAAGGATAATGTCTTTCTCTTTCTCTCTTTACTCCTTAAACCAACCCCCCCCCCCCACCCCCGTATTGATAGAGCTCGACGAGACCAGGTTAATAATAATGCCCCGTCCTACCCATGTCATAAAATTAACGCCCCTCAGCAGCCGGCCCAGCACAGAATCAATGCCGACAGCCTGCCCCGACATAAATTGAAGGCCCCAGCCTTCCCCAGTGAGAAAATTAATGCCCCCAACCGGCACCGAGACAATAGAATGTTATGCCCCCAGCGCCCCCTCATAAAACAGAGAATTAAGGGCCCCAGTCCTACCCCCAACACAGAATTAATGGCCCCAGCCTGCCCCAGAGATAGAATTAATGGCCCCCACCCGCCCCAACATAGTATTAAGGGCCCCCCACATCCTGCCCCATACCTAGAATAATACCCCCAGCCTACCACAGACATAGATTTTATAGGCCCCGACCCGGCCCCGACAGAGAAATAATGCCCCATGCCGCCCGATAGAATAATAGCCCCCCGCCCAGACATATAATTAATTCCCCCGCCAGCCCCAGATTAGATAATGCAACCTTGACATATACGAATGCCCCCGCCACGCAGATAGAACAAGAAGGCCCACGCCATATAATGGATTGCCCTTGCCAGCCCCCGATATAAATATGCCCCCCTGCCAACATGTCATTAATCTCCTGCACCCCAGATAATACATAATGCCCCACCAGATAATGCCCCCTGCCCACCCTAGATCTAGACATAATGCCACACGCCACCCAACATATAATTTAATGCCCCCCTGCCCCGTCCTAGAGTACAATAATGCACACCCCCCTAGTGCCCCCCCCCCCCCCATTCCGATAATTAATTGCCGCAGCCAGTCCAAGATATACATAATGCCCCCCCCTGCCCCAGACAGGCAGTACTCGCCTCAAGCCCCATATATAAAGATGCCCCCACCATATAAGCCCCCTTCCAGCCCCTAGAATAAGCCTAATGCCCCCTGCCCGCCCAGCAGATTATTTGAATGCCCCCTGCCAGTCCCTAGTATACATAATGGCCCCCCCCCTCCCATGCATAGAATTACTGCCCATCCAGTCCCGATATACACTCCTGCCCCCGCCCCCCCCCCAGAACTATAAGTTATGCCCTGCCCCGACATATAATTTATGGCCCCCTGCCAGCCTAGATATACAATAATGCCCCCTGCACCAGACAATACTTAAATGCCCCCCCCGCCCCATAGATATTTTATGCCACCCTACCCCTCATAGATAGAATAATTGCCCTCCCCCAACCCCAGACAGATAAGTATGCCCCCTGCAAGCCTAATGATTGCCCCCCCGACATATATTAATCCCCTCCCCGCCCCCCAACATATATTTATGCCCCCTGCACCCTAATATGGACATATACTTACTCCCCCACCTGCCCAAGCATATATTTATGCCCCCTGCCAGCCTAATGCACCCCCCCGCCCCAAAATAATTTTTGTTGTCCCCTTCCTATCTAAAAAAAAAACAAAACGATACTCACCCTTTTGGCACAGGTTTCTTCCTTTCCCTCGGCGCGGTGCCTTGGGGTAGAGCGTCAGGATAGTGCCGGTCACGGCTCTTACACGCTCCGCGCCTCCACACCAAGCCGCGGAGCTGCAGGGAGGGACGGACAGCTGACTGGGAAGTGCCACCTCCTCCCCACGCTACACAGGTCGCGCAATGACTCAATTGCGCGACCTTGCAGCTGCCCGTTAGACACGACGCAAAGCAGGCGGTGCCTGCGCTGCGTCTGTGTACTAATCATGTACCTCATCGTACGATGCCTTACTTATAGATTATTAAAATTGGTAGGGAGGGATTTGCGGACCGCCCGCACCAGCTCCTGACCGACCGGCCCACCGGAAATTCCGGTGGGTAAATGGCCAGTCCGCCCTGCCTACAATGTAACTTTCAGTATATCTATTATCTTCTTCCCCGCTGCTATAGTATGCTTTCAGAGGCTCTCATCTATTTCCCCTCGCCTAGGTGTAGGCGTTCAAGGGTATCAGCTACTTCCCCGCTGCTATATGTATTCGGGCAGAGGTGCGATCATCGCCTGTCCCCGCGCCTGTATGTATGCGGTCATCAGATGAACCCCATCTACTCCCCGCTGCCCTATATGCTATGCCTTGCAGATTGCTTCATTTACTTCCTCGCTGCCTAGATGTCTGCTTTCAGAGGGTATCATCGACTTCCCCGCTGCCTATAATGTATCTTCAGATGTATCATCTACTTCCCCGCTGCTATATTTATGCGGTCCATATGGCTATCATCTATTCCCCTCTGCCTATAGGTATGCAGTTCAGATGGGTATCATCTACTTCCCCGCTGCCCGAATGTATGCTTTTTCAGATTACCATCATCGACTTCCCTGCTGCCGATATGTAATGCTTCAGATGGCTATCATCGATTTCACCCCCCGGCTAGATGTATGCTTTCAGATTGCTATCATTTACTTCCTTACTCCCCTCCGGCCTCTAGTATGCTTCAGATGGGGGTATCTCTACTGACACGGCGGCCATGTGTAGCTTTTCAGATTACCATCCTACTGCCTGCGGCCTATATATCGCTTTCAGATGACCATCATCTACTTCCCCCGCTGCTCTATTATCTGTCAAATGGGTATCATCTACTTCCTCGCTTGGACCTAATAGGTAATGCTTTCAGATGGTATCAGCGCCTATCCCCGCTCCGATAATTGATTTCAGATGGCTATCATCTACTCCTTGCTGCCTATTGTATGAATAAGATCGGTATCCATCGACTTCCCCCGCTGCTTATATGTATCTTTTTAGACTATGGCTTTTTATCTAATTCTCTGATGGCAATTTGTTAACTATTTTTCTTAATCAGATTCCATAAACGAAAAAGGGGCAGCAAAATTGGCGCAAATAAAGTGTGTGGCCTGTGGATTGATGTAGATTTTTCTTTCCAGGCCCAATATTGCAATGCTAAAAACTCAAAGCGTGCAGGGGGAATTTAATTGCATAACAAGGTGGATCAGTTTTTCAGTCTGGATGGACGTCTAGACTCCAGGCACCGGGAGGGGGGTAAGCTTCTTATATGGTTGACCCTACCTTCTGAAAACCACTTTTAAAATTATTTACGGCCCATCTAACAGGCCTACTGCTTCCTGTGATATGGGAAGCCACGCATCCTAAAGGCTCCCATGCTGTGCAGACAACTGCAGTGCATCACTCTCAATTTAACAACTGACTTGGGCATTGTACAAATGCCTTCTGACACAGGTTGTATGTCAGGATACAGGGTTAGTGGACACACTGAACCAACGTGTATGACGACATAAGCCGACACCTGGTAGTGGAGTCTAAGTGACATCCAGTTTTCACTTTCCAGCCCAGTTTCCAGTTTCCAGTTTCCAGCCCACCGCAAAGGGGGTTCGACTTGCTGCAGCGTGGTACCACCAGGTCGCTCCACAGACATAACTTTGTACATGGTGGTGGCCATGGTGAGGTACAAAGTCGTGAGGCAGAATGCTGGTCGGGGACAGGGGACAGGCAACACAAGATTGAGGTTAGGAGAAAGGCAAAAGGTCAAGGCAGGCAGCAGAGTAGCAAAGTCAGGGATGGAAGTGGGGACACAATGGGAATTCACCGATTTCCGGCAGAGAGCAGAGGAAGTCCATTTATTAGGGCAGGCGACCAGTAACACCAATTAGTGGTGCGCTGGCCCTTTAAATCTCACCGAGCCAGCATGCGCTGGACAACAGACTACACCACTGGAGCCGAGAGAGGTGAGTGACGCCACGACCAGGCTGCAAGGGCACGGAGAGGCACGCGGGTGCGCCTGTGACACGATACATGGGTCGGAAGGTCACCCATGACAGTGTGTTAATATTTCTTTTTTGTTAATAGTTACATGGAATTATATAAGAAACCAGTCCTAAAACTTACTGTAAAAAGTTTTTACTTTAAATAAGAGGAATTTAGACATCTATTATGTGCCGATAATTCCATGTAAAACAGTGATTAGCTCCAAGTAAGGCAGGGTGCAATCAGTCTATTGTGTTCTCCAAATGTTCTGCAGGGCTGGGGAGTGACAGGTTGCACGCTGGCAGAGATTCTATCTGATGCCGTCTTACCAGTACTGCTGCCAATCAATTGGTGTTCCACCCCCACATTTGTTCCCGTTATCCAAATGCTAGCTATGCAATTAACAGACATGTGTGGGCATACATCCATATATAGTTCCGTGGCTCAATTGAGCTTGTATTAAGGTTCTATATGTTTGTTACTGCTAGGAACACAAAATGTCTCCAAATACAAACAAATATATAGCATGTCTTAGCTTTCTTATAGTGGATTTAGTCAGATACAGCAAACATTTACTATATTTCAAAGAGATTATGTGGTCGAAAAAATTGTGACTTCAAAAATAATTAGTTTGACTTGAGAAAATAACTAAGATGGTTATGCAAGCTCAACAATCACCACACTTTACCTTTTTGATGCTGATTGTATATTAAGTGCTCTCTGTTCAGGGGCCATCTTACCTCGCATGAAATGGGATTTCGTCAACAGCAGAGTTGTGAGACCACTGTGGTCAGTATATATTAGAGCCGTTTTTCCTGTTTGTCATTTCATTACCAAAATGCAGAGATAATGGGGCACATTTAAATACCCCGTCACTGGAGTTCATGGAAAGTGTATTGTCCGACTCCAATGCACTGAGCGGCGATTCGCTAAGATTGTGCGTCTGATATCATGAATGTGTCGCATCCCCGCTCAGGTCCAGCAGAGTTCACCTTCTTCTTCGTGGTGCATGTAAGTGCTTGGGCTTGCAACACAATTTGAGAGTTAAATCCCATGCTCAGTCCAAATCAGTCAGATCGTCCGACAACATGCCCCCTAAATTGTGTCGCATGGAAGCCAGTGCAGCTACACCAAAAAAGGGTCGCATGTGACACAATCGTAACCCACCCCTTACTTAAATACATGTGCAAGCCATTTTTCCATTGAAGATAGGGCACAGTCCGAAAAAAGTGTTGCAAAGCGTCGCTAAGCCTAAGTAAATGTAATTTCCAAGACTATGAAGCAAAGCGTCGCTAAGCCTAAGTAAATGTAATTTCCAAGACTATGAAGTTGTAATATTTCCATACACTTTACGAGAATTGCAGTTTAGTCATGTAGATTCTCCTTATAATACTACAGAGTTTCACAATGTAGGAGTCTTGCCATCGGAAACCTGCCACTACAAGTGGTAGGTTTCCTTTAATATGTTTATGAAAAGAAATATGTACATGGCAATCACAAGAATCACAAGGTTAGTAACAAAGTGGTTCTTAAGAACCTCTCGCACACCCCAGACATCTCAGTCACTTTATCATCTTCCTTCATTGCCTTTGCCTTGATATGCCGTACACATATACCTGCACTTTGAAGCACTAGAATTGTATATTGGAGAATGCGAGAAGGCCCTTCCAGCAAATAAGGACATCATAGTTGTATTAATGTCATTTGATGGAGCAACCTAATACTTCAGAGGAGTACTCTAACCAAAACCATATTAGGTGGTGGCCAGTACGTGTGTGACCGTCCTGCTTAAATATCAGTGAGACAACAGACAAGGACAAGACCAACAAAGAAAGAGTAGTCAGAACCAAGTCTAAAACTAGAGGGACCACGAAGCACCATACGCCGAAAGGATGAATACCCTGAATCCCTGAAAGGATCGCACCCTGGTGTGCTAGCATCATTTTATGAATGGACTGCTAGCGGAAAACATGGTGACTGCGGACTAACAAGCACTGAGGATACATTTATAAGGACTTTAGGCAGACTCCTGGTTATAAATATTGATAGGACCTTTTTTTGTAGGATTTTCACTGGTTGCAGATCACGTCAGAGTAGGCATCAGGGTGCGGTCAGTGGGGCAGATGTAATTACACGGCCATTGCGATCCAGCGGCGGTTTTATGCCAAAGATTAGGGGTCCCGGGATTATGAAGGGGTAGTTCCTCGACGGACACCAGGGGGCGCTGCTGCAATGATGAAAATCATCTGAACGCGCCGGAATACACCAGATCGGAACCAGGTGAGGTAAGCGCTTCCAAACGCGAAACTTTTCAGTTTTTAAATGCGGCGGGTTTTCGAATAAGTAGGGTTTTCGATCGGCCACTCCCCCCCCGATTTACGTCCGAGAGATGACGGCGCCGAGTTGCGCCACAGGTACGATTCGCGTGAGCAAAAATACCGGGGACATTTCAGGTCACTCGCCCGCAAACTCGGAAAATATTAGTGGTAACACGTGGGTGAAGAAAAGCGATAGGGCACTTAGTAAAATGACACCCAGTGTCTCAGTTTTTACACGCAGGTTTAGTGTTTTCAATGCATTTGAAATGGGTTTTCACACCAGATAACGTGAGTGAAAAGGACCATAAGGACTGAGCTCGATCTGTTCTATGGCAATGAGCACGTGAAAAACGCATTGCAAGTGATTGGATTGCATGTTCTCGACTGCCACTGCGTTTTTGATGCTCTCCATAGACTGTTTGGTGGATTTTCACTCGCGTGACTGCAAAAGTAGCGGCCTGATGAGATTTAAAGTGCGTTTTTGTTAAAAAAAATAATAAGAAGTTCTGAAAACAACATGATTATTAAAGGGTAAGAGTGCATGCCGTTCTGCACATTGAAAAGAAAGCAAGAACATGAGTGAAAACGCAAGTGTGAAGGGACTTAAGTGCACCAGAAAGGAGATTACTGAGTGTGGGCCATAATAATGAAACTGATGGTAGAAATCGACCAGTATTCACACGAATGCCACATCGATATTCAATTTTTGTACAAAAAAATTAAACACCCCCATAAACACTTAGGGTTTTATTTGACAATCGTGGTGTGAAAGGTACTGGTGGCAATGTCTCACAACCATATACTTAATAAAGCTAGAGCAGTGCATTAATCCGTTCAGTGCTTTCTACATCCTTGGGCAGATTTACATAAACGGGCGTCACGATCCCCAAGGGCGATCACTCCGGAGGGGCATGTAAGTACGGCGCGGTATTCAAGCTCATGGCGACCATTTTCCTGCATGGGATCGCTTCCCCAACTGAGGGCGCCGGGAGAGTGCACCTATTCGTCATGGGGTGAGTGGCATTGCCTTGCGCACAATTTGAATTGGACAATCCTTGCTCGTCGAATCAGTCAGGTTGTCGACACCCAACTCCCGATTTGTGTCCGCCTGCCAAAGGCGGCACGCTTTTCCCAATCCGCTCAGCGTGCGCCACAACCCCTCAAAGGTAGTGCAAATCGGCAATGTCGTGGACCCGCCAGAAAAGGCGCTGTTCGTACCTTAGTAAATGGGGCACACAGGAGCTTTGGAATTATTCTAACAAATAACACATCCTTTACAAGCAATATATTGTGCCTTGGATCACCCTTTCCTTCTCCCGGGCCCGGCGCAAGTGCTCCAGGAGCGCCAATGTAGATCCGGCTCTGGTCGCGGGATCGCGAATGGACCGGGTAAGTAAATCTGCCCCACTATATACTGTTCATTAACATGCAACTATTGGTTTATTCCAGAAGATCTTAGACGGAAACACTCTTATCTTCTTTTATACATACCAAGCTTACTTTTGCTGTACAACCTTTTCTCTGTTTAACAAATGATTTGTTTAACAATAATTCCATCCCTTCTTTGCTCTAAATGCCATGATGCCTCTGCACAGTAGCATATAACCATTTAGAAAAAGCACTATCTCATCTTTGCTGTAAACTGGGGGTGCACAAATATGATTCTCTCCATCAATATTATCCTTACCATATGTATACAGTCATGGAGGCTCGCCTGTGGATCCCTTGTTCATAGCTATGTAACAGGAACCTGTATATGTGCTTCATTCCACAATTTTTGCATGGGAAATTTAAAAATTTACTAAAACTCCAGCTAATAGGTGCCTTTTTATAGCACAACACTACTGACCACCATTGTTTTTCTTTAGGTCATGATAGTTTGGTTTTCATGGTCATTAAGGGAAGGTATGGTCACAGAGCAGTACTTGATAGAGAACAACTTATGCCTTTCCAACAATGCATAAAATGGTTAGGTGCTACAGAGTAGAAATGCACCTACAATAGTTGTGTACATAAAGGGTTTCACATCTGTTGCTAAGGCATAATAATATATATGGAAAAACACCTCTACAGAGACTTTTGTACTGATTATTTTTTCCTAGTTTTTGTTTCCCATTTGCAATATTCATGAAAATATAATCTATTGTAGTGTGAGAGCACTTCAGTTTTAATGAACTGTGCACTTCAGTTTTAATGAACTGTCCATTTACAGCTACAGCATGATGAAAATGTCTAATGAGCCATGAGAAAGTAACACAGAAAGTCAGCTCACAGGTCTCCATGGTAAAAGGGAACATCACAAAATGTTCCAAACAAGCAAAGGATGTTAATAAACATGAGTATGCAATCTAAACTCTTCAACCAGCCCTATGTTCAAGGCCATAAACACAACACATAGGTTCAAGTGTTCGATTTTGAAAATAGGGATATAAACACAACACATAGGTTCAAGTGTTCGATTTTGAAAATAGGGATTTGATTCATTTTAACATAAATTTAATTCTGTATAAAAAATGATCATGACTTGCCATATACATGACATGCCTTCTAACTCATGTTTCCACTCTTCCACCATATCCATGCAACATGTTCATGAAGAGATCAATCATGGCCCAATATAGAAGCCGCAGCATTTTGTGATATGCTTAAAGGAAATGCGCCGGCTATAAAGTTTAAAAAGTGTTTTAAACCGCGATACCGCGGTTTAAAACACTAACTAAAATAAGCTCCGGCACCAGCTCACCCTGAGCTGGTGCTCGGTATTGCCATCGGAAACCTGCCACTACAAGTGGTAGGTTTCCTTTAATATGTTTATGAAAAGAAATATGTACATGGCAATCACAAGAATCACAAGGTTAGTAACAAAGTGGTTCTTAAGAACCTCTCGCACACCCCAGACATCTCAGTCACTTTATCATCTTCCTTCATTGCCTTTGCCTTGATATGCCGTACATACATATACCTGCACTTTGAAGCACTAGAATTGTATATTGGAGAATGCACATATACCTGCACTTTGAAGCACTAGAATTGTATATTGGAGAATGCACATTCAAAGCAAATAAGGCCATAGTTGTATTAATGTCATTGATGGAGCACCCTAATACCTTCAGAGGAGTACTTCCCCAAAACCATATTAGGTGGTGACCAGTAAGTGTGTGACAGTCCCTGCTTAACTCTCAGTGATAACAACAGACAAGGACAAGACAAACAAAGAAGAGTAGTCAGAACCAAGTCATAAACCTAGAGGACACGAAGCACCATAACGCGAAAGGCTGAATCCCTGAAAGGCTCGCACCCTGTGTGCTAGCATCATTTTATGAATGGACTGCTAGCGGAACATGTGACTGCGGCCTAACAAGCACTGAGGATACATTTCTAAGGCCTTTTATGTGTCAGAATCCTGGTATAAATATTGATAGGATTTTTTTGATAGGATTTTAAACTTGCGTTGCAGATCACGTCAGAGTCTGATCAGGGTGCGGTCAGTGTCTCAGTTTTTCACACATGTTTTTCGTGTTTTCAATGCATTTTAAATGTGTTTTTCACACCAGGATAATGTGAGTGAAAAGGACTCAGGACTGAGCGCTATCTTTTCTATGGCAATTGATCAGTGAAAAACGCATTGCACTTGCATTGGACTTGCATGTGTCTCAGACTGCAATGCGTTTTTGATGCATCTCCATAGACATGTTTGGTGCGTTTTTCACTCGCATGACTTGCAAAAGTAGAGCATGTCGAGATTTAAACGTGCGTTATAAAAAATAAAGCAAGTCTGAAAACACCCATTGATTACAAAGGGTCAGAGTGCAATGCAAGTTCTGCACATGAAAAGCACGCACAGAACACTTGGTGAAAACGCAAGTGTGAAAGGGACTTAAGTGAACCAGCGAGCACTCGAGCATCGGGAAAAGTTCGTCTCGAATAACGAGTACCCAAGCATTTTAGTGTTCGCTCATCTCTAATAAAGATCCATTGACACAAAATCTAGCACGGTTTTGTTTGGAAGATATTTTTATTATTGTTATTGCTTTTAGCCATTATTTCTTATACTTATATCAGCACAGTTCTACCGGAGGCACAAAATTTCATGCATTAAGCTAGAGATAAAATATGCTAAAATATAATACAGTAAGTTATGGATTACACTCATCTGGTTTTACACATCTTTGTCCAGATAGAAGATATCCCTTATTACAGACACATTGTGGAAATCTTCCGGCATAACAGACTTCGGAGCCTCCTGGATTGGCGCATGTGGGTTGGCAGGCGGTTGCATTGTGCACATACTGCATGTTATCACTACACGTTACGTTACAGTCTTTAGGGCTGACACATTGTACAGATTCTCCATCAGTCCCGGTCTGAGGCAGGAGACCTTCGTCACATTTACAAGTTATCCTTCCACGTTTGTTACAAACTCTCGGAATGCCGGGACCCACATTGCCGCAGGTTATTTCACAGTCTGACACTACGGCCTGACGGCTGTTGGGAGGACAATTCAGAACTGGAAAAAAAGCAAGAAAGTAAAAATAATATCCAATAAAACAAAAAAATAACAAACATATGATATATTTTTTATAATGAAACCTTATTTTTGATACACAAATAGTAATTAACTGTATATCTAACTATCCATCTAACATCATGGTGCAGATTTACTTACCCGGCCGATTCGCGATCCAGCGGCGCGTTCTCTGCACATCATTCGGGTCCGGACGGGATTTATGAAGGTAGTTCCTCCGCCGTCCACCAGGTGGCGCTGCTGCACTGAAAATCATCTGAACGCGCCGGAATACACCAGCTCGGACCAAGTGAAGGTAAGAGCTTCCCAAGCGACACTTTTTCGGTTTTTAAATGCGGCGGTTTTTCCGAATACGTCGGGTTTTCGTTTGGCCACGCCCCCCCCGATTTCCGTCGCGCGCATGCCGGCACCGATGCGCCACAATCCGATCGCGTGCGCCCCAATCCCAGGGCAATTCAGGTACAATCGGCGCAAATCGGAAATATCCGGGTAACACGTCGGGAAAACGCGAATCGGGCCCTTAGTAAATGACCCCCCATATCTATCTATCTATCTATCTATCTATCTATCTATCTATCTATCTATCTATCTATCTATCTATCTCATATCTATCTATCTCTCTCTCTATCTCATATCTATCTATCTATCTCTCTATCTCATATCTATCTCCTATCTATCTATCTATATCATATCTATCTATCATCTATCTATCTATCTATGTATCTATCTATCCATGGGCCACATTTATCACTTTTGTGCGCCTAAGTGTAGTAGTTGCGCCTAAATTCTGGCGCACTGTTTTGCCAGAATTATCACAAGCTACAACCATCTGTGATAAGTATATTTTCTGCCTCTTATTAATCACTTTACTTTAAAACAGTTTAGGCGCAGTTTAGGCGCAGTTTAGGCGCAGTTTAGGCGCAATGTTAGATTCAGGCACTTACATGTGATCCTGCTACAAGCTCCTCTCTGCTTCTCCCACAGCCCAGAATGAAGATAACATCACAGCATGCAACCCAGGGTGGGACACCCAGCACCCATGACCTCCCCAGCAGGGGCTTCTCCTGGGGGGACCCCCCAATGCTGGTCCCTGCTGCCACCCCTGTAATTCGCAACCTATCCCCCTCAGACACACTGGTGATACTGTGCAGAATGACATGGTGGAGACACTTGTCCTGTTTCTGCAACAATCTGCAAACTTCTGCAAAGTTTTCTTAGCGTCTCTTGCGTAGCTCAGGTTTTTGCAGAAATTTTGTAAATAGAAGGTGATGACCTGTAAAATAGAGTCTTGCATCTCCGGTCTCAGTGTATCTAATGTTCTATTATATTTTCCAGTTCTGCAGAGTATCTCATGTATCATTTATGTTCTACCTAGGGGGGGATCTAGTGTCTGGCTAGCAGTGCCTGCTAAAATGAGCTGTTCTGCAGAGGGGCTCAGTCGCTTTTTTTTTTTTCAGATACGCCACCTTCCGGGCTGGAGTGTTTTTTTAGCTCCCGTTTTTGCGCCTAAATGAAAACGTTGCAAGTAATGAATCACAGTAGTGCAGCAAAACATCTGGATTGCTAGTTATAATAGGGAAAGCTGGTTATTTTTGCTGCGCGGCCTAGTTTTGGCGTTGTAAATCGCAAAAATGGCGCAAAAACGATGCTCCTGAATGAAAGGCGCAAACATCAGAAAAAACGAGTTATCATTGGCCCATGTATCTATCGATCTACCTACACATATCAAATATCTATCTATCTATCTATCTATGTTCTCTCTTATCTACTATTGTATCTATCTCCTCTCAATAGTCATCTATCTATCTCTATCTATCTATCTATCTCGATCTATCTATGTACGAGAGAGGTGAGGTGACGCCCACGAAAGAGCTGCAGGGCACGGCCAAGAGGCACGCGGGTTGCGCCTTGTCTGTGACCGATACATGCGGTCGCAGGTCACCTGACAGTGTGTTAATATTTTTTTGTTTAATAGTACATGGAATATATAAGAAACCAGTCCTAAAACTGTACTGTAAAAAGTTTTTTACTTAATTAGGAGAGGAATTAGACATCTATTAGGTGCCGAGTAATTATGTAAAACAGTGATTAGCCTCCAAGTAAGAGGTGTGCAATCAGTCTTATTGTGTCTCAATGTTCTGCAGGGCTGGGGAAGGACGGTGCCGCTCGGCAGAGTTCTATCCGATGCCGTTTACAGTATGCTTGCCAATCAATTTGGGTTCCACCACCAATTTGTTCCGTTATCCAAAATGCTGAGCATGACAATTAACAGACGCATTGTGTGGGACATACATCCAATATAGTTCCGTGTGATCATGAGCTGTATTAAGGTTCATATGTTGTTTACTGCGAGGAAACAAAATGTCTCAATATACAACAAAAATATAGTAGTCTTAGCTTTCTTTAGTGGATTAGTCACACTTAGTATATACAGCCACAACATTTTATGATTCAAGAGGCTTCTGTGGTCGAAAAAATGTTGGACTTCAACAAAAACAATTAGTGACCTGAGAAAATAACAAGATGGGTTTGCAAGCTCAACAATTCACCACACTGTACTTGTGATGTGATTGTATATTAAGTGTCTCTGGCGAGGGGCCATCTTACTCGCTGAAAATGAGGATTTCGCAAACAGCAGAGTTGTGAGACCACTGTGGAGTCAGTATATATTTAGAGCCGTTTTTCCTGTTTGTCATTTTCATTTACACAAAATGCGCAGAGATAATGGGGCACATTTAAATACCACGTCAATGGAGTTCATGGAAAGTGTATTGTTGACTCAATGCACTGTGAGGCGATTCGCTTAAGATTGTGCGTCATGATATCAGCATGGTCGCATACCCCGGCTCAGGGATCAGCAGAGTTCACTTTTTCTTCGTGTGTTGTAGTAAGGACTTGGCTTGCACACATTTGAGAGTTAATCCCAGCTCAGTCCAAATCAGTCAGATCGTCCGACAACAAGGCCCTAAATTTCTCAATTGAAGAGTATGGAGACAGTCCGAAAAAAAGTGTTGACAAAGCGTCGCTAAGCCTTAAGTAAATGTCCTTCCAAGGCTATGTTATGACGTCTGTAATATTTCCATAATCTTACGAGGAATTGCAGTTTAGTAATGTAGATTCTTTTTATCCCCCTTATAATACTACAGAGTTTCACAGTTGTAGGAGCATAACATTCACAAAAGTTTCACAAAGTATGGTAGTCTAACATTCGTGCCCGCAAAATAAACAGGAGCAGCAAAAATCACAATGGGGGTATTATTAAGGGCACACGATGAGTTTTTTAACTGAATAATTCGTTTTCTGTCGATTTCGCTGTATTTGTTTGTAACCAGGATGTTCGGCGGACGGATTGGGCGCATGCGTGGCCGGCTGCACGCGACAGAAATCGGGGGGGGTGGGAGGGGGGGCCGTACGAAAAACGCAGGAGGGATTCCGACAACAACCACCGCTTTAAAAACAACAGTGTAAACCTCGGACTCGACGCTTACCTGCCCGAGCCAGGCTGTGAAGATCAGTGCATTACGCTGAACTGCAGCGCAGCAGCGAAACCTGGTGGCGCGGAAGGAGAATACTAGTGAATAGCCAGGAAGAAATGACACTGGCACTGCATGAGAACAGCGCGCGGGATCGCAAAATGGACCGGTAAGGTAAAAGGTATAATCTGCCCCACTATATACTGTCATAAATGCAACTATTGGTTATCTCAGAAGATTTAGACGGGGAACACTCTTACTTCTCTTTACAAATTATGACTCTTCCAACATGATAACTATGTTAGGTGCACGGAGTGAAATTGCACTACGACACTAGTTGTGTACATAAGCATTTAAATCTGGTGCTAAGGGACATATAACTATATGGAGAAAAACATCTACAAGAGACTTGTACGATTAATTTTTATAGTTTTTTTCCCCTTTGCAATATTCATGAAAATTATATCTATTGTAGTGTGGAGCCTTCAGTTTTAATGAATGACCATTAAAGAGTACCCAGCCATGATTGAAATGTCTAAATGAGCAATGAGATAAGTAACACAGAAAGCAGACTCACAGGTCTCAATGTAAGTAAGGGAACATCACAAAGTTCCAAACAAGCAACATGATGTTTAATAACCTGGTATGGCAATCTACAACTCTCAACCAGCCCTATGTTCAGGCCCATTAACACAAAACACATATGGTTTCAAGTGGTCGATTTTGAAAATAGGGATCTGATTTCTTTGAACATAAATTAATTGTATAAAAATGATCGACTTGCCATATACATGACAATGCCTTTCTACTCAGTTCCACTATTCCGTCAATACCATGCAACAATGTTCATAAGACGATCCTCATGGCCAATATAGAAGCCGACCAGCATTCTGGATAGCGTTAACTAGTTTTATTGAAAAGAACATATGTACATGGCAATCAAAGAACTACAAGGTTAGTTATACAAAGTGGTTCTTAAGAAACCTCTCGACACCCCAGAATACTCAGTCACTTTATATCTTCCTCTCATTGCCTTTGCCTTGATATTGGTACAACAGATACACTGCACTTTGAAGACTAGAATTGGATATTGGGAGAAGCCACTCCAAGCAAATAAGGCACATAGTTGTATTAATGTTCATTGATGGACACCCTAATGACCTTCAGAGGAGTACTCTCCCAAAACCATATTAGGTGGTGGCCAGTAGATGTGTGACAGTCCTGCTTAAACTATCAGTGAGACAACAGAAAGGACAAGACAACACAAGAAAGAGTAGTTCAGACCAAGTCTATAAACTAGAGGGACACGAAGCACACATAACGCGAAAGGATGAATCCGAATCCCATGAAAGGACTCGCACCCTGTGTGTGAGCATCATTTGTATGAATGGACTGCTAGCGGAAAACATGGGACTGCGGAGCTAACAAGAACACTGAGGGATACATTTCTAAAGGCTTTATGTGTCAGAATCTGGTATAAATATTGATGTAGGACCTTTTTTGTATGGATTTTCAACTGCGTTTTTGCAGATCACGTCAGAGTAGTCTATTTCAGGGTGCGGTCAGTGGGGCAGATTTATTACCCGGCCATTCGCGATCCAGCGGCGGTTTTATGCAACAGTTCGGGTCCGGACGGGATTTATGAAGGTAGTTCCTCCGCAGTCCCAGGTGCGGCTTGCTGCATGAAAATATCTGAACGCGCGGAAATACACCAGATCGGAACCAATGAAGGTAAGCGCTTCCAACCGCAACTTTTCAGTTTTTAAAAGCGGCGGTTTTTTCACGAACGTCGGGTTTTCGATCGGCCACCCCCCCCCGATTTCGTCCGTCGCGCATGACGGCCGATGCGCCACAGTCCCATCGCGGTGACGCCAAAATCCCGGGGCAATTCAGGTACAATCGCCGCAATCGGAAAATATTCGGGTAACAAGTCGGGGAAAAACGCGAATAGGGCCCTTATAAAAGACACCCAGTGTCTCAGTTTTTACACGCAGTGTTTATTGTGTTTTCAATGACATTTGAAATGGGTTTTCACACCCAGATAACGTGAGTGAAAAGGACATACAGGGGACTGAGCTCGATCTTTCTATGGCAATGAGTCACGGTGAAAAACGCATTGCAAGTGATTGGATGCATGTTCTCAGACTGCCATGCGTTTTTGATGCATCTCCATAGACTGTTTGGTGCGTTTTCACTCGCGGACTGCAAAAGTACGGCTATGAGATTTAAACGTGCGTTTTCAAAAAAATAAAGCAAGTTGAAAAACCCATTGATTATAAAGGGTCAGAGGCAATGCAAGTTCTGCACATGAAAAGCACGCACAGAACACTTGGTGAAAACGCAAGTGTGAAAGGGACTTAAGTGAACCAGAAAGGAGATTACTGAGTGTGGTGCATAATTAATGAATACTGCTAGGTAGAAATAGACCAGTATTCACACTAATGCCACCATAGATATTAAAGTTGTCCCACAAAAATAAACAACCCTCCATCAAACACTTATGGTTTTATTGTAACAATTAGCTGGTGTGAAAGTACTGGTGTGCAATGTCATTCACCACCATTATACTTAATATACAAGATAGAGCAGTGCATTAATCCTTCAGTGCCTTATATCACACATTGGGGCAGATTTACTTACCCGGGCCTGTCACGATCCCCAAGGTGCGTTCTCCGACGTGGATGAAGTCCGGCGCGATTCTTCAAGATCATGCGACCATTTTCCTGCATGTGTCGCTTCCCCGCTGAGGTCCGCCGGAGTTCACCTTCTTCTTCCTGGTGTGAGTGCATTGCCTTGCGACACAATTTGAATTGTAAATCCTGCGCTTAGTCCGAATCAGTCAGGTTGTCCGACGACCCACCCCCCGATTTGTGTCGCATGCAAGTCGGCACGATTGAGCCAAAATCCGATCGCGTGCGCCAAAACCCCCACTCAAATGTACTGCAAATCGGAAATAGTTGGGGACCCAACGAAAATGCGCCGTGCGTACCCTTAGTAAATGTGCCCCATTATCTATAGTAATTATTTTCTTAACACTAACACATTACATTTAAAAGCAAATTATTATGTTTCCTTAGAAACTAATTCCAAAGAGGATTCTTCCTTACAAAAACTGAAAATAGCATGAACAATGTGTCCCCACTCCCCTTGTGTCTCAGGTCAATGTGCCTTAGACTGTTTACACTGCTGAATCATTGCTAACAGGCACAACACGTCCAGGATTTCCTTCTAATAACCTTTAGAGAGCTTGTAGACGCGGTAAACAGAAAGTACGTCACCAGCACACACAATTCCCACTTGGGAGTGGCACACAAAATACTCATTATAAGTAAAGATGACAAAATAGGTTACAGTTACAATGCATCTTATGACAGTCAAATGAAAGAGTCGAGTTATGAGTCACTACTACTCCCACATTGCTACTTGCGTTAAGCTCCCATGTTACATCATATAAGGTCATAAAACAATAGGTGTAAAACATACAGGGGTAAATGTGTTTGGTGCTACTCACATCATATGAGTTACATTACATTTTTTGTCTATAAAATACCTTATTATTGGTGTCATTTACATTCCTATTTTGCACCTATTATTTTCCAAACAATATTCAAAACTGTTTAAAAGTTATAACATTGTCATAAAAAATGTGTAATATCAAAAGAAATTCTAAAGAAACAATGCAACCAATCGGTCAAAATAAAGTAATTGAACAGAATACAATTTTGGGGGAAATTTCTCAGAAGTGTCTCAGAGCAGAAATGTTTTAGTGGTTCATGGGACCCAGTCGGTGCTCAGCTTTCATTTTCCCACAGTTCATTATAAAATTAGATCCAAGCTCTGATTGGTTGCCATGAGAAACTAGAACAGTTTTGCTCTCTGATGACTACCCCCAATGTGTTCACATAAGTCAACAATAAGTTTTCTTGCCGTCTGGAAATGTTCCACGATTAGTTCCATGTGAACACTTCTACAGTATAAAGCAAACAGAAAAACTGAACTGGAAAAAAAAAAAAAAAAAAAAAACGACGCTTACCATGCGCGCGGCTCTCCTTCACGTACTATGTAGCCGCGCGCACGGTAAGCGCCGAGCGCGTACCTCCCTGCGCCGGCTATAAAGTTTAAAAAGTGTTTTAAACCGCAATACCGCGGTTTAAAACACTAACAAAAATAAGCTCCGGCACCAGCTCACCCTGAGCTGGTGCCCGGTATTTCCATCAGAAACCTGCCACTTCAAGTGGTAGGTTTCCTTTAATAGTAAGATAATTTATTTTTGTGTGGGGAGATTAATGTGTTGCACATAAGACCAGTAGACAGTTTTATGCTGGTCCAGATGTATCATTGGGGCTCATTTACTAAGGGCCCCGTGGACCGTACTTTCGTTGGACATCCCGGCGATTTCCGTTTTGCTCCGCTGGGACAGGGATTTAGATTTCCGTTTTGCTCCGCTGGGACAGGGATTTAAAAGGGGTTTTTGGCCCACGCGACCGGATTTTGGTGCAATCCCGCCGGCTTTCATGTGACACAAATCGGGGGGCCATCAGACGATCCAACGGATTCGGACAAACTGTGGGATTTAACTTGAAAATTGTGTCGCAAGCCAAGCACTTACATACTCCGGGAAGAAGAAGGTGAACTCCGGCGGACCTGATCGGGGAAGCGACATATGCAGGATATCGGGCGCACGATCTTCATGAATCGCGGCAGAGTTAGTAAGTAAATATGCCCCATTGTGTCTAATTCTGGATTTTAAATCTGGAGAAGTTTTAGACCTTGGAGTCTTACTTTGCACTCTCTATTATTTGATCTAGTATCTCTTTTTGCTATGAGAAAACGCACCATCAAGTGGGGAGGTTTCCTTTAATATGTAAGATAATCTTATTTGTTGTGGGGAGATTAATTGTTTGCACGTAGACCAGTAGACATTTTGTAGTGGCTTGGCCAGATGTATCATTGGGGCTTCCTTTACTAAGGCCCCGGGACCGTGTACTTTCGTTGGACATCTGGCGAGTTCCATTTTACGGATTTAAAAAGGGGTTTTTTGGGGCCCCGCGACTCGATTTTGGTGCAACTCCCACCGGCGGCTTCATGTGACTACAAATCGGGGGCCTCATACTTATCCAACGTATGTCGGGACAACTTTGTAATTTAACTTGAAAATTGGGTGTCGTCAAGCCAAGCACTATGTCTACTCCGGGAAGAAGAGGTGAACTCCAGCGGACCTGATACGTGGAAGCGACATATGCAGGATATCGGGCGCACGATCTTCATGAATTGCGGCAGAGTTAGTAAGTAAATATGCCCCATTGTGTCTAATTCTGGATTTTAAATCTGGAGAAGTTTTAGACCTTGGAGTCTTACTTTGCACTCTCTATTATTTGATCTAGTATCTCTTTTTGCTATGAGAAAACGCACCATTTTCTCAAGGTCACCCCATTTTAGCACTATTTCAGAAAAGTGCTTACAACTTTGTAAAACCCTTAATAACTGTGGTGCAATTTGGTGCAGACACCACGATAAATTTCCTCCTATGAGTTCTCCGTGGCATTCATCCTACAACCCATTATATTGTAAATGAACACAATTTTAGTATTATAAACTTTTAATTTTAGTGTTATCACTTGTCTAATATATTTTCTATCATTAGTGTTTTAAAGTAGATCGGGAATATTATATAAATGATTTTGCTATTATAGTCTGCAGTGCTAACCATTCATATATTTACAGTTCTTGGGGTATTGTCTGTGTACTTGGCTGTGAAAATTAAATTTAGACATCTAATGCAATGAAGTTGTCAATAAATATCTACATTATAATTACATAAGTAAATTATTCCTCAAACAGTGGCATTCAATTTTTGTCTCCAATGTAAGAATTAGTTACTGTATTTGCCATAGATAACCCTTATGTATTAATTGACTGATCTCAAGGAATGTTAATCTATATTGGTGGAATCACCTTGTTTACTCCAGTTTGGAAGCTATGTTAGAACTTGTGTTACATTTATAGTAAAGGAGAGCTTGTTATAACACTTGCAGTAACTGTGTGGGAGGATTGCTCCAGGCAAACCTTGGAGTGGAAGTAATTTGTCACGCAAAAGAGATTATGCAAACTGCTCACCTGCTTACCTTAGCAACAGTTTCAGTTTACAGGGTCATGTATGGAAATAAAGCCAACAGTACAGGATACGTATCCTAAAAGGCTGCTCCAGTATCTAGTGCAGTTTCTGTTTGGCACAGATACTCAGCATCATCTCATCATAGAGAGAAAACGGAAATATATGACTTGTTGAAGACCGGCAGCACGTACTCCATAGATTTATGTTTTCATAGTATTGCTGGTCTTCATTCACTTGTGTGTAAAAGAAATCTACCATTGGTACACAACTTTCTGAAGTAGTTCCCAATGAAGATTCCCCATGCTTGCAGTGGCTGCATCCCATTATTTGCTAACTCTGGGATGCAGCTGCGGCAGAAATAAAATGTATTCAAAGATTATGCTAATTAATTTCATAGGCTACTTGGGGGGTGTAGTAGCCTCAGACCTCTCCAGGGCCGAAGGCTACTTCAGGCTCCCAGTAGCAGGGGGTGTAACTTGAGGGGGTGCAGAGGTTGCAATCTCACCTGGGCCCAAGAGGTTTAGGGGGCCCTTATGGTGTCACTTTCCTATATGATAAGACTAGTACTATAAACCATACATTATAGTCGGGGGCCTGGCACAGACTTTGCACTGGGGCCCATCAGCTTCTAGTTACGCCACTGCCCAGTAGCTATTTCAGGCCCACCTACCTCCACTCATTTAGTTATTTTTGTGCGTCTACAGCATCAATTGAGCTCTGCCCAAGTACAGTAGCTGCTGTCCCGCTGCCTAGGACACGCAGGCTGCAGTAGTTCATGAATGTCTTCCGCCTATGCGCTGGAAGTGGGGAAGCTCTGCGCATGTGCAGTAGCTCACGAGCAGCAAGCAGATGAGGGGCAGCCATAGTTTAGTACATTCTTAAAAACATATAGTACAGTTGATAGAAATCCAAATGGATTCTGACCGCACAGCGCACATTAAAGCAGTTTGAATTATGAAAAATTATGCTGGTCTCCTCAAGACCAAACTACCTACCTCCACTCTAGATTGTGGGGGAGGTGGATGACAGATGCTCTTGTGACCCAGTGGAATATTGGGATGTCGAGCACTGGGTACAGACTTCTGGTGTTCAAGTTCATTCATAATGGCTATGCTTTTCAGCCCAGAAATGGGCCCTTTGAATGTCTGATTGCCAGACATACTAATACACAAGTGCATCCAAAGACTATATCTTTGGTAGTACTATGGGCTGGCAAATGACCTATATGTTTACCATTAAACACACTTTGAGCTCAAGCTTTAACCTCTTTAACTTTTAAGATATATCGGACGCTGTGCACAGTGACTTCGCACTCAGCGTCCGATATATAAAATTTCATAGGCTACTTGGGGGGTGTAGTAGCCTCAGACCTCTCCAGGGCCGAAGGCTACTTCAGGCCCCCAGTAGCAGGGGTGTAACTTGAGGGGGTGCAGAGGTTGCAATCGCATCTGGGCCCAAGAGGTTTAGGGGGCCCTTATGGTGTCACTTTCCTATATGATAAGACTAGTACTATAAACCATACATTATAGTCGGGGGCCTGGCACAGACTTTGCACTGGGGCCCATCAGCTTCTAGCTACGCCACTGCCCAGTAGCTATTTCAGGCCTACCTACCTCCACTCATTTAGTTATTTTTGTGCGTCTACAGCATCAATTGAGCTCTGCCCAAGTACAGTAGCTGCTGCCCCGCTGCCTAGGACACGCATGCTGCAGTAGCTCATGAATGTCTTCCGCCTATGCGCTGGCAGTGGGGAAGCTCTGCGCATGTGCAGTAGCTCACGAGCAGCAAGCAGATGAGGGGCAGCCATAGTTTAGTACATTCTTAAAAACATATAGTACAGTTGATAGAAATCCAAATGGATTCTGACCGCACAGCGCACATTAAAGCAGTTTGAATTATGAAAAATTATGCTGGTCTCCTCAAGACCAAACTACCTACCTCCACTCTAGATTGTGGGGAAGGTGGATGACAGATGCTCTTGTGACCCAGTGGAATATTAGGATGTCGAGCACTTGGGTACAGACTTCTGGTGTTCAAGTTCATTCATAATGGTTATGCTTTTCAGCCCAGAAATGGGCACTTTGAATGTCTGATTGCCAGACATACTAATACACAAGTGCATCCAAAGACTATATCTTTGGTAGTACTATGGGCTGGCAAATGATCTATATGTTTACCATTAAACACACTTTGAGCTCAAGCTTTAACCTCTTTAACTTTTAAGATATATCGGACGCTGTGCACAGTGACTTCGCACTCAGCGTCCGATATATAAGTTCGAGATCGGAACCGAGAAGGCATGGGGATACACTGGATATCAGCTGTTGCCAGCAGCTGACCTCCCAGTGTAACACTCGCAGTCAGAGTGGGCTCAGCTCGGGGGTGTTTCACCTGTTAAATGCCTTGGTCAACGTGACCTAGGCATTTAACTTGCCATGGGTATTTCCCCCTCGATCGGCCCACCTGCACTGTCTTCGGGGGCACTGATTGTTCCTATGGCAGCCGATCAGGACCCCAGGGCTGCCTGCAGGCACTGCCTGTAAGATGGCGTCTGTGATGTCATCTTAAAGGCACAGTGTAAATTTCAACTCTTGTGCAGACAGTAAGATTACAAAGAACACCAAATAAATACAAAGACATATTGTATGGATGCTGTCATATTGAAGAGAATGACCTTTAAGCTAATTCTTTAATGGATGCTGTCATATTGAAGAGAATGACCTTTAAGCTAATTCTTTACAGTAACAAAAAAAAAATTTGACACAAAGGGGGTCATTTATCATACCGAAAACTGGCGTTGTTTTTTTTCTTTCTGCGGGTCATTTATCATACCGAAAACTGGCGTTGTTTTTTTTCTTTCTGCGCCTCTTGTGCCTCAATTTATGAAGTGTCGGCGCCACAATATTGGTGTTTTCTGACGATCTCGACTTGTTGTACTTTTGGGCACAAATTTTGGCGTTGCTTGTGAATCCACCAGTTTTCTCCCTCTTATATTTTGCCAATGCGTTTTCTGCCCCAATTTGTGGCACAAAAAAATAGCAGATAAAAGCTGGTCCAGGGAGATCTAAACCTTTTAGATTGTGCGTCAATTCATTAATCCCTTTGCCAAAAACTGACATCCCACTGAAAAATATAGCACAGTTCCTGCGTCACCATGCGCCAAAATGAATAAATGTTCCTCAAAGAATTCAGAGAATACAGACATCTGAAGTTTAAAGGGGTATTCCAGGAATCAGCATAATTCACATACAAGTGGGCACTCAAAATATTAGTTAATGTGTAATTAGTTGTTATTTAAAATTTTGCTCCCCTTAGCAGAAAATGCTGATGACATAGACTGTAATGCTTTTAGGTCCGCACTTTTGTTACATGCATAGGTTCTCAATAAGGTCCGATGTTCCCCTTTTGTTTGGCCCCGCCCCAATACAATATGATTGGATTAACTCTAATCTAGCAGTTTCCTTTCAGGTCCGGTCTCTCATGTTTAACCCCGCCCACTGTTTTTTGATTGGTGGATTTTAACTGACTAGTTCCCCTTCAGGTCCGGCGCTTGTTGGGATTGTTTTGAGCTTGTAGGTGTGTGAACTGTGACATAATAGGTGGTATGGCGCGTCATTTAAAAACAGTTGAGAAAAACAACTTAAAGGGGTATTCCAGGAATCAGCATAATTCACATACAAGTGGGCACTCAAAATATTAGTTAATGTGTAATTAGTTGTTATTTAAAATTTTGCTCCCCTTAGCAGAAAATGCTGATGACATACACTCTAATGAAGAATTAAAATGCTACTGGCCCTTTAATCAGTCCGTTAATTTCCTCCACGCGGTCCGTTGCAGGACAGAAGATGGCTGCTGGTCACATGTCCACATTACATGTCCTGCACCTGCCTGGGCAGGTCATGTGATCACCACTAAGTTAGGCTGTAGTTGGTTGGTTGCAGTGCATCCAGTATGGCCAGTGTTGTGGTGATGGCAGTTACACATCATTACTATGGTAACAGAGCAAGAAAGTCTTTTATATCATCACTGGGAGCAGAGCATAAGAGAGAGGAGTTACTGAGAACTAAAGGATCATGGAACTTGTAGTTTCCAGTGGCGGCCATCTTAGTGATAACTCCACCTACTTAAGAGAGGCCATAAATTTTGTAAATCATAAAATCAAATTATTTAAGCTATCATCACTGGGAGCAGAGCATAAGAGAGAGGAGGAGTTACTGAGAACTAAAGGATCATGGAACTTGTAGTTTCCAGTGGCGGCCATCTTAGTGATAACTCCACCTACTTTAGAGAGGCCATAAATTTTATAAATCATAAAATCAAATTATTTAAGCTCCGTTTTGTTACTAATGACATTGAGTATTGTTGTATTTATTTATTTATATCATCATGGGTTTTTGTGTCAGACGTTCATATTCCCGGAATACCCCTTTAATATTTGTTTTACTTTATAAGCAAATTAACAAAAGAAATTCAGGTCTGACAGAGTTCAGCATCTTTTTTGCGGTGCACCTTTAACATAGGGCGTACAGCACAATTTCAAAGATAAATACGGCGCTCAGTCCAAATCAGTTGGATAGTTCGACGGCGCACCCCCTAATTTGTGTTGCATGGAAGCAAGCACAGCTGCGCCACAAAAGGGTCGCATGTGCCACAATCGCAGCGCACACACTACTTAAATACCTGTGCAAGCTGTTTTAGCCATGAAGAACGTGAACAGTCTGACTAAAGTGCAGCACAAAGACCTTAGTAAATGTATATCTATCGTTACTAAAAAATAAATATATATACTTAAACAGAAGGTTATGAACTGCCAGGAGAATGAAGTGGCCATGGCCCATGCTTTGTTGATAGGTTGTATTCCAAAACTTTGATCTAACTAATAATAAACTGATGGAAGTAAAATCCTGGAAAACTCTTATAAATCCTTCCATAGGGATATACTGTAGTGTGGTGTGAAGGATGTGAAGTGTGGTCAGCTAAAGATTTAAGATGATTTCATGAGTTCTGAAATGTTGTTTGTAACACATCTCAGTAGGCATAAATTATGACCAAAATCATGCACTGGAATAAGTGTACAAGTCACTGTCTGCTGATGTTTTCCTGCTGTTGACATTTCAAGCAGAATCATTCATATTCTGTGTTTACATATTTAAATGACTTGGGCTCAGCAATGCAGAACATACAGCGCAGTGTTTTCTTTGACCTAAAATGCCCTTCCAGTTACTAGGACTTAACAGTGAGCGCTAGCCCCGTTCAGACTCGACAGCCGTGATGGCCTCCGCGCGGTCCGTTGCAGGACAGAGATGGCTGCTGTCACATGTCCACATTACATGTCTGCACCTGCCTGGGCAGGTCATGTGATCACCACAAGTTAGCGGGTTTGGTTGGTTGCAGGCCCAGTATGGCAGTGTTGTGGTGATGGGCAGTTACACATCATTACTATGGAACAGACAAGAAAGTCTTTATATCATCACTGGAGCAGAGCATAAGAGAGAGGAGGGCTGAGAACTAAGGATCATGAACTTGTAGTCCCATGGCGGCCATCTAGTGATAACTCCACCTACTTTAGAGAGGCCATAAATTTTATAAATCATAAAATCAAATTATTTAGCCCGTTTTGTTACTAATGACTTGAGTATTGTTTTATTATTTTACTCCATGGTTTTTGGTCAGACTTTCATATTCCCCGAATACCCCTTTAATATTTGTTTTACTTTATAGCAAATTAACAAAAGAAATTCAGGTCTGACAGAGTTCACATCTTTTTTGCGGTCACCTTTAACATAGGGCGTACAGCACAATTTCAAAGATAAATACGGCGCTCAGTCCAAATCATGTATATTCGACGGCGCACCCCCAATTTGTTGTTGCATGGAAGCAGCACAGCTGCGCCACAAAAAGGATCGCAGGTGCCACAATCGTAGCGCACACACTACTTAAATACCTGTGCAGCTGTTTAGCCATGAAGAACGTGAACAGTCTGACTAAAGGCAGCACAAAGACCTTAGTAAATGTGCTCCAAATATCTATCGTACTAAAAAATAAATTATATACTTAAACGAAGGTTATGACTGCCAGAGAAGGAGTGGCCATGGCCATGCTTGTGAAGTTTGTATTCCAAACTTTGATCTAACTAATAATAAACTTGGAAGTAAAATCCTGGAAAACTCTTATAATCCTTCCATAAGGATATGCTGTGTGTGGTGTGAAGGATGTGAAGTGTGGTCAGTTTAAAGATTTAAGATGATTCCATGAGTTCTGAAATGTTGTTTGTAACACATCTCAGTAGGCATAAATTATGACCAAAATCATGCACTGGAATAAGTGTACAAGTCACTGTACTGCTGATTTCTGCTGTTGAAATTTCAAGCAGAATCATTCATATTATGTTTTTACATATTTAATGACTTGGGCTCAGCATGCAGAACATACAGCGCATGTTTCTTTGACGGTTAAAAAAAAGAATCTGACGCCACGGTCCTTAGTTCAAAACTCCATCGTCTCTTTTTTAACTTCCATAGCTTCCTTAGGGCCAGTCAACTGCCCACAGACAAAATATATAGGACAATTTAGGACACAACTCTTCCAACGACCAGTAGGTGTTTAGTTTCCCTAAATAACTTCAACAGTTTTCCCTACAACATTTTCATAGTCTTCTTCTCAGAAGGCTGTTTTTACCACCCCAGTAGTGTGCCTGTTAGAATTGTAAACTTTTCCCGGTGTGGAAGCATCTTTTATATTGTGAAAATGTTATGCTGCAGACAACCTCCAGTCCCTATGTTCACCCTGAGTGTGGATTTATAGGTGCACAGTTGTGTTGCACTCCGAACTACCCACCCAGGGGGGACTCCTCCTTTATTATGCAGTTTCGTTAATGCTCATAGCAGCCCGTACGACATTCCAGACAGCACGTAAGCGCAACAAAATAACATTTGTGAAATGGAAGCATAAGTAGGGTGGATTACTTAGTTTACATTTAAAACAGATGCTACAGGCCAGGTACCACAGTGCCGCCCATCAGAATAACAGAAAGATATCTGGTCATAAACCTCTGGTGGTATTACTGACTGTGTGACCCATGTTTTTTATAGCTACTACCGGAATGAAACTTCTTTCCTTATTCATTTCTATTATTTTTGTTGGAGGTACCTGATTAAACATGTCTGCATATTTTTATAAATTAAATAAAAAAATAATAATATAAAAAAATACATATATATTTTATATATATAATCAACGGCACTAAACACATATAAACTCTGCACCTCTTTACCTATTCCTTATAACAACCTTTTAACCCCTTAATGACCACATCCCTTTTTAGGTGGTGCATTTTTATTTTTCCTTCCCACTTTCAAAAATCCTAACTTTTTATTGTTTTCCATGTAAGGAGCTGTTTGTTTTCTGAGCAATATATATACTATATATAAGCCTACCCGAGTATATCCGAGACCCCTAATTTTAACACCCAAACTGGGAAAAACTATTGACTTGAGTATAAGCCAAGGGGGGGAAATGCTTTGTCACACCCCCCCAGTATATGCCAGCAAAGTCCCCTTAGTATATAGTCAGGCCGCTCCCGTTATATACAGCCTGCCATCCCCAGTAGTATACAGGCCAGCCAGACCCTAGTAGTATCCCGCCTCAAGCCCCCAGTCGTATACAACCTGCAGCCCCCTCGTTTAACAGCCAGCCTGCTCCCATTAAGTATACTCCTCCGCCCCCAGGTAGTATCCAGCCTGCCAGCCCTGAGTATATAGCCAGCCCCCAGTATATACAGCCTGCCCCCCCCCGCACTTTAAAATTTAACTTATATATTCCCCCCCTCTGATGTCGGCGCGCTCCCTGACATGTCGACGCGGCTCCCTGATGGTCCCCGATGTTGCCGCGTCCCGTCTTCTCTTCCCCGCGCTCTCTTCTTTCTTCTCTCATGACTCGGCCATATTTTTCTTCCAGCATGGCACATAGCTATGACACGACCGCTGTCTGATGTCATAGATTTTCGCCAGCCATGAAGAAAACATGGCGCGTCCTCGAAGACAGAAGGGTTATTTTATTTAAGACTCGTGTTAAGCCGAGGACTTTTTTTCAGCACATTTTTTTCTCTGCTGAAAAACTCGCTTCCTTCACACTATATACGGTAATTGCACTTCTTAGCGACATCTTATATTCCATGCTATGTACTGGTCGTGGAAAAAAATTCCAATGTAGTGAATTGGTTTTTCTTGTGGGGCTTAGATTTTACAGCTTTACTGAGCGCCCCAAATGACATGTCTGCTTCATTCTTTTCGGGTCGGTATGCTCAAATGGATTTAATATAGCTTTTATAAACTTGCACAAATTAAACCTCCTGTACAAAAAAAAATATTTATTTTTCATCTTCACTAATAACTTTTTCATCCTTCAGTGTAACTGAGCTGTGCTGGGGTTTAATATTTTTCAATGGCCCAATTGGCATTTTTCACCTTTGGGCGCTACGTTACGTTACGGGTTTAAATGGCGGGAATAACGGTTATCATATTTTAAAAGATCTGACATTTTGACGCTTTTGATACTACATGTTTATGATTTTTACTGTTTATTATAGCAGTTCTAGGAATAAGCTACAAATTCACACACAGTATGGGGACGTATCTACTGCCGACGTATATACGGCTGATATCCGTCCCCATACACTTCTATGGCTCACTGCCCTGTACGTGCGGGCGACCGTGCGGCACCAGTCTGCTCTGTACCCTGGGAAAGATAGGACATTCCTCTTTCCCCGTATTATACGGCTCCGTGCCCATTAATTCCTAAGAGAGGGGCGGGGGTGAGCGGCGCTCACCTCGTCTCCTCCTCTCCCCGCTCTGCCATGGCCCGCCGTGCTAAATCGGTGGCGGCAGGCTCCCAGGCAGGTGAATTTAGCCTAAGACTAAACCATGTGCTCCACTTACCACTTACATTTACTTAAACAAAGAAACTGTTGCACACTTGCACATTTGTGGGCCCGTATTGCTAGATGCAGCCCCCATGCAAGCTTGCGGCTGATATTACGTCCCCCCATGTCATGTAAATGCGACCTTAGCTGCCTTTGTCGAGATATATGGCCGCGGGCACCGTATCAAGGGGATAGATAGGACTGGTCTGTGTGAAAAGATAGTGCATAGAGGGGGAAGTTTGTTGTTGATAGGGCAGAGCACGGCGGCTGAAGTGGGTCCACTTCTGCTACCACAGGTCAACATCTGCAAGAGTTTGTATGTTCTCTCTGTATTTGCGTGGGCTTTCCTCCCACACTCCACTTAAGATTGGATTAATTGTGAGCCCCATTGGGGACAGGGACCGATCTGGTATGGTCGCTTCAGCGCTGCTTAATCTGTGTGTGCATATAAATTGAATTAATTACCATAATTAATTATGGAGGGAACATGTTTGGTCAGGCTTTTTGAAGACGAAGGTAAAGAAGTGCAGCCGAATCTTTAGAGAAGATCCCTGCCACTCACCTCCCTGCTGCCCATTATAAGAAACCAACCCCATCTCCTTCTATCCTAGAGAATATTCTGGGACTCAGCATTGGAATGCAGACAGAAGACATGAACTAACTCCTGCTGTCTGTACAAAGATACTACACTCAGCCCCTCCCATTTATAAATAAGAATCCCCCCGAACCTAATCTACTGCCATCCATAGAAAGGATCCCTGCCTCAACTACTGCCTTCTAATAGAGGAGTCCCCTGTAATTTTCTATGGTACTAGTAGACTTTCCACAGATATCATTCATTAACAGAACCTTTAAATAGTTTAGCTATTTTCTAAGACAATGCGCGCCGTTTACTATAAATTGCTAAACAAATGTCCCCCTGTTTACCTTACTTTCTGTGGCAAAGTAGAATTTGAATGCTGTCATTGGTATCTGTTCAAAATATCGAACATTTGTACATTTCTGTGCATATTAACTGTTGTTTGTTCTAATATACATTACCTACAAAAAGTGTCATTCCCTTTTTATTTCCCAGTAATTTTAATCAAGTACTTTTCAAAATTGAAACAACACAAATATTTTTCTCATATTACTTACTCATAGGAATGCTGATACTCTATAAATTTGTAGTTTTTAAAACTAGGACTGACCATAATTTTGTGTATTGCATTAAACAATGTCATTGCGTTCATAAGATGTAATTATATAGATCTGTTGTACTCAGAGAATAACTGGTTTTATAAGTTTTATTATCATCACATTAAACATGTCTGGATTGTTAGTCATTTGATAAAGTTCTTATGTAGTTTTTGAAGCCAATTCCCTAATGTGGAGAAGTGTCCTTTTACTTAGAACTTCCCGTTCATCATTTTTAATTTGCTTCAAACTGTATTAAATGGCATGTAATTAGTATCCTAAATTTCTTGGGAGAACAGTCATGGAACAATTGCTTAAATATTTAGTTTTAAATATCTTTTAACCAATATGGCACTCACCACTGGAGCCATTAGCTAGAGCCTTGTGGCGCACTGTAGGCAAAATTATTTTCACTCACATGGATACAATTCTTTTTCTGTCTTCCCCCCTAATGAACCTTAGTGTGCTCAATGCAAATTGACCCTAAAAAAATGGTAATCAAAACATTGCAAATTAGGTTTCTTAGCAACCTGTCAATCCTTTTTAAAGAAACAAATGTACATCCAAGAGAATTTGTATAAGTGGCCTCCTAGGCTTTAAAAACCCGTTAATCTGCATATGTGCTTGTGCAGTGACAATTTCAATAACAGACCAGCCTCTGCTTTTAACATTGTCACTCTTGCCATGGTTAATGCTGATCTAACGACCCTTTTTGTCTGTCGCGGCATTCCTGATCTTGAAAAACGTTCCCTGAAGGAATCACAGCAAGCTCTATTAATTTTAAGAAATTTTGAAGGACCACAGACTTCTCTCGTTGCCACCAAGTTTTTGGAAACCATGGGGTTATTTATCATATTCACCAGTGACTTTTCACAATTTCAAAATTCCGCTGAAAGGGGGGAGTGTGCAATGTGCTAGGACAGGATCACCTGTGCCAGCCCACTCCCCTGCCATCCTAGCCCACCGCCCCGCTAGCCTTGCCTACCCCTTCACACCCACTGGTGTTAGTATGTATTGGGGGACTATAATCTGCAACTGCTCAGCTTGCTATATTTGCGATTACAGGCAGTCCACGGTTACATACGATAGGGTCCTGTTAGGCCTTGTTCTTAAGTTGAATTTGTATGTAAGTCCTTGAACTGTATACTTTTCATGGTACCCCCAGCCAATTTTTTTTTGGTCTCTGTGACAATTGAATTTAAAAAATGTTGGTTGTCATTAGAACCCGGATAACAATAAAGCTTCATTACAGACACCTGTGATACTGTTATAGCTGTTTATTGAGCCTTATGTAGAGTACAGTAAATACCAACATCCAGAGGTCCGTTTGTAACTAGGGGGTCGTATGTAATTCAGGTTTATTAAGTAGGGTACGCCTGTATTTCAGGGGCTTCTCTGCCACTAGACTGGAACAGAAGTGCAGGAAAAGTATTGGGATTCAATTCCGAAATTGAGTCCACAAATAATGCCGCAGCCAATCATTGCATTTTTTTGATGATGCCAGACAGACATTCTCTACGAATAGCCCTTATGGCTGCAGCACGAGGGTCACAATCACTATGGGCTAGATGTGGTGAAATTGTTGGTATGGTAGGATACAAGAAGCGGTGTGAGAATGACCCAAGATACATACACATACTTAAGAATATACTTAAGGGAACCTGCTAGCCATAGTTGGCTAGATTGTAAGTGGGGAATTTACTAAACCTAAGAAATGTTAAAGGGAACATGTCACCTCCATTACTAACCACCTAAAAACACACATGCCTTCTCTAGTACTTAGCAAGGCCAAAGCCTCTTAGTCAGATTGGCAACATGTGCACCGCTTTCCCGCCACAGCTTTGCTATGTCTACTTTCTCTTTATACCCCCTTACGTACGTGTACCTTTGTGGTATGATATCTATCACCAATACAAACAAGCTAAACACATTTGGAAAAATTCTGATACATTTTAACAAATTTTTAACAAAGGTTAATATAATTTTTCCCATAGTTAAATAGAATTTTACCCATGTGTACCTAAAAGGTCTAAAAATGCTTTAGTTCTGGGAAGTGGGGCAAACAAACCCCATCACCCCACAAACTTATTTGTACAATTTAAGGCCTCCAATAGGCTGGTATTTCCAGGTTAATAGGAAAGATAAATGTGATAACTAGAGCACAAGACTACATTCATAAAAATGTATGCTTGTCTCATGACTTGTACACCTGGAAACACATATTCATATAATACATAGCGTCTTAATACTTAGGGGTGACATGCGCCTGCACACTGCACTAGGCCAAGGTTATTCCAGCAATAGAAGGCTACAGCTGTGGCCTCTTAATTCTGAGGATGTAATGTGAATGCAGTGCTTACTCACTTATACTGATGCTCGATGAAGACATCCATGCCATGTGGTTTTCGTGCCAGTTTCGCATCTCCGAAAGCAAGCCGAATCAGGAACGTAAGTGAGATGGTCATGACTATTACTCAATAGTGGGTGTTCAAACAAATATGTGGAGATAAGCACACAGGCAAAGCACAAGCCTTAATAAGAATCTGCTGTATGGTGGCGGTAATTTAGCCGCATAAGAATTTATTATTAGATAATGATAGTAGTGCCAAGAATTCAGGACACAATGTCCTTTAGAGTAAGAACTTGCTAATTGTTAAAATCAGCATGGTGTTCTGTAATATATGCGGTACAGAGGATAAGTGAGATACAAAATAATGAACAGCGCGAGTACTTATGTAATCTGCTATACTATCATAGTTCACACGCGCTTTGGATATGGTTGTGGGCCAAGAAACCTTGGTTGAAGCAAACCTACTATGAGAACTAGTAGATCTGGATGTAGATTCCCTCTTTTCCTCTGCCCTAATCTTTGATAATTTAATAACCCAGGACACTAACCTAATTAGTAATATGTAAATTAACTGCAGAGTCTTACTGGGGCATTACCTAGCCGCCAGGCACTTGGAGCTGCATCTACTAACACCCAGTAAGCCTCTGCAGTTATTTACATATTACTAAATAAAGTTTTTTAACATATACAGGATTATAAATGTCACAGATTAGGGCATGAGGCCAGCAAGCATCTCACATCAGATCCCTACTTTTGTAGTCCTCGGGTAGTTTGCTTAACCCAATGGACAGTAATACGACAATTGGGTCGACCTGAAACTAAGTGGCACCCGGTTTTCACCATAGCCCACCGCACCAGTGGGTTTGACTTGCTTGTGGCGTGTACCCTCCTCCAGGTGTTCCACAGTTACGACTTTGTGCGCGTTGGGCAGCCAATGTAGTGTACAGAGACGTTGAGCAGAATAGTAGTCCGGGGACAGCAGAGGTCATCGACTGGGCAGCACAAATGACAGAATCGTGGGCAAATAGCAACTAGGTCCAGGCGGCATCAACAGAATAGAAGTCAGCATGTGCGCCCTAAGGATCAGGGACTCGACACAACCGTCCGAGGCTCACACTAGACGGATAGCGGAGTTAAACTGCTGAAAATACAAAGTTCAATGAGGTTATCTATTATATGTATTTTTTATAAATTTTTTGTAAATACCATATTTAAACATAAAATTGAAATAGACAACAACCAAGTTTTACTACCAGCTACTAAATACTGTAATTCTTTCATACCCCAGAAATATGTAGCAGCAGGAACACATGTATGTTATATTTAGTCCATAAGAAAAAAGAAGTGTACATCTTGAATTCTATATTTAACAGTTTAATCTAACAATGCTTGATGCTAATACCCCCCTCCAAGTAGAGAAGAAAACAAATAATAATATCAGAAGACTCCTAGTTAGATGTTTGGCAGAGGTCTACAATCCGAAGGGAAGCAGGGTAAGATTAGGTACATACCTACTGAACTAACCATAAATAAATTAAGCATTGGTAAGTTAGCTTCTATCAAAATGTAAAATGAAGGAAGCCTTTCAAAATTCGTAACCTCTGCTGCATAATGAATTAAGATTAATATTGCAGGTGTTATCAATACCCGATAATTGCTCATCAATCAGGTCACATTCCCAGTACCGTGTCAATACTCAGCATCACTGATGCCACCGATCTCCTTATGGTAACTCCATTAACGCCACGGCTGACCACTTTGCTTTGGACTCTTTTCCTTATTACCCTTCAGCAAACTTTTCTGAGAAGGTTGTAAATGAACAAAACATCAATTAATTGTGATGCTACCGATACCTTCATGAATAAAACAGTATGTATTTCAACATTATTGAAGTGCCAAGTTACTTGTCTGTACTGAATCAATTGAACATCAAAAGTGTGACCATCACAAATACAGCGAAGTTTCCCATTTTTGCCTAGTCTGAATATATTTGGGGTGCATTAATCTAAAGACCACTAATAATTCCTCATTCATTCTATATGTAAACGGTTATTCAGAAGGAAATATTCAAGAAAGTTGTCACAGCTTCCGAGAATTAAATTGTCCAAAGTAATAATGTCCAAAGTCCCGGCTGCAAAAAATCAAGAACATGACAGTACAGTCAAAAGTACTTAAAAGTCTTGTAAGGGTTCCAGAAGAAATAGCTTTTTTCGTTCTCTTAAAACAACATGTAGCACACGAGCATTTTGCAAAGTTGCTCTAACTATCAGCACAGGCTCTGAAACAATGTTTATTGATCTGTGATGAACATGAGATAAATATATCCATAATGTACTGCACACATTTGGCAAAACCAGACAAAGCATTAACCACCTCGTACCAAAAGCGAACTTCATTTTCTCATGACTACCTGGGAGAAACCAGTTCGATATGCATTTAGTTTTGTTATTGTCTTCATTTTTAACCCCTTACCGACTGTGAACTTAGCTGTACGTCACCCCGTTTCTGTGGGTGTGTTGAAACGGTCGTCACGGGCGATTCACATACACGCATACACAACCGGTCAACACCTGTGGCCGCTTTTGGCACGTGAGTTTAATCCTGTAATGCCAACAGCAAAGCTTGCCAGTGATTAGGGATAGAAAATCTGAGAGGTGGGAAACAAATGTTGAGACCTGCGACCAAGTCACGAAAACATAGAGTTCTGTTCTTACTAATTGATTGAGCACTAGGTTTAGCGTGTCATTTAATACCTCGTGAGCATCAGAATCGTAAAAACACTGGGGCACAATTAACGTACATTCCCTTGGAGTTTCACCGACAAGTGCTTATCCCGACATACCACTAAAATTGTGCGCCCGGACGATATCCTGCATTGTCGCTTCCACCGCGCAGGTCCGCAGAGTTCAGCCCTTCATTTTTATGGTGCACACCCGGCGCCACTTCTAATATATACCTGGTGAGCGTGTTAATCGCCCGAACAAAGGTAGTTGTTGAGACACCAACTCGCAGTAGGATTAAAAACACAGTGTGGAGGCGGTAAATGTTCACCCGTGGTGCATGTTTCCTACATGCAAAGCGCTATGCGCCGTATGGTTCAAACCTTGAAGGTGGTTGGGAGATTCGCCAGATAACAGGACTGAGGTACAGCTGCTCGGTGTAGTACATATGTACTCGAAGGACGTACACATGACGCGAGGCACGGGACAGGATTGTTGTTGTGCTAAACCAAGCGTAAGTCATTGATGCTGCTGATGTAACGATGAGGGGGACTGTGGAGTACTGGGGGGGTCACGTTGTTAATAGGACACTGCATACATACCATCACGGCTTACGTGCAAGGGATTCCACTGGGTGTACATTCTCGAAGTTCGGCGCCATGGTAGTATGATCAGACATCCTTGGAAGCAGGCCTGTAAGATTAGATAATTGCTGAATGGCATTACATTTGTTGAAACGATGAACATGTCTGTGATTGGGTGTGGCGGTCCTGTACCAGGTGTTAGACAAGACGACGATCAGAACTTACGCTATTCACGGGGGCCTGTGACGACGTGAAGAGCCACGGTAGCAATCCAGAAATCGCCCTTGGAAATAGCCCAAGCATGCTGTTAGGCGGTAATAATCTTCTATTGCACTTCTATTAAATCCTCTGAGTGCTCGTTCTGGATCTGACCATCGTTAACCGGGGGTAACCCACGTAGATACTGCAAGAGGCGTGGTATATAGTGTGTGCTTTAATGGTCTTTTACATCGTGATGTGATGTAATTTGTGAAAATATCTTCTAATAACACATTAAATACGTATTTAGAGACCCTTGTAGTTTGATCTCAGACATATTGCGAAATATCTAGAAGAAAGAACATACATTATTATTTGGTTTGCCAATTGCTTGGGCATAGTCACTCTTACCTTACCTTCTTACCTTAGTTTCTACTTGAATCCCAGAAAGTTTACATTTTTCCAGGTTTCGATTACAGTACTTCACACTTACTTAGTTTGCCAGAATATATCGGAAGACTTACAGTGACAAGTGTTCGCTGAAAGGGCCATGACAGTTTGAGTGACACAGCGTTCTATGTATATAATTAACTGTACCTTAGCACTCAAATCATCAGACATTCGCTTGCAATACTACTTGAGTACAAATTGCCTAAATAGGAAGTCCTATTTAACTCTCTTGATACATAAAGTAAAACTTATTATCAGGTAAATCAATGTGTGTGTGAGGGGAAAAGGACCTGTCAGGATTCCGGCACAGTGGATCCTCTGACCACCGCGGAGGATGGTACTAGCGACACCTGGGATGGGAGTCTAAGTGGCATCTGGTTTTCACCATTGCACACCCACAAAGCAGGATGCATTTGCTGCGGTAGGTACCACCAGTTTTCCACAGGTATACTAGCCCGTGAGGCACCGAGGTTGAGGTACCTTAGTAGGAGGCAGTCTCGTGGTCAGGTCCAGGCAGAAGGTCCGGGCAGGCGGGCAGAGATGCAAGTTCAAGTCCAAATTCCAGGGTCAGCAATGGTAGGTCCAGGCAGATGGGAACTGAGCTCAGCACGCGGACACAGAAACATAGCACGCAGAACGCAGCAACAGTTAGGAATCTGGTACACAGAACACGAGGGACTCTGGTAACAGGAACAACGGGCAGGATACACTGGAACTCAGTAATACACTGGAACGCGGAACACAGGAGCAGGATTCCAATGGTGTTCGGCCAACGCACCAATCAGCGTGCGCTGGCCCTTTGAATTTCCTACACCGTTCCAACTCGCCCCTAGGAGGCGGGATGAGCGCGCTCGGCATTCCGCCAGGGAGCAAAGCTGGGTCAGTGGGTCCGAAGTCAGCGGCTGGAGCGGCCTCCCCCTCTTCTTGGGCTGAAATCGTTGGAGCGACTCTTGTCCAGACGTTATCCTCTGCCTCCCACAATCTCTCCTCAGGACCAAATCCCTTCCAGTCTACAAGAAAGAACCACCTACCTCTCAGCGTCTTCATGACAAGGATCTCCCACCATGAAGACTCGGTGGAATCAGCCTGAGGTGCAGGGAGGAGGAACTTGCCAGGCGAAGCGGTTCAAGATACTGGCTTGAGGAGAGACACTGGAAGGATTTGGGTATGGCGGATGCTAGGAGGCAGTCGCAATTGTAGGCATCAGTTAGCGACTGAGGACCCAAATGGACCAAAACCGGGATCCCAATTTGTACCAGGGATCTCAGCCAGACGTATCTTAGGTATAACCAGACCTTGTCACCGGGAGGGAAGACAGGAAAGGGTCTACGTCTTTTCTCTGCTTGACGCTTGGTCTGACAGACTTGGAGCAATGAGGTAGGACTGGTTCCCATTAGCTTCGTGCTGTCCCAGTCCTCCACAGCATAAATTAGCAGACACGGGTACGGAAGAGGGGGCCATGATGATTCCATATTAATAAAGGGGGAGCAGAACCGGCAGAAGTTAAAATCTGGAATTGTAGGAAAATTCGCCCATGGAAAAGAGAAGCACAGTCGTCCTGACGGACATACACAAGTAATAGGGTAGCAACCCAACGTCTGATTCCCCTCTCCACTTGGCCTTTAGACTGAGGGTGATAGAAGGAGGAAAGTCCAATTTCCCTGCCAGCTGGTTACACAGAGACCTCCACTTGGAGAGACAAACTGAACACCCTCGATCCGAACCATGTTCGGGGAGGCCTGAAAACCAGAAGATGTGCTGGAAAAGAGCTGGCAAGACATTGACAGAAGGCAAACCTGCGTCCTTGGCCCAAATCAGGCCACCAATAGAATCGGTTAATGAGGGCCCAGAGCGCTGCACCCCAGGGTACCCAGCTCACGGAAGAGTGTCTCCGTTCAGAATCCTCTTTCAAGACCAGGTCACACATAGTCTTGCGGGAGGTAGTTGCAGTTGTCCACCGGCGCTGCCAGCACCAGTCTCCTGGAGAAACGATATCTCTCGGAGCAGAGTCCCTCCCCATAACACGGAGCACGGGACAGGAATCAGCTTGATGTTTTTCTCACAGGCAGAAAATGGATCGAAAGTCAAAGCGGGATATAAGAGAACCACCGGGCTTGACGCGGATTCAGTCGCTGGCCGTCTGAAGATATTGAAGGTTCTTGTTGAAAATCCTACAGCCATCGCGCAGTGCCCTAGGAGCTGGACCACACGTTCGGCATTCCACTGGGGACAGGAGCCAGGACTGTGAGGTCTGAAGCAGCGGCTGGAGAGGGGGCACCCAAAGACCGTGTATCGGTGGGGCAGTGTGGGCGCCAGTCAAACTACTAGTTTTGTGTGAAACTACAAAAGAAGTTTGCATTTTTTTAAAGAACGCAGCACGGGGCCCACTCCATGGCCCTCTATGGCATGGAGGTGGTGTAGTTGCTAGTGTATTGCAAATTCTTGCATTTGTGATTATTCACTGCTTCAGAAAACTGACGTAGACGCGCGATAAATCTCCCCTATAAGTATTTCCACTGAAAAGGGAAACTCTACTTTGCTTTTGTTCTAGTCCATTTACCCCACTCCTCTGATAATTTCCACCCTTTCTTTAACTACATTTGAGAACTGTGTTCCCACAATTATTAAATTGCAAGGGAGTGTTGTCTTGTATATCCTTGTTTTTTATGCAGTGTACTGGCTTCCTTTATTCTTCCCTGAGTAGGAAAATGGTCAAATGATCTAAATGTTCAGAGATATGATGTGATAATGTAGTTAAGTATTCTATTTTGTTTATGTCACTTTACCTTTATTAACTACGCTTATTTTCATCTTAATGACCTGAATCTGACTGTCCACGATATTGGTTATAACCTCGGACGCGTTAAGGACTCTTCTCAGGCTCATTTGCATACAGTTCTTCATCCCTTCCCTTTTACATATGTAGGTGATTTGAGACGTTTTCTCAAGACACATTGTCCTTTGTAAGCTGTAAAATTTAAGTGAAAGGTTTGCGGTTCAATCTGTAATAAATTAAAGTTTGACAAAGTTCAAAAAATTTTAAATGTCTGCTTTAACAGCAGATAGTTAGACTTACCAAAAGCTTGACAACAAACATTTCTGGAATGTCCTGCTTTTGATGACATGGATTTGTGTCCTCTAATTTTTCTAAGATGTTATGAAGCTTAGAACATTAGGTGCTATTTTCATCATTTTTATGAAAGCCAAAAAATTTTGTAGGGACTTTGAAAAGCCTAATATCTAGTAAACCCTATAAATTACACTATAAAACTACACACCTCTCTAGTTAAAACAACTTCTATTAAGTCTATACCCCTTAAGTGTTTCACAGTGGATTAAACAACATGGAAGTTGCCATTAGAAACTTTTGCCAGATGGCAGAACCCGTCGAACAGAGGACACGGACCCGCGTGCACGCATCATAAGAACTTACCATGTCTTCCCGTGTAAAAAAATGGGTTGAAATAACTGAATTTTTTTTGAGCAGTTTTAAAAAATGTAAACTGGTTCCCATGGAAAGGGTCCCAATCTAATTTAACTCAGATATAGTACATGAAAACTAGGGAAGAACACTACCACCACATTTATGTGTAGACTGTCCCCAAACGTTTGCCTGTACCTTAAGGTGACGGGGGACCGCTGCTGGCATTTATGGCCGGGGCATGCAGAATTTCACTTATAAACTTTATGTAAATGACAGAGGCACTCACTTGTTTGGCGACCGGAGACCTCCTGGCTCCGTCGGAACCTAATATATGCAAGCCCCCTCTCTCTATTCATTTTCAGCGTCCGGCAGGAATTGCTGCAGACTGTGTTCCCGTGAGACTAGCAGACACTGTGTGAACGTCAGCGGCTGTCTGCAGCACTTCCCGTCGGTGCCGAAGATAATAGAGATGAGGGGGGCGTCATTTATAGGTTCCGACTGACCCAGGGCATTCAGAAGCCGAACAGTGAGCACTCTCTGACATCATTTATATGAATATTTCTGCATACAAACACGGCCTAGAGCATGCCACAGCGGTCCCCGTCACCCTAAGGTAACAAGCAAACGTTTGGGGCAGTCTACTACCCTAAATGTGGTAGTTAGATGTCCTTAAAACATATACTGTAAACACAATCCAAAATTTCCCTTAGTGCAATTTAAAGGCCTGATGTTCCAATTTTGCATCTCTCTGCTCACAGGAAATAGGTTTAAGGGGTTTGCTCATGAATAAATTCTCAATATCAACCCCTAGATGTTAACACATAAAGTCTGTGTAACCCTTAACTTTACAATTTTTCAGTTTAATTGCTGTTTAGGTCCTATGGTCAGTGTAATATTGCCAGTGTGGGCGGGACTCTCTAAGCAGACACTCATGATTCCTCTGGTTCTATGTGCTAACATATGGTTAGATTATCAGGTACAGGTTCGATTCACTTTCTTTGGCTTCTGAACATTGTTACTAATATCTGACACATAGTAGAGAGATAAGGCAGATGGAGATGATGGATCCTTGAGATGCACTAACACACATGACACTCTAGCCCTTGAGTTGTGTAGCTACACACCAATCAGATCTTATGCCTGCCACTTTCTGCCCCAGATAAAGAACTATCTGCCTGTAGTTTTGTAGTTCTCCTCACATTGGGTACATGCTGGCAAGAAGTCAGTATTTGTCAGTGAGAGCTCGTCCCTGAATGGAAGGGGAGGGGCCACTGCAGGGAGCAGAGAGAGAGAGAATAATTCTTGATTCATCTGCTGCTTCCGAAAAAGAAATTTCCCTACTGCAGGACAATTACGTACATTAGCCTTATAGGCTTTTTTGCTTTCCTCAGTATAAACACTTAGTAGAATTTTCTTTCAAATGTTAGTGCAAACAAGTTGCACATTTTTGAGAAGTTTGCTTTCTGCTCATTTTTCTGAGACTTTTCCATATTTGCTGCATATGGTGTACAGCTTTTGGATGGATACTCTTTATGCGGGAGATTTATCAGAAGTGTCGGAGATAAAACAGTTTTAGACTAAAATTAGATGTATTGGTCATCTTATTTCAAGTTGAAACTAGCAGGAAGAAGCGGACAACACAATTTCGCAACTTTTGTGGTAAATATCTGTGACTTTTTAAAAATAAACAGGCTACAAGTTGGACTTGACACCTATCGTTTTTTCTGGCATACTGTAGTGTGATCTTTTATCGGCTTGAGGGTTGAGAATGAGCTGGTCATGATCATTTTAAAGCTGTCAAAGAAGCTCATTTCTTTTTCTCTATTCATTCTCTATAGTAATTCCAAGCCTGGAGCCAATACAAAATGAAATAAGGAGTGATTAATTTTAAACATTGAAATCGTCACATTCCAGACTGGATTTAGATGTGGTGCTTTTTCACTCTGAAGATTCCTCATTCTAGGCCCGTGAGCTCATGCTAGGCTGTAACCGGGTGTAACACGCATCTCGTAGAAAGTGATCAGTTGCCGCCATGTCCCATAGGGGGGCGTGCTCAGCCTACAAGTTGTGGGGCCAGGTCACGGCCCCCTTTTGTAATGAGCATGATACAGTATAATAATTAGAAATGATAACAGAAAAAATTAGTGTACACAGTAATATAAGAAATGCAATCCAAGCTTGAATAGGCATATTAACAATTCTAGACCTTGTTAATGTGATTACAATTAAGCTAAAGGGTATTCCCACAAAGACAGTTTCTTAGATGTACTCAGGATAACACATTCTCTAATTCAACAAAAATACCGCATGTTACAGATTTAAGTCCAACCTTCTGTATCACACCGACCTAGACACACCAGTAACTTCTGACTTAGGGTCAGGAAACCCATCTTGGATTCTGTGTGACGGCTGTGAGCTGAGATTTCTGTCTCTCTCTCTGCTGTCTCCTCTAGCCCCTCCCATTCCAGGACAGACGCTCACACACTGACGATACTGACTACTTCGCCAACACATTGTCGGAGTTTTAAGCTACAGACAGATAGTTCTTTATCTGGGAAGGGAGGAGTACAGCAGATCTATGTGTTGTGGAATAGCAGAGATGTAGGAGAGCTAACTGTGTATTCAACTGAGCAATCTCATGATTCATCTCTGATCTGTCTCATCTCTCTTCTTCTGTGTCAGATACTAGTAGAATGTACAGAGGTAATAAAAGTATATAACCTGTACCCTGATAATCTACCACATTGTCAGCACACAACGCATGTCAAACAGCACTACAGGATCATAATGTGTCCACTTAGAGAGTCCCCGCTCATACCATGGAATTTTGCACTGACCAGCCTAGGGACTGATAGGAAGTAAAGCATTAAAAATTATCTCGATCGTGTTAAAATTTAAGTATTTTTTCTTTTCATGAAAAACCCCTTTAAGTCACCGTGTTTCCATAGTTTGGATGAATGTTCATTGACAGTTATTATCACACATTACCAAATGTTTCCTCTCAATTTTTTCAATTAAATAGCAGCTGGAAAAGGAAAGTAATGGAAATGCAAACCAATACAGAGGCGCAGAGACAGATAGACGGCTCACTGTTAATTCCTAGTAACTGGAAGGGCATTGTTAGGGCAAAGAAACATGCGCTGTATGTTCTGCATTGCTGAGCCCAAGTCATTAAATATGTAAACATGAATATGATGATTCTGCTTGAAATTGTCAACAGCAGAACATCAGCAGTACAGTGACTTGTCACTATTCCAGTGCATGATTTTGGTCATAATTTATGCCTACTGAGATGTGTTACAAACAACATTTCAGAACTCATGAATCATCTTAAATCTTTAACTGACCAACTTCACATCCTTCACACCACACTACAGCATATCCTTATGGAAGGATTTATAAGAGTTTTCCAGGATTTTACTTCCATCAGTTTATTATTAGTTAGATCAAAGTTTGGGAATACAAACATATCAACAAGCATGGCCATGGCCACATCTTCTCTGGGCAGTCAAACCTTCGTTTAAGTATATATATTTATTTTTAGTACGATAGATATTATGGAGCAATTTACTAAGGTCTTTGTGCTGCCTTTAGTCAGACTGTTCACGTTCTTCATGGCTAAACAGCTGCACAGGTATTTAAGTAGTGTGTGCGCTCTAAGATTGTGGCACATGCGATCCTTTTTGTGGCGAGCTGTGCTGCTTCCATGCAACACAAATTGGGGGTGCGCCGTCGAATATACAATGATTTGGACTGAGCGCCGTATTTATCTTGAAATTGTGCTGTACGCCCTATGTTAAGGTGCACCGCAAAAAAGATGCTGAACTCTGTCAGACCTGAATTTCTTTTGTTAATTTGCTATAAAGTAAAACAAATATTAAAGGGGTATTCGGGAAATATGAAAGTCTGACAAAAACCATGATAAAATAAAAACACAATACTCAATGTCATTAGTACAAAACGGGCTAAATAATTTGATTTTATGATTTATAAAATTTATGGCCTCTCTAAAGTAGTGGAGTTATCACTAGATGGCCGCCCTGGGCACTCCAGTTCCATGATCCTTAGTTCTCAGTACTCCTCCTCTCTCTTATGCTCTGCTCCCAGTATGATATAAAGACTTTCTTGCTGTTACATAGTAATGATGTGTAACTGCCCATCACCACAACACTGGCCATACTGGGACCACTGCAACCACCAAACGCCGCCTAACTTAGTGGGATCACATGACCTGCCCAGGCAGGTGCAGGTACATGTAATGTGGACATGTGACCAGCAGCCATCCTGTCCTGCAACGGACCGCGCGGAGGCCATCACGGCTGTCGAGTCTGAACGGGGCTAGCTCTTTGACCTAAAATGCCCTTCCAGTTACTAGGACTTAACAGTGAGCAGTCTATCTGTCTCTGCGCCTCTCTGTATTTGGTTTGCATTTTCCATGTACTTTCCTTTTCCAGCTGCTATTAATTGAAAAAATTGTTAAGAGGAAACATTTGGTAATGTGTGATAATAACCTGTCAATGAACATTCATCCAAACTATGGAAACACGTGACTTAAAGGGGTTTTTCCATGAAAGAAAAAATACTTAAATTTTAACACGATAAAGATAATTTTTAATGCTTTACTTCCTATCAGTCCCTAGGCTGGTCAGTGCAAAATTCCATGGTGTGAGCAGGGACTCTCTAAGTGGACACATTATGATCCCTGTAGTGCTGTGTGACATGCTGTGTGCTGACAATGTGGTAAGATTATCAGGGTACAGGTTTATATACTTTTATTTACCTTCTGAACATTCTACTAGTATCTGACACATAGAAAGAGAGATGAGACAGATCAGAGATGAAATCCATGAGATTGCTCAGTTGAATAACACAGTTAGCTCTCCTACATCTCTGCTATTCCACAACACATAGATCTGCTGTACCTTCCTCCCTCTCCCCAGATAAAGAACTTATCTGTCAGTAGCTTTACACTCCTGACAATGTTGCTGGCAGGAAGTCAGTGTATTCGTCAGTGTGTGAGCTCTGTCCTGGAATGGGAGGGGCTAGAGGCAGAGAGAGAGAGAGACAGAAATCTCAGCTCCACAGCCGTCACACAGAAATCCAAGATGGTTTTCCTGACCCTAAGTCAGAAGTTACTGGGTCGTGTCTAGGTCGTGTGATACAGATAGGTTGGACTTAAATCTGTAACATGCTGTATTTTTGTTGAATTAGAGAATGTGTTATCCTGAGTACATCTAAGAAACTTGTCTTTGTGGGAATACCCTTTTAGCTTAATTGTCTAATCACATTAACAAGGTCTAGAATTGTTAATATGCCCATTCAAGCTTGGATTTGCATTTCTTTATATTACTGTGGCTACTACTAAGTTTTCTTTATTTTATCATATTCTATTATTTATACTGTATCATGCTCATTACCAAAAAGGGGGCCGTGACCTGGCCCCACAACTTGTAGGCTGAGCACGGCCCCCATATGGGACATGTCGGCAACTGATCAACTTTCTACGGAGATGCGTGTTACACCCAGGTTACAGCCTAGCTGAGCTCACGGCCTTAGAATGAGGAATCTTTCAGAGTGAACATGCACCACAATCTACAAATCCAGTCTGGAATGTAGATGAATTCTCAATGTTTAAAAATAATCACTCTTCTATTTCATTTTTGTATTGGCTCCAGGCTTGGGAATTTTACTATAGAGAATGAATAGAGAAAAAGAAGAGCTTCTTTGACAGCTTTAAAGATGATCATGACAGTGTCCATTCTCAAACCAGCTCAAGCCGTATAAAAGTATGCAGAAAAAAAAGATAGGTGCTTCAAGTCCAACCTGTTAGCCTGTTTATTTTTAAAAAGTCAGAGATTTTTACCACGAAAAGTTGCGAAATTGGTTGTCCTGCTTCTTCCTGCCTAGTTCACTACTTGAAAATAAGATGACCAATACATCTAATTTTAGTCTAAACTGTTTTATCTCAGACACTTCTGTGTATGAAGAGGACTCAGCCCGTGAGCCCTCTTCATACATCCCTTATACCTCTGCGCCGTAGAGCTACGGCGCAGAGCGTTAAGGAGTTAAAGCGTTCCGAGGTTATAACCAATTATCGTGACATGTCAGATTCAGGTCATTAAGATGAAAATAAGCGTAGTTAATAAAGGGTTAAAGTGACATAAACAAAATAGAATACTTGACTACATTATCACATCATATCATCTGAACATTTATATCATTTGACCATTTTCCGATACTCAGGGAAGAATAAAAGGAAGCCAGTTATCCTGCATAACAAAACAAAGGATGAACAAGACAAACACTCCATGCAATTTAATAATTGTGGGAACACAGTTATCAAATGTAGTTTAAAGAAAGGGTGGAAATTATCAGAAGGCGTGGGTAAATGTACTAGACAAAAGCAAAGTAGAAGTTTCCCTTTTCAGTGGAAAATACTTATAGGGGGAGATTTATCGCTGCTTCTACGTCAGTTTTCTGAAGCAGTGAAATAATCACAAATGCAAGAATTTGCAATTACAATAGCAACTACACCACCTCCACGCCATGTGGGCATGGAGGGGGCATAGAGGGGCGGCGCGGCCGATGGAGTGGGCCCCGTGCCTGCGTTCTTTTAAAAAAAATGCAAACTTTCTTTTGTAGTTTTTACGCAAAACTAGTAGTTTTGACTGGCGCCCGCACTGCCCCCACCAGATACATCGGTCTCTTGGGTGCCCCCTCTCCAGCCGCTGCTTCAGACTCACAGGTCCTGGCTCCTGCTCCCCAGTGGAATGCCGAACGTGTGCGTCCATGCCTCCTAGGGCGCGTGCGCGATGGTTGTAGGAATTTTCAACAAGAACCTTCAATATCTTCAGACGGCTCAGCGACTGAATCCGCGTCAAGCCCGGTGGTCCATTTTCTTCCTGCTGAGAAAAACATCAAAGCTGATTCCTTGTCCCGTGCTTCCGATGTTATGGGGGAGGACTCTGCTCCGAGAGATATCGTTCTTCCAGAGAGACTTGTGCTGGCAGCGCCGGTGGACCTACTGCAACTACCTCCCTGCAAGACTTATGTGTGACCTGGTCTTCGAAAGAGGATTCTGAACCGGAGACACTCTTCTCGTGTAGCTGGGTACCCTGGGGTGCAGCGCTCTGTGGCCCGCATTAACCGATTCTATTGGTGGCCTGATTTGGCCAAGGACGCCAGGTTTGCCTTCTGCTCAATGTCTTGCCAGTCTCTTCTTCCAGCACATCTTCTGGTTTCATGGCCTCCCCCGGCACATCGGTTCAGATCGAGGTGTTCAGTTTGTCTCCAAGTTCTGGAGGTCTTTGTGTAACCAGCTGCAGGGGAAATTGGACTTTTCCTCCTTCTATCACCCTCAGTCTAACGGCCAAGTGGAGAGGGTGAATCAGACGTTGGGTTGCTACCTCTATTACTTTGTGTCTGTCTGTCAGGACGACTGTGCTTCTCTTCTTCCATGGGCGGAATTTTCCAACAATTTCCAGGATTTTACTTCTGCCGGTTCTGTCCCCTCTTTATTAATTATGGACTGCATTCATGGCCCCTCTTCCGTTACCCGTGTCTGCTAATTTTCCTGCTGTGGAGGACTGGGTACAGGATCTAAAAGCTAATTGGGAACCAGTCCGTACCTCATTGCTCCAAGCTTCTGTTCAGACCAAGCGTCAAGCAGAGAAAAGACGTAGACCCTCTCCTGTCTTCCCTTCCCTCCAGATATGTCTGGCTGAAGATCCCTGGCTACAAATTGGGATCCCGGTTCTTGGGTCCATTTGAGGTCCTCAGTCGCATCAACCCGATAGCCTACAAATTGCGACTGCCTCCTAGCATCCGCATACCCAAATCCTTCCACGTTTCTCTCCTCAAGCCAGTCATCTTGAACCGCTTCGCCTGGCAAGTTCCTCCTCCTCCTGCACCTCAGGCTGATTCCACCGATGTCTTCGTGGTGAAGGAGATCCTTGTCATGAAGACGCTGAGAGGTAGGTGGTTCTTTCTTGTAGACTGGAAGGGATTTGCTCCTGAGGAGAGATTGTGGGAGCCAGAGGATAACGTCCTGGACAAGAGTCTGCTCCAACGATTTCTCAAGCCCAAGAAGAGGGGGAGGCCCCCGCTCCGGCCGCTGCTTCGGACTCACCTGACCCCAGCTTCTGCTCCCTGGCGGAATGCCGAGCGCGCGCATCCCCACCTCCTAGGGCGCGAGTGGAACGGTTGTAGGAAATTCAAAGGGCCAGCGCACAGCTGATTGGTGCGTTGGCCGAACACCATCTGCTTATAATCCTGCTCCTCCCTTCCTGCCTTGCCGGATCTTTGTGTGCCTACACCATTGTGAAAGCTCCCCTGTGACATTCCTGCGTTCCTGTGTATTCCTGTGTTCCAGTGTATTCCTGTTCCCGTGTTCCTGTGTTACCAGAGACCCTCCGTGTTCCTGTGCTACCAGTATTCCTCCGTGTTGCTGTGTTCCTGCGTTGCTGTGTTGCATTTCTGCCGCCTGCCCTGACCTTCTGCCTGGACCTGACCACGAGACTGCCTCCTACTAAGGTACCTCGACCTCGGCTGCCTCGGCGGGCTAGTCATACCTGTGGAATGACCTGGTGGTACCCTACCGCAGCAAATGCATCCTGTTTTGTGGTGGGCACTGGTGAAAACCAGATGCCACTTAGACTCCCGTCCCAGGTGTCGGCTAGCACCATCCTTCGCGGTGGTCCAGAGGATCCACTGTGCCGGAATCCTGACAGGTCCTTTTCCCCTCACACACACATTGATCTACATGTATAAATAATAATAATAATAGTAATAATAATGATAATGGGAAAAGGACCCTTCTACCATAGAAGGAACAAATCTACAGTCAGTTCAGTTGGAAGGGTTCAGTTTACTGAGCAAACACATATAAGTTTTACTTTATGTATAAAGAAGAAGTTAAATAGGACTTCCTATTTAAGGCAATTTTGTACTCAAGATAGTATTTTGCAAGCGAAATGTCATGATTTTGAGTTCTGCTAAGGTACAGTTAATTAATATACATAGAAACGCTGTGTCACTCAAACTGTCATGGCCTTTCAGCGAACACTTTGTCACTGTAAGTCTTCCGATATATTCTGCAAACTAAGTAAGTGTGAAAGTACTGTAACTCGAAACCTGAAAAAATGTAAACTTTCTGGGATTCAAGTAGAAACTAAGGTAAGAAGGTAAGGTAAGAGTGATCTATGCCAAGCAATTTGCAAACCAAATAATCAACTGTATGTTCTTTCCTTCTAGATATTTCTGCAATATGTGTGCATCAAACTACAAGTGTCTCTAAATACGTATTTAATTATTATTAGAAGATATTTTCAAACATAAATGTACATTGCAAAACAAAAAGCCATGACTGTAACTCATCTATTATAATACAAAGAATTAAAACTTTTATTAAGTTGGATTGTTATCCCCCAGCTACAGAATAGCCGATAATCTGATGGGTGGGGTCCAAATGCTGGGACCCCGACAATCACTAGAAGGGGGGCTTCTTTTCAATAACTGAATAAAGTGGCAAATCGAGAATGCATCAATATTATAAGGCTGCCTCACAAAGCATGGCATTGGGGCTCATTTACTAAGGGTCGTGCTGCTCACTTTCGTAGGACTGTACACTGTGGGAGATTTGGCCCAGTGGAGACCGTGGTAGTGGTGATTCGTGATGCAGTCCAAGACAGTGACACCAAAGTTTAGTCCAAAACAGGTCTCGCCTGCGTTTATTGTAGCAGCAGGTACAAAATAAAACAGCCTTTACATTCAGGCATCAAACAAACAAAATCCTACCCGTCTGGGTGCTACTCTCATCTGCTCAGCAGCTTTATGCAGCCTGATTAATCTGCTCCCACCACCTGTGTCCAAGGTGCTGGACAACACAACCTCAGCATTAGGTCCTTGCATAGTAGGAAAACCCAGGGGAAACATACCGCCCATCCACAGTTAACCCCTATAGTGTCTCACAACACCTTTTTCGGGGATTACAAAGCTTGCACAGGTATTTAAGAAGTGTCTGCGCCGGGTGCACCACTAAAAAGATGGTGAACTCTGTCGGAACCTGAGCGGGGAAGCGACACATGCAGGATATCAGGCGCGCAATTTTAGGGTATCATCGGATAATGCACTTTCGGTGAACTCCAGCGGGAATGTACGTAATTGTGCCCCATTGTTTTTCACCAATTCTGATGCTCCGATGGTATTAAAATGACACACGCTCAACCTAGTGCTCCATCAATTAGTGAGAACAGAACTCCTGTTTTCGTGATTGGTCGCAGGTCTCAACATTTAGTTTCCCACTCAATCAGATTTTTATCCCCAATCCTGGCAGCTTTGCTGTTGGCATTTACAGGATTAACACCCACGTTGCCAAAAGCGGCCACAAGTGTTACCGGTTGGTGTCTGCTGTGTATGTAACGCCCGTGAGCCCTTTCAATACACCCACAGACAACGTGTGATGTACAGATACGTCACACGTCGGTAAGGAGTTAAAATGAAGACAATAACAACTAAATGCATCTGACCTGGTTTCTCCCAGGTACGGTCATGAGAAAAAGAAAGTTTAGCTTTTGGTACGAGGTGTTTAAATGCTTTGTCTGGCTTTTGCCAAATGTGGTGCTGTACATTATGGTCATATATCTCATTGTCTCATCAGTTCAATAAACATTGTTTCAGAAGCCTTGTGGATAGTTCAGATGCAACTTTGCAAAATTGCTGTGTGCTACATGTTGTTTTAAGAAAGGAAAAGCTTTATTCTGGCAACCCTTCCAGACTTTTTAAGTCTTTTTTACTGTACTGTCATGGTCTTGATTTTCTTGCAGCCGGACATTTAATTCTGGGAAGCTTGTCAACTTTCTTGAATATTTTCCATTTCTGAATAACCTTTTACATTATAGAATGATGAATATTATGGTCTTATATTAATGCACCCCAAAATGTTTCAGACTAGCAAAAATGTGAAACTTCTGCTTTATTTGTGATGGTCACACTTTCTGATGTTCAATTGATTCAGTACAGACAAGTAACTTGGCACTTCAATTAATGTTGAAATACAATATGTTTTTATTCATGAAGGTATCGGATAGCAATTCACAATTAATTGATGTTTTGTTCATTTACAACCTTTCTCAGAAACAGTTTGCTGAAGGGTAATAGAGGAAAGAGTCAAAGCAAAGTGGTCAGCCGTGGCGTAATGGAGTTACCATAAGGAGATCGGTGGCATCAGTGATGCTGAGTTACTTGGCACCTGTGTGCCCCTGAGGAGCAATGTGTATGATTATTTAACTGATCAATTGATCCAGGGTATTTGATAAGCAACACCTGGCAATTACTTACCATCTTAATTATTATGGCAGCAGTAGGTTATACTTAATTTTTCACACATGGCTTTCCCATTTCATTTTACTTTTTGATAAATTAACTAGGAGACTGTGTAATTTATAATTTGTTGTTGTTCACATGAGGTTTTATTTACCTAAACACAAGGCATTGTTATATTAACTGTAAATTATAGAATTCAAAGATGTACTTTCTTTTTCTTATGACTAAATATAACATACATGTGTTCCTGCTGCTATCTATTTTCTGGAGGATATGAAGAATACAGTATTTAGTAGCTGGTAGTAAACATTGGTTGTTGTTATTTTCATTTTAATGTTTAATATGGTATTACAAAAAATGTATAAAAATACATATAATAGAGTACACCTTCATTGAACCTTTGTTAATTTTCAGCTTACCTGTCTCCGTTCCTGTTTTAGCCCCGACGGTCGTGCTCGCGTCCCCGACTCCTAGGGCGCACTATTGCTGACTTCTATCCTGTTTTGCCTGCCTTGACCTATTGCTATTTCCCCGATTCTGATTCCGTGCTGCCCGTCCTGACCTCCTGCCTGTCCCCGACTACTATTCTGCTCAACGTCTCTGTACCTCACCTTGGCTGCCAACGCGCACAAAGTCGTACCTGTGGAACGACCTGGAGGTACCACGCCACAGCAAGTCCAAACCCACTTTGCGGTGGGCTATGGTGAAAACCGGGTGCCACTTAGTTTCCAGACCCAATTGTCGTCTTATGTCATTGTGGTAGCAAACCTACCACGAGGAATCAAAAGTAGATCTGATGGTAGATTCCTTCTGCCTGCCTCTGCCCTAATCTGTGATTTAATAATCCTGGAATTTGCTTAAAACTTTATTTTAGTAATATGTAAAATAACTGCAGAGGCTACTGGGGTGTGTAGTAGCCTTAGCTCCAAGTGCCTGGCCAGGCTAGTACATGCCCCAGTAGCCTCTGCAGTTAATTTACATATTACTAAATTAGGTTAGGTTCCGGGATTATTAAATTACAGATTAGGGCAGAGGCAGACAGGCGGAATCTACCATCAGATCTACATTTCTCATAGTAGGTTTGCTTCAAAAGGTTTCTTCCCACAAATCCCATATCCAAAGGAGTTTTTGAACTACTGATAGATAAGCAGATTACATAAGTAACTCCTTTCTCTTATTTTGTATCTCACCTATACTCTGTTTACCTGCTATATACAGAACACCTGCTGATTTTAACATATTAGCAAGTTTTCTTATCTACAAGGACCATTGTGTCCTGATAATTCTTGCATACTATAATATCAATTAATTAAATCTCATTATGAAACTGCTACAATACTCACCGATACAGCAGATTCTTTATAAAGACTTTGCTTTTGCTTGTGTTGCATTATTCCTAAAGAATATTTATTTGAACACAAACTATATGGAGTAATAGTCCATGAATCTCTATGAATAACGTTTCCTGATTAGAATTGCATTGAAAAGAGAAGAAACTGAGAATAACACATGGCACTGGATGTCTTCATCAAGCATAGAAAAGTGAGAATAAAAGAACTGATTACATTTCATATCACTAGAATTAAAGAGCCACAGCTGTAGACTTCTATTAGAACTTGGAATAACATTGGCATAGTGATGTGAGGCGATGTAAAACTGTATTAAGCACATATGTATTATATGCACATATGTTGGTTCCAGAGTGTACAAGTCATGAGACAAGCATACATTTTTATGAATGTAGTCTTGTGATCTAGTTATCCCATTTATCTTTCCTTAACCTGTAAACTACCAGCCTATTTGAGGCCTAAATGTCCAATAAGTTTTTGGGGTTTTTTTGCCCTCAGCTTCCAAGAACTAAAGCATTTTATACCATTTTAGGTACACATGGGTAAATTCTTATTAACTTATGGGAAAACTTATATTAACCTTTTTGCTTAAAAATTTGTTAAAATGTCATTCAGAATTTTTTCCAAATGTGTTTAGCTTGTTTGTATTGTGTGATAGATATCATACCCACAAATTGTACACTTACAGGTAAGGTTATAATAGACATAGCAATAGCTGATGGGGGAAATCGGTGCACATGTGCCAAATCTACTAAGAGGCTTTGGCCTTGCTAAGTACTAGAGAAGGCACTGTTTGTGTTTTTTTAGGGGGGTAATGGAGGTGACAGGTTCCCTTTACATTTCTTAGTTTTAGTAAATTACTTACAATCTAGCCAACTATGGCTAGCAGGTCCCTTTAATTTCTATCTTATAGTATGTGTCTGTATCTCTGGAGTCACTTCTCACACCTCTTCTGTATCCTATCCATACCAACAATTTCACCACATCTAGCCCATAGTGATTGTGACCCTCGTGGCTGCAGCCTAAGGGCTTATTCGTAGAGAAGTGTCTGTTGGCATCATCAAAAAATGCAATGATTGGGGGCATTTATTGTTGGCACTCAATTTAGGCATTTGAATCCCAATACTTTTCCTGCACTTCTCGTTCCAGTCAGTGGCATAGAAGCCCTGAAATACAGGCGGTCCCCTACTTAAGAACACCTGACTTACATACGACCCCCTAGTTACAAACGGACCTCTGGATGTTGGTAATTTACTGTACTCTATCCTAAGGCTACAATAAACAGCTATAACAGTTATCACAGGTGTCTGTAATGAAGCTTTATTGTTAATCCTGGTTCTAATGACAACCCAACATTTTTAAAATTCAATTGTCACAGAGACCAAAAAAAAATTGGCTGGGGGTTACAATGATAAAGTATACAGTTCCGACTTACATACAAATTCAACTTAAGAACAAGCCTACAGACCCTATCTTGTATGTAACCCGGGGACTGCCTGTAATCGCAAATACTAGCTTATAGCTAGCAGTTGCAATTATATTCCCCAATCCACTACCTACACACCAGTGGGGTGTGAAGGGGTAGGCAAGGCTAGCTGGGCGGTGGGCATGGCTGGCAGGGAGTGGGCTGGCACAGGTGATCCTGTCCTAGCACATGCACACTCCTCCCTTCAGCCAGCGAATTTTCAATGTGAAAAGTAACTGGCTGCATATGATAAATAACCCCCATGGTTTCCAAAAACTTGGTGGCAAAGAGAGAAGTCTGTGGTCCTCAAATATTAAAAATAATAGAGCTTGCTGTGATTTCTCTTCCAGCGGACTTCAGATCATGTGAATAGCCGCACAGACAATAAAGGGTCGTTATGCTCAGCATTTTAACCATGGCAATGAGTGACAATGTAAAAGCAGAAGTCTTGTCTTGTTAAATTGTCACTGCACAGAACAATATGCAGATTCACGGTTTATAATGCTAGGAGGCCACTTATACAAATTCTGCTTGGATGTACATTATGTTTCTTTAAAAAGGATTGACAGGTGCTAAGAAAACTAATTTGCAATGTTTTGCATTACCATTTTTTATGTCCAATTTGCATTGAGCACACTAAGGTCATTAGGGGGAAGCAGAAAAAGAATTGTATCCCATGTGAGTGAAAATATATATTTGCCTACAGTGCGCCCACAGGCTCTAGCTAATGGCTCCAGGTGAGTGCCATATTGGCTTAAAGATATTTAAAACTAATATATTTAAGCAATTGTTTCCATACTGTTCTCTCAATACATTTAGGATACTTTCATAAATGCCATTTAATACAGTTTTGAAGCAAATTAAAAATGATGAAGGGAAGTTTCTAGTAAAGACACTTCTCCTACATTAGGATTGGCTTCAAAAACTACATAAGAAATTCTATCAAATCTGACTAACAATCCAGACATGTTAATGTGAACATAATAAACTTATAAAACCAGTTTATTCTCTGAGTAACAACAGATCTTATATAATTACATTCTTATGAACAGCAATGACATTTTTTAATGCAACTACACAAAATTATGGTTCCAGTCACTCAGTTTTAAAACTACAAATTTTATAGACGTCTCAGCATTCATATGAGTAATTAATATGAGAAAAATATTTGTGATTTGTTTCAACTTTGAAAATTAATTTGATTAAAATTTACTGGGAAATAAAAAGTTGGAATGACACTTTTTTGGTAGGTAATAGTATATAACAAACAACAGTTAATATGCAACAGAAATGTACTCAATGTTCGAATATTTTGAACAGATACAAATGACAGCATTCAAATTCTACTTTGCCACAGAAAGTAAGGTAAACAGGGACATTTTTTTCAGCAATTGTATAGTAAACTTCTGCAGCATTTTCTTAGAAAATATGCTAAACTATGTAAATGTTTCTGTCTAATGTATATATATATCTGTGGGAAACTTCTACTAGTACCATAGAAAATACAGGGCTCCTCTATTTAGAAGGCAGTAGTTGAGTCAGGGATCCTTTTTATGGATGGCAGTAGATTAGTTCGGGGATCTTATTTATAAATGGGAGAGGGCTGAGTGATAGTAATCTTTGTACAGACAGCAGGAGATTAGTTCATGATCTTCTGTATGAATTCCAATTGCTGAATCCCAGAATCTTCTATATGGATAGCAGGAGCTGGGGTTGGTTCTTTATATGGGCAGCAGGAGGTGAGTGCAGGGATCTTCTCTAAAAGATTTCGGCCTGCAATTCTTCTACCTTCTTCTCAAAAAGCCTGACCACACATGTTCCCTCCATAATAATAATGGTAATAATTCATTATTTATATAGCACACACAGATTACGCAGCGCTGCAGCGAACCTACCAGATCGGTCCCTGTCCCCAATGGGGCTCACAATTTAATCCAATCTAATTGGAGTGTGGGAGGAAACCCACGCAAATACAGAGAGAACATACAAACTCTTTGCAGATGTTGACCTGGTAGCAGAAGTGCTACCCACTCAGCCGCCGTGCTGCCCTATCAAACACAAACTTCCCCCCTATGCCCCTATCTTTTCACACAGACATGTCCTATCTATCCCCTTGATACGGTGCCGCGGCCATATATCGCAGACATAAGGCAGCCTAAGGCTGCGTTTACATGACCATGGGGGGACGTATATGCAGCCGCAAGCTTGCAATGGCTGCATCTAGCAATACGGTGCCACACATGTGCACAGGTGTGCACACAGTTTTCTTTGTTTAATAATGTACAGTTGGTAAGTGGAGCACATGGTTTAGTCTTAGGCTAAATTCACACTGCCGTGAGCCTGCCGCACCGTAGCACGGCGGGCACATGGCAGCGCGGGGAGAGGAGGAGGAGGTGAGCGCCGCTCACCCCCGCCCCTCTCCTTAGGAATTAATGGCGCACGGCGCCGTAATACGGGGAAAGATAGGACATGTCCTATCTTTCCCCGGGCTACAGAGCAGTACGGTGCCGCACGGTGCCGCTCGTACAGGGCCGTGAGCCCATAGAAGTGTATGGGGGACGGATATCAGCCGTATATACGTCGGCCGTATATACGTCCCCCATACTGTAGTGTGAATGTAGCCTTATTCCCTAGAACTGATATAAATAAACAGTAAAAATCATAAACATGTTAGGTATCAACGTATCCCAAAATGTCAGATCTTTTAAAATATGATAACCGTTATTCCCGCCATTTAACCCCGTAACGTAACTTAGCGCCCAAAGGTGAAAATGCCATTTTGCCAATTTGAAAAATATTAACACCCCACACAGCTCCGTACACTGAAGTATGAAAAAGTTATTAGTGAAGATGGAAAAATAAATAATTTTTTTGTACAGGAGGTTTTAATTTGTGCAAATGTATAAAGCTATCTAAATCCCTGTGATCATACCGACCGAAAGAATGAAGTAGACATGTCATTTGGGGCGCTCAGTAAAGCTGTAAAATCTAAGCCCACAAGAAAACCAATTTCACTACATTTCACTACATTTGGACCCAGTACATAGCATGGAATATGAAATATTGTCGCTAAGAAGTGCAATTACCGTATATACTCGTGAATAAGCCGAGTTTTTCAGCAGAAAAAATGTGCTGAAAAACGTCCCCTCGGCTTATACACGAGTCTTAAATAAAATAACCCTTCTTTCTTCTGTTATGGACGCGCCATGTTTTCTTCCTGGCTGGCGCATCTATGACATCAGCAGCGGTCGTGTCATAGTATGTGCCTGCTGGAAGAAAATATGGCCGCGTCCATGAGAGAAGAAAGAAGAAGAGCCGCGGGGAAGAAAGAAGACGGGACGCGGCAACATCGGGGACATCAGGGAGCCGCGTCGACATCAGGGAGCTGCGCCGACATCAGAGGGGGGGAATAAAGTTACTATTTTAAGGTGCGGGTGGGGGCAGGCTGTATATCACTGGGCTGGCTATATACTACAGGGCTGGCAGGCTGTACCTACTGGGGGGTTTTGATTTGTCGTCAGATACTGTAAGCTGCGGTGGAGCAGGCTGGCTGTTGAAACTAGGGGGCTGCAGGTTGTATACTACTGGGGGCTTTGCGCTGATACTACTAGGGTCTGGCTGCTGTATACTATCTGGGGCTGGCAGGCTGTATACTACTGGGAGCTGGCTGACTATATACTACTGGGGACTTGCTGGCTATATACTGGGGGGGCTGTGACAAATGCATTTCCCACCCTTGGCTTATACTCAAGTCAATAGTTTTTCCCAGTTTTTGGTGGTTAAATTAGGGGTCTAGGATTATACTCGGGTAGGCTTATATATAGTATATATATTGCTCAGAAAACAAACAGCTCCTTACATGGAAAAATAAAAAGTTATGGATTTTTGAAAGTGGGAAGTGAAAAATAAAAATGCACAAACTAAAAAGGATGTGGTCATTAAGGGGTTAATAAAGGTTGTATAATGAATAGGTAAAGAGGTGTAGAGTTTATATGTGTTTCTTGCCTTTGATTTATATATATATAAATATATATGTATTTTTTTATTATTATATATTTTTTTTTATTTAATTTTATAAAAATATATGCCAGACATGTTTAATCAGCGTCCCTCCACAAAATAGACAGTACTAAGGAAAGAAGATTTCATTCCTGTAGTAGCTATAAAACTGGGTCAGTCCAGTAATCCACAGAGGTTTATGCACCAGATATCTTTCTGTTATCTGATATGGCGGCACTGTGGTACCTGCTCTGTTAGCATCTGTTTATAATGTAACTAAGTAATCCACCCTCCTTTATTGCTCCATTTCACAAAGGTTATTTTGTTGCGCTTACGTGCTGTCTGGAATGTCGTACGGGCTGCTTCATGATGCATTAACTAAAACTGGAATAATAAAGGAGGAGTGCAGAGTGCAAACAATCTGTTCACCTATAAATCCACATTCAGGGTGATACATAGGGACTGGCAGGTGTCTGCAGCATAACATTTTCACAATATAAAAGACTGCTTCCACACCGGGAAAAGTTACAATTCTAACAGCGCCAACTAATAGGTGGTAAAACATACTTCTGAGAAGACTATTGAAATGTTGTAGGGAAACTGTTGAAGTCATTTAGGGAACTAAACCACCTACTGGTCGTTATGGAAGAGTTGTGTCCTAAATTGTCCTATATCATTTCTGTCTGTGGGCAGTTGACTTGCCTAATGGAAGCTATGGAAGTTTAAAAACGAAGAGACGATGGAGTTTTGTAACTAAGACACCTTGGCGTCAGATTCTTTTTTTTAACTCTCTCAGCTTCGGTAGCAGATGGACTGTAACACAAGTTAACTCTTTGCATTATATACAAATTCGTTTTTTATTCATTATTTAAACAGTTACTTCTGACTATCGTGATAGAGTAGTGACTAACCGTTATCTTTAGGTTACCAACAGATTTTAAGGTGCACCAAAAGGACACGTTTATATGATTTTTACTTATCATATTAGCACTTCTTGTGCTTTCTTACCCCAGATGGACTAAATTATTTTTATGTAAACCCTGCTTTCCAAGTGTAAGCAGGTATGCCACTCTTCTTGCTATTTTTTTTTATTCCTCCTACTGAGGGATATATAACCTGTCTCTCTGATTCCTTGAAAGCACTTTAACTGATGAAGAGGTGCTTACCACTTCGAAACGTGTTGTATAAAGTGTGAGAAAAGCCTTTAAATTTTAACATACAGCTTTGTCTATTAATTCGGTAATAGTGCAACAACTTTGAATTGTTTATCTCCTCCTTCCATGCCTATGAACCTTTAATCTAAAGCCCTGGGGGTGGATCCAGACTATAACCTCCTACTACAAACCCAAGCCTGAAAAGCAGTTGTGTCTTGAACCTAACAAGGTGAGAGTACATCTAGTGTGCAATTCACATATAGAAGTGGTCTTGCCCTTTTAGCCCTTGTTCATATTATATGAACAGAGATGCCAAAGGGCAATTTGGTACACTAAAGCAATGGTCCATAAGCACCAGTAGTTGGTTTAGTGTCCCAAATAGACCTGTCAGGTTCTCTGTAACATGTTACTGCTAAGTTACTCCTATGTTACTGCACATTTTCTCCTTAGAAAACTGATTCATTATCATTGCACATACGCACAGATATAGGAACAAAAGACTTAGACTTACTGGGGGATATTTATCAGGACCTCTGCGCACCGCCAGTGGCGCAGAGGCCCTGAAATAATCGCAAATGCTAGCTTATTGCTAGCTTTTGCGATTATTTCCCCCAATCCGCCACCTTCACGCCAGTGGGGCGTGAAGGGGCGTGAAGGGGGGGCCCGGCCGGCCGAGAGGGGGGCGCGGCCGGACGGGAGTGGGCCGGCGCGGGGCGTTACTGTCCCCGCGCCTGTGCACTCGCTGCTGCCGGCGACTTTTCATAGGTGAAAAGTCGCCGGCTGCATATTTTTCTACGCCAGGCCCTGCCTGGCGTAGGATAAACGCTGCGCAACTGGCAGCCCGATACATCAAGAGGCAGAAGCCTCTTGATGTATCGGGCTGCGAATTCGCAGCGGCGGGGCGATCATACGCTGGCGCAAGAGCGCCGGCGTATGATAAATATCCCCCACTGAGACAAACGAAGGGAGATGCACAGAAGGAGAATGGCTACCATCTTTAGACATTCGATAAGGCAAAACCATGGAGTTCTGAGATAGCACATATAAGGACAAGATTTATTAATCTTCCATTTCTAGTTTTACTTCCAAATTATGATTCAAAATAATAACCAGAAACTGGCCTTAGTTATTTCTTCCATATTTTGAATCAATTATTGAGAGCCAAAAAGAGTAGTTGGTCTTACTTAACAGGTGAAATTCTTTCAATTATACCTTAGCTCTGTCTAGTTACTAATCCTGGATTTGGTTTTCAATAACTGACCCTAAAAGCTGATAAAAAGAACTGATATGTGAACTCTCCCTTTTCCACTAGCATAGCAATTCAAGCAGAAACAGAAGACCGTCCTTGCGCCTTATGGATTACATAGCAGATGGAAGTTGATGAACCCATCAGAAATAGACATTTATTCTCCTAAAGGGGTTTTCCCATGGAAAAAAATTCTGAAATTCCACTCACCTAGTGATGTTAACACAATAACATTTTTAACCCTTTACTACACTGTTTTAGCTCCTATCACTCCTATCACTATCACAGTGATGGTCAGTGCCAAATTCCAAGATGTGGGCTCTTTTAGCAGACACAATATGATCCCTGTAGTTCTGTGAGCTGACAATGTGGTTAGATTATCAAGGTACATGTTTATATACACTTTCATTTAGCTTCTGAACATTGTACTAGTATTTGACACATAAAAGAGATATGAGACAGATCAGACATGATGAGATCCATGAGATGCCTTTTATACACAATGACAGTCAGCTCTCCTACATCTCTGCTATTCCACAATGCATTGTATCTGCTGTGCCTTCCCCCCCCCCTAGATTAAGAACTTATCTGTCTGTAGCTTTACACTCCTCACACTGCTGCTAGCAGGAACTCAGTGTATGTGCATCAGTGAGTGACCTAGTCCTAGACTGCAGTGGGCAGGGCTAGAGAGCAGAGAGAGAGAGATGCTCAATTCCAGGGCCCTTACACAGAAATCCATGATGGCTTCCCTGACTCTAAGTCAGAAGTTACAGGGTCCTGATTAGGGGCGATAGAGACAGGTTGGGCTTATATCTGTACAATGCTGTATTGTTGTTAATAACAGTGAATTAGAGAATATGTTATTTTGTTATCCTGACTACATTTAAGAATCTTGTCTTTGTGGGAATACCCTTTTAAAGGGAAAGCAATCACTAGGAAAAATGTTATATAGCTGAAGGATCTGAGCAATTTCATATATGAGAAAATTTTATTGTGAGAAAAAATTCTAAATAGCTTTTTATGTACATTGTGCCTGTGAAGTCATGGGGCCAGTACTATCAGTGACTGGCAGCCATCTCTGTAGCACACTGATACATAAAGAACTGTGAATCATTGACAGAACTGCTCCATGACTTCTCAGCTTATAGGAAATCTACCATCAAAAATCTGGGACACTTACTCGTAGATCCAGACACTGTGACTGTGGTAATCTTCCCATATTTGTTATCCATGGCCTCTTTCCTTCTAAAATCAACTTTTACAATTATGCTAATTCGCCTGACAGGCCCCTGGGGTGTTGCCGGAGCCCCTCTATGCTAAAGATTCACAGACTGTTAAAATGTGCAGAATCCCTTCCCCCTCCAACTGTGTGCTGAAACATAAATCATCTGAAAATGTGCATTCTCTGGGAACCCATTTGTATTGGGTGTATGCGTGAGTCCTGCCTAATGTGCTGTGCTAACGCTTCTAAGCATATTATAAATTATAAGATTGTGAACCCCATTGGGGATAGGGACCAATTTGACAAGCTCTCTATAGCGCTGCGTAATCTGTGTGCCCTATATAAATAAAGGAATTATTATTATTACCTGGAAGTAAGAGGGACATGCAGCATGCCAGTAATTTGGCCCATATTTTTAAGTCAACATTTAGTAACGAGACTGGGCGGTAGTTACTGGTAAGATCGGGATCCTTCCTTCTTTATGTAGGATCATTATGTGTGACATTAGTATGTGTTGGTGGGTTGTCTTTTCCTAATTCCCTAATCTCCTCCTCCTCCTCTTTTCCATCTGCCTGGTGGCTGTCTGCCTCAAGTCGTATAAACCAGTGTAGTAGTCACAGACCACCCTTTCCCCAGTGCTATTTTTGATTCCTGACACAAAAGTGTGTGTCTACGCTTTTTTAAGTAACGCTGATATAACTTTACTGCGCCTATCACCATGAGCATAAATCCTGTGCTTTGCTCGCATATACATTTTAGCCGTCTGTACATTTATGAGCATTCTTCAATTTTCTCAAGCCCTGAGAAGTTCCTCTTTAGTGTCTATCACTTGGGATCATTTATAGCATCTCTCTAGCTTGGATAGCCAATTCAATAGGTCCCTGATGTTACCCCATCCTCTTCTTCTGTACCCTAGCTCCCATCTCCATCAGTAAGCTAGCATTTTAGTGATTCCCACATCAATAAGGGGTACACCTCTTCCGAGGAGTTTAGCTGCAGCAATTGTGGAAGTTTGTCACCCAGTTCCTGTAGTAGAGCAGCATCTCCCAATAGCATATCATTAAGCTTCCATGTCCAATCCCGAACTGGGAGCTAAGGAGATATGTATGTTAGTGTTACTGGCACACTATTTGAGATGGTTATAATTCACATTTCAGTTGACATCACATAACTGAAGTTTCTGTCTTGGGTAAATAAGTAATCTAGTCTCTGAAAAGAGCAGTGTGGACCTGGTTGTAATAAGCAACTGGAACTGTTATGGTCTCACATAGTCCTGATAAATCTCCCTCTGGGTTTAAAAAATAAACGTCTGTTGATACATTTGCTTGAAAATAATGATAAAACAATAACAGTAAAGTCTGGTAGGAAACAAAACTCCATGGACACAGAAATATAAGATGATGTCATCTGATTGACAGATCCAGACAGAAGGGCATATATGGCACAGAAGGAGGCATCACACAGGCAAATGACTACAATCATATTACATGACATCTTGCATCTGTTACATAAGCCACATGCTGTTATGTCACTGAACATAAGCTGTAATGTTCCCCAGCCAATAAATATTAATTTATTGAAAATTAAGAGACTTTAACAAGTGCAGAGTTCACACAATAAGACTTCAGCTCAGGAAGCAAATGAAAATTTGAGGAAGGGCGTAAACTGTACACATTGTAATAATAAAATAGTGGGGACTATTATTTAACAACTGCATTTGCACTGGTATTTGATGGCACTAATCCTAAACTATGGAGACCATGCTTCAGTTATACATAACCAGCAGGTTTACAAAGAGTCAGGAAAACATACTAGAATTTGTAATAATAATAGTTATTATAATAACGTTTACTATAATTGCAATAATCTGTGGTATATACTGTGGTATGATATACACTGTGTCATACTATGATATGTATAGAATTAAAGGTGTATATCATACCACAGTACTGGGCATTTATAAATTACGTAGAAACTCTGTTTATATGAGCTTACATTCTAAAATGAAAAGGGTAAGGATACAAGACTAAGTAGGCAGCCCTGGGCTATGTAGAGGTGGCATGGGACTATCAGCTGAGGAAGTCTTTAGAAGAGGTAAGTTTTAGGGAAGCAATATTGAAACAATTGATGGTGAGATGTTCCAGCAGAGGGGAGGGGCACGAGAGAAGTGTATTATCTATAGATGTAGACACATTTGGCTTACAGTATGGTGAACCAGGTCAATGCTTGATACAAGCATTGCTTTCATTATGAAGCTTACTACTTAATAGATATGAAACAGATTTGTGTTCCAAAATTATTTCCATCTCGGACATGAGAAAAAAATTTCTCAGGGTGGCAGGAGGTGCAGAGTGTGACATTTTGACTCTTGTCTACTGTGGTATCATCTTGAATATTCTGTGGCAAAACCCCACCACGTTCTAAGAGGATCCTTCAATAAAAGAGAAATAAAACATAATCAGATAACCTAGCTCACTCATCTGAATTTTACTGGCCATCCATATCAGTGCTTTCTACAGTATTGTATTCAGAAAACAACACCATTTCCATTTTTTGTACATTCTACTTGATGAGGCTAAAATTGTGCAATAACCTGAATCAGCAACTGATATAGTATTATATAGAATAGGGATTCCCAGTCTCACCTTGCCTGTACCCCGCCCTGTTAAACTCACTTGGGTGAAGAAAAATGTTCACAACTCCAGCCCTTATGACAGGAATTGTGACTTTTTCATGTCTTCTATATCTGAAACATGGAATAAAGGGCATGATAAATGTCCCCCAATAATTATACATCCCTGTATGATCAACCAGATCTGAGATATTTGCAACCTGCTTGTATAATTTTACAATGTCTAGATTTGAGCAAAGATAAATCAAATCCATCAGGATTTCGTTTGTAAAGAGACCTGTCATAGGTGGATCTGTGTTATAGGAAGTTTTTACTGTAGACCATTAAAGATAAGCAGAGGTAGCCATTGGTCACTCAATATTTTTCTCCTCAAAACAAATCAAACCTAAATGAACCATTTTTAATTCAATTTTATCAAAAGCTTCAAGGTATACACTGCTGCAATGTGAATGTAAAATATGAACATGAATATATGTATATTTTTTAGCATAGAAGACACACAGAATATTCTTCTTACTAAATAAAACATTTTCCTCTGCAGAACTTTGGTCATGAATTATTGACATAATCTAACAATATAGCATCATGAATCCTTTCCTTAAGCACATGACCCATTTACAGCAGTTTTTTTGACACTTTGAAAGTCCCTGTCATGAAATGTACTGCTCAATGTAAAATGCAAACCTATATGAATTTAACAATATATGTATTTACATATGGAAGGACTAGGTCAGTTATGGCCCCATCCTTCACTTTATTGTAAATAGTGAACATGTATATAGATACATGGGGTATTAAAGGAAATAGATTCAACAAATATCCAGTCTTAACTATTTTCTAAAATGTATCTGTTTTATATGCTAATTATCTGCAGAGGCTAGTCCGGGTGTGGAGTAGCTTCTGGCCACCTGGACACACATGGGGCAGGGACTTCCCTTAGCCCTGACACACCCCAACTAGCCTCTGCAGCTAATTAGCATAACATTCAATAAAGTTTTCAAACAGATAGGCAACATTTTAGAAAATAAGCAATACTGGGGTATACCTGTGCTGGCTGAAAATGGTATGTATGTATGTGTTATGTGATGTACAAGGGGGAAAAGAACTGAACTTCTTACACTGAGATTAACTCTGAAAAGACCAATTGTTGTATTTTTTTCAGTAAATAGCGGTGAAGAGGCACACCGCTGATACCAGCAAAGGCAATTGTTCCAACAATACCTTTAGCATGCGCCTGTGTGATTCTTAATATACCCCTTGTTTTCAAGATTTTAGAAAATATTAAAAACTATATAGGGATAAGGGGTATTTGGGGACTATATAGTTTGGATCTACTAAGTAGATCTGATGGTGGATTTCCTTTAAAGATAACCTACCACTACTGATCTAACTATTAAGGTAGAGGTGGTGGTAGGTGCATCTAACGTGTATAAGAATAGCCCTTGTTAGGGATAATCCTTTACTCCCCTCTATCTTTGCTAATCTTTAATCAGGGTAATATGCACATTTTCTAAAGAGGCTACTGGGGCATGGAGTAGCTGGAGTTTTTCTCTATGCACACCCTAATGTGAAAATGTCAATGTATAGTTATACACCAAACTATGGTACAATGGATAACATGTAATAGTGTCGACATAGAGGTGAATATGGCTTCATTTGTTCTACCATATACTGATACGAAATGGGCAAATAACAGGACAGAGTGGTTTAAGGGTCACATAAAAAGGACCCTTAAAGGTCTCCATGCAGTACTATCTAGGCACTGCTGTGTGCCGCAGCCCTTAGATACTAAACAGGTCACAGCACTTATGCAACCAAGATGACTGGAATTTTTTTTTGTTAGATATAAAATTGGGCTATTCATGGCTCCTTATCCCATACATTACAATGGGATGTAAGGACTGTACTGAAGATTATCTCTATGGAAGAAATTTTCTAGAGAAACTGAAAAAAAACAAGGAATTGCTTACCGTGTTGCTCTTCTGATATCAACATATGGATTAGGAGACTCATACTGACGGACACACTGCGGGTCAATGTCATAAAAGGCTTTGGCTTCCTCTTGTGTCAATGTAAAGCAGCACGGCCCCACTGATGGACCCAGGACTACTAGGATGTCCTTCACATCACTCCCGTACTCTGATACCATGGCATTTACTGTCGCCATTGAGACTCCGAGCAAGGTGCCTTTCCAACCTAAGAAAAATATACAGGAATTTTGGTAGTAGTAACATAAAGAACATAATGTGCTTCAATGTGAGGCTCCTGATGCCAGGTGTGACCACATCCTCTGCACTTACTCAAGTAACCTTCACTTTAGGTGGATTACTGCCCTGTATGAGACCTTCCATTGGCACCACCTTCCCTTGTAACATATGGCAACTAAAGTATAATATATAATACTGTAGTCAATAACAATGTAAGTAGATGATGCTGACTAGCCTGTAATGTATCATGCATTGGGTGATAGGTCCCTCGGGTCCAGTGACATTCTCTATAGGTCACACATAGCTATACTGTCTTCCTATTTATTAAATCTTTTTTCTATACGATAATGGTTGATATTTGATAAATGTGCTCATTACTTATTCTGAACTACATTTTATATTGCATCTACAAGGTGGTTAAGATCTTAAATCATTGAAATTACCTGCATTGCAGTATCCTATCTGCAGCCCAGGATCCCCAGAGTATTGGCCTTGGGCTAAAACACTTATGTGAGACCGAAACCTATGCTACTGGATGCCCAGGCATACAGACCTAGGTTTGATTGCCACCCATGACCTCCGCACCTCTATTTGAAACTATCTACTTTTTACAGCCTGAGCAAGAATCTTACTGACTAGACATACTGAATGCAATTATCAATATGACAGATAAACAGTAAATCCATTACAATTATTCATCCTGCAAGCCTGTATTGGTGAGACATTTATATACGCTGAGGTCACCAGTGCTCATATCATAATGAAGGTATATGAAAATGTAAAGAATCCGGGATAGGTTACATGTGGAATATCATAACTAATAACAGAAAGCCAAATAATACTGACCTGTCACTGTTACCAGCTAGTGTACTGCACTTCAATCAACACTAAGCAAACACGTAGCTAGAGCGCCATCTATTGTATTACTAGATAATACATATTTAAAAAGAGTCAAAATGGTTTCTGACCAATTCCCCTCATTTACAAGAGAATTAGGAAAAAATCTTAACACAAATTTACACAGTGTTTCAAGTAATTTATGAGAAAAATTTACAAGAAAATTTACAAAGTTTTGGCTCATTTTTAATTCTAGCTCTGCTAGATGTTATCACACTTTCTTTCACTAGACTGCAAAACTTTTTGTGCCCCCTAGGATAAGCGAGTGTTGAAATGCTTATGATTCAACTTATTACATCCATTGCAATAACCCTCTTCATGTAAAGTTTCGTAAGCTTTAACCCATTTTAGAGAGTTTTAAAGCCAGCCATTTGATGTATATTACAGGGTTAACTACACAGCAATATCATTTTGATTTGTCTATATATATATAGAAATAGAAACATATTGTATTACATGATGTAGAGGCACTTACCTGAATGGGCTGCTCCACATGCCTTTTTCACAGGATCGCAAAACAGGATTGGTATACAGTCTGCCCCAGGAGCAGCTATAGTCACATCTTTCTGATCGGTGACTATACCATCATAACAAGGAGGCTCTGGTTTTCCCATAATCCAAACATTCTCACCATGGTCCACCTGGAAGATACAGTGTAATGATATGGAATGATCAGTGGGCAGCTAATAATTTCCTGTAGATTAAATAGAACCAACATTTCCCATAGCAGTGTACAAACATTATCATCAATTCAGAATCAAACACTATACAAAAATCATGGCACTCAAGTATTATATGTGAACCCCTATTCTAAAGATTATTAATTGTTTACTCCCAATAGGGAGACCTTCAACAATCAGGCACTTATTTATATCTTGTTGATAATTGTTAACAGTAGGAGAACAGGTTAAAGGGTTGTCCTACAGTATCAAATTTGGATAGGGCTTAACTTGGTCATGGGTTGGCGTCTCAGTGAAGGGACCTCCATCGCTCATGAAAACGGGAGTCTGTTGAACCCCCCCAAATAAATGGAGTAGCAAGTTGGACATGCACTCTGCCACTCCACTGACAAAGGCATGAGCAGAAGTAGCCAAGTACTACAATGGACTATCTTCATCAGCAACATAGAGATAAACTGAGGGTACATACATAAAGGACTCCCATTCTTATGATCTGTAATAATATTTCCTGGAATGTCAAGGGTTTGAATGAGGTATTGAAAAGGAAGCAATTTTTGATTATTGCCGCCCCCTTTGCCCTGACGTGATCTGTTTCCAGGAGACGCACCTGGGGAAAGAAACTATACATAAAGCTATAAAGCCATGGGTAAGGCAGTGCTACCATTCAACGTTCTCCGCAGATGGTAGGGGGGATTGTATTATGATATGTAAAGGGGTGGAGTTCAAGGAGTTGAAGGTCATAGTTGACCCCATGGATAAATACTTGATAGTGTATGCCTGGTTTGGTCAGGTGAAGATGGTCCTAGTGGGTGTTTAGTGGGTGGGTCCTAATGGGAGATTACAACAGAGTGATCAGTGATAAACTTGACCATATCAGTAATCTCAGGGTTAATAGGGGAACGGGAGCCTGCTCCAAATTTGCAAAAATAATAAATATGATGGGTTGGAAGGATGATGGATGACGAGATTCCCCAATAAGAAACAGTATACGTGTTATTCTAAGACGCATGATTCCTTGTCTAGGATAGACATGATACTGGCAAATAGGCGCGCCTTACTGATTGTAGGTAAAATAGATATTGGGGCAAGGGGGCTATCGGATACACAGGAAAGACCTGGTGTTCTACTGTATCAAACCATTTTGGTTTAACTTAATAAAGCAGGAGTGAGATTCGAAGAAAGATATGCGGGGCTTCTTGATGGATAACAACTCATACGAAGATATTAGAGTAGTATGGGATGGTTTGAAAGTGTATATAAGGGGCTTAGTTTTTCAGCAAGTTTGTTGATATAAAGCAAAGAGGCAAACTTTAAGTAGAGATTTGCAAAATAAAGCTATTAATTTTGAAGCCAGGTTTATTGAAGACCCGTCTGATGAAAATAAAAAATAAAAATTTAGAGGCCCAGAAGAGCTTGGCAAATTTTCATCTAGAGAGAGGTGAGATTGAGGTACGGGTAGGGAGACAGAAAGAGATCCATGGAGAATATACATAAATTATAATGTTTGAGGTTTATTGGATGCACGAACATTAGAAAGTTTAATGTATGGAAAGAATGGTTCAATTTTGGCACTAATGCAATGGATATGGGATAAGGTTAAAAAAGAGTTAGAAATCACTGGGAGGACTAAATATACACCATAATGGGGAAAGGGGGAATGGTCTGCTGGCCCGATGCAGAACTCTAAAAGGTGAAGGGACAAAGGGATCTACTATGTTTTCTAGATTTTGGATTTTGCTAGAATACGGGAAGAGTTTGGATTGGGCTCAGTAGACTGGTACTATTATGTAAAATTGAAGTTTTCTTATAGAGCACTTTTGGACAATGCTGAGTTTGAAGGGGATCACGCGATTTATCGAATATTGGAGAAAATCGGGAATGGCCAGATGATGAAGGGATGTATGTCCAAAATATATTGTATACTAAAAAACAGGGGAATAAACCTGTGTCCCATAATTATAACAAGTGGAAGGAACAGATAGCCTTTCAAAGGGAGAATGGACAGAGGCGTTAAGATCAGTAACCCTGGTGACAAGAAATAGATCCTATCTAATCTCCCAACTATTTCCATTACATTCTGCTTATTATACCCAAAGAAATTAAATGCTTTCACCAAAACACAGGAAGAAAAACGCAGAAGATGGTTTGGTGAACGCAGATTTGATCCACATGGTATGGAAGTGTCCTAAGTTGTTTAGATATTGGGTAGAAGTGATAAACAAAATACAGTTGTTTTTTTATGGTATATATATCGTTTCAGAATAAGCAGTGTATTTTAGGTATAAGAGCTGGAATTATTGGGAGCCATATTAATGTGGTGTTTGCTATGAAGAGCTTAATGATCGCTCATAGAATAAATATGTACACTTGGAAGGCAGCACTGCCCCCCGCAGTAATAAAATGGAAAAACAAAATGAATATATTGATGCTAGCAGAACGTTATGAGGTCGGTTAATAAGTTAGACACTATATGGACCCAATGGAAAGAGCGGTAGAGTGTTTGTCGGTGAGGAGGGCAGGAGAAGGGAGAAATTTAGTTTGTGTTTTTCTTTTTTTTGGGTGGTGGGTTAATTTTTTGAATTAACAGGAAAAGATAAGGACATGTACTGTGTAAATGCTGGAACAAGAAACATTAGAGCGTTTTATTGTAGTGGGGGGAATTCCTACCCACGAAAAATATATGTACGTTGATTGTTTATATTCCTGTGAGTACTTGTCATGGAAAAGTGTACTCTTTTTATATAAATGTATATTTTGATAATTGTAATATAGGGGAAACAATTTAATAAAGATTAAGGGCTTTTGGCGTTCTGACTGCTGAATATGAATGAACATAAAAAGAGGGTTTTGTCACAAAAATGATACATATGATTAAATACTTATTATAAATATACTTATTGTTACTGTGGGCCCATTAGCAATACAAAAATGATTATAAAAGTAATACTATAAAGAGAAATTGCAATACAAACATAGGACGATTTATACAGAAGTGGAGTTACCTTCACAGGGACATACATCTGAGGATCAAATCCTGCAGCTTTTCCAAGACGTCGGAAGTTTTCTGCCACAACACCCTTAGGATCTCTTCTTTTCGAACTGCTGAAAAGGTTCAAAGAACTGAGGGTCGCTATAGAAGATATGCCACCACATCGTGTAGTAAATCCATGAAGGAAGATGTCCTCTGTAGACAGATGAAAAAACAAAAAATCAATCAAAAATGTGAATGTATTAAATAACTTTTTTTACTTCTGTAAGTAAAATGTCTTCATTGTACAGTGGTCCTGAGGATTCACACTGTTCACCTTCTAGTTCAGAAGGCCACATCAGTCTGATGGATGCCTTCAGAGGGTGATTGTAATACTGTATATATTATAACTATTCCTCAATAGTTTGCTTTCTTGTAAGGATATGTTACAACATACATCTAACTGTTAAAATAACCCTTTACTTAGAACTGAACCTTAGGGATTTTTTTCTATGTGAGAAATGAATAATTTGCTACTCATTCTCATTCACTTTCTTGTATGTAGGATTCCAGAAATATAAAGCCATCCGCCTTTATACTATTGCAAGTCTAAATAGTATAAGCATATAGAATAATCATTTTGTCTGTTCTATAGATATGTATAAATATTGAGCAGTTACAACTGTACAGTATGAGAGAACATGTATAGAAATGTAAACTGAAAGACATGATCTAGAGTAGCACAGCACCATCTATAGGATGTTAAGAAAAATGCATCCTGGATTAGTAGAACTGCAAAGTCCTTCTGCCACGCAAGATATATGCACTACTATAAGAGAGACATAGTAGAAAGGTCTCAGTTTTGTTCCTGTAAATGACTGGTGTATGCCCTAGTGCAGTGATGGCAAACCTTTTAGAGACTGAGTGCCCAAACTACAAACAAAAAGACCCGCTTTTTATTTACGCAAAGTGCCCAAACACAGACATTTAACTTGTGATTTATGACTCCTCTCTTCACAAGTGTCATTGATACACCAGCCCCTGAGGTACACATATAAGCAGAAAATAGTCCATGGTACAGCTGTCACTTAAAATAGCTCTGGCTGCACAGAAGTACCTGGCCTGTCTGGGACTCTGCAGGAGGGACTACCTATGGAGTCATCTCTGGTGATGGCCTGAGTGCCCACAGAAAGGGCTCCGAGTGCCACCTCTGGCACCAGTGCCATAGGTTAGCCATCACTGCCCTAGTGGCTAAATAAGGGTTGAGCCAAATCTTTTCTCTTTCTTCCTGTTATGTATTAATATTATTCAATTCAATCCTCAAATCTCTGTAAGGAGAACTCTTATTTCCTGATCCTAGTCAAAACCCTTTCACTCAGCTAAACCAGTTACCCTCTACAGTACTGTTGAGATGCAAAGACATCAAAGCTGTCTAGAGTTGGGAATATGTTCCTTCTAGTCCATTCTGTTCATTCTGGTTTGGCTGTAATCCCACATCATGTTATTAGGCTTCTTAAAAGTCATGTTTGATGTTAAGAGGGCTGCCTTACAAACGGAGCAAATAGAGGCAATAATTTCCTTAACCCATCCTGGAAAATGTATTTGCAAATTTCACAAAATCCACCAGTGGAGCATAAATGGTCTTAAGTTTCCACATGCCTTCAAGGCGGCCTTAATTGGCAAAGTCTCCGAGAACTTCCTGACCTTAATTCAACTCTGTGACAGCAGCACATCACCGAGACCATTCATTTTTGAAAAAGGATAGTTTTCCTTCTTTCTTTTGAAACTCATATAAGAAAAAATTCCCTAGATGTTTACTGCAAGCAACCAGAATTACTCACATATTCCCTTAAGTAACCTTCATCTGTAGTAAGTGCTTTTGTGTGGCTGAGGAACAGCATGATATCCACAATATAATTATACTGGCAGTGCCCATGAACGCAAATGCCTGCCAATGATTCTTGGTGTATTTACAAGAGCTATGTGGGCAGGTAAACCAGTTCTGCAATGAAATACTGAAGAACAGATGGCTGGATAGGTCTGCACACAATAATTGTCTGTAGCCCCCTCCCCATGTGTTTATTCTTTGTCCCACACATATAATGGTTAGTACACAAACCTGGAATTATCTGTGACTGAAGGATGAGCAGCTCTCCTTTCAGACTTGGGAGGGTTTGAAGATAACACTTGATGTTTCTTCTTGCATATTCTTGGGAGTCCTCATCAGCCAATCCATTCTTATCAGGCTCTATGCCACACAGCTGTATAGTGTTCTCTTTGTCTTGATGTACATTAAAATATTCTAAAGTGATTGTATACACAGCTGTAAAAAGTTGGTCTATGTATACATCCATTTCCAGTTTCCTTCGCTGGGGCAGGATAATATGTACAGTGCTTCTGTCCTGGTCATCTACTTCTTGCTTGATGGTGTAAAGTATAGCAGGCAGACTAATGTCCTTTATTATCTTATATCCATTTTGTAAATTATCAATAAACATTTCTGGTATATCACAAGGTTTATCTGAATTATCCTCCTTATGTCTAGGGTCTTGGTAGCACATGAAGTAAGTGAATGGTATATTGCTTCCATAGGGTTTCTGAGTAATACTCCATATGTGCTGTAATGTTTTCTCCTTTTTATGACAACAATTGTCAAAAAGGTCTATCAGTACTACTGCATCCTTGCTACTTTCTTTAACCATTTTTCTCCTGTTAGATTCGAAAGACAAAATTATCACATTTATAGAAAAATATAGTTTCAGAGCAATGTATAGACAGGAGTAAATGAATACTGGGCCTTCCAGGGTTAACTAAACCTTAGACTTTAATGTTACTTTTAAATACATTTTAATAAATTTCACTTAATCCGTTTGCAATCAGTATTATTAAAGTAAAATAGGTAAGTAAAATATGATAAGTAATGATAAGGGATAGAGGATAAATATCTTGATCACTGGTGGGCTCTTCTCTGGGACCTTCCCATGAGAATGTATTGGTGATGTGCATTTCTAAAGACATATCCATTTACTATTATATGGCTGCTGAAACTGCTGATCCATCAGACTATAGAATTAAATGAGGTGGTGGCCACATTTTAAAAACAAACTTATGTTCACATGTGGTGCTTTTGAGCCTCTGTTCTTGTGATTGATGAGATTTGTTGAATAAAAGACCAGTGTAATTTGTGAAAAAGCAACTTTAATAGGCCACATTTCCACAGTGGGCAAATATTTGTGGTCAGACAATAAAATAACCAATGTGAATATAATAACCAATGGATAGCCTCTTTAAGATCATTCATAAATAGGAAAAACCGGAAAAGGATTTCATAATAGGGCACATCTACTTACAAAGTCACTTAAGTTCACTAAAAGTGCATTGTCCATCTATAATGCTGCGTGCGGCTATTCGTTACCAAAATCATGAATCTGTCGCTTCCCCACACTGGTCCGACAGAGTTCACCATCTTTTTTGTGGCGCACCTTTAACATAGGGCGTTGTGATACAATTTGAAAGTTAAATATGGAGCTCAGTTGGAATCAGTGGGACCGTCCGACGGAACGCCCCCTAATTTGTGTTGCATGGAAGCCAGCGCAGCTGAGCCACAAAAGGGTAGTGTGCAACACAATCGCAACACAAACACTTCTTATATACCTGTGCAAATCGTTTTAGCCATGAAGAACATGCACGTTCCAACAAAAGTGCAGCAAGAGACCCTAAGTTAATGTGCCCCAATATCTCAAATTGATGATTTAGCAACTGTTAAAAAAAGTTCATAAAAGAAGAAATACTGTATATACTCGTGTATAAGCCGAGTTTTTCAGCACAAAAAATGTGCTGAAAAACGTCCCCTCAGCTTATACACGAGTCAAAAAAAAATACTTTAAAAAACTTAAAAAATAAACTTATAACTCACCCTCCGGTGGCCCTGATGTGACAGCGCTGCTCCCCGGATGTCCGCGCGGCTCGTCTTCAGCCTTACGCGCCGTCTTCTTTCTTCTGCTGGGCGCCGCCATGTTTTTCCCCCTGGGGGCGCCTAGTATGAAGTCAGCGGTGGCGCGTCATACTATGCGCCTGCCGGCCGGGGGGAAGCGGTGGCGGCGCCCAGCAGAAGAGAGAAGACGGCGCGAAGACTGAGACAGCCGCGCGACATCGCGGAGCATCCGCTACACGCATCGGGCCACGGGAGGGTGGGTATATATATAATTTTAATTTTTTTTAATTCTGGGCTGGGCTGTTAATACTGGGGTGCAGGCTGTATACTACTGGGGGCAGCTGTAATACTACTGGGGCAAGCTGTATACTACTGGAGGCAGGCTGTATACATAACGGGGGCAGGCTGTATACTACTGGGGGTGCAGCTGTATACTACTGGGACTGGCTGTATACTACTGAGGGCAGGCTGTATCTACTGGACAATGACTATGGGGGCAGCTGTATACTACTGGGGGCAAGCTGTTCTACTGGTGGCAGCTGCATAACTACTGGGGGCCGGCTGTATACTACTGGGGGCAGGCTGTATACTACTGGGGCAGCTTATACTGTATAGCTATACTGGTGGCAGGCTGTATACTACTGGGGGTAGGCGTATTCTACTGGAGGCAAGCTGTTATCCTACTGGGGCATGCTGTATACTACTGGGGGCGGCTGGGCTGGCTGTAACTGCTGGGCAAGCTGGGCAGGGCTGTATATCTTGGGGCAAGCTGTATAGTATCTGGGGGAAAGCGGTATAGTAGCTGGGAAAGCTGTATACTACTAGGGGCAGGCTGGCGGCTGTATACTTGGGGCAAGCTGGGCTGGCTATTACTACGGGGGCAGCTGTATAACTATAGGGGGGTGTTGGGCTATATACTGGGGGGTGGGGGTCTGTGACCAATGCCTTTCCCACCCTCGGCTTATACTCGAGTCAATAGGTTTTCCCAGTTTTTGGTGGTAAAATTAGGGGTCTCGGCTTATACTCGGGTCGGCTTATACTCGAGTATATACGGTAGATGAATGCTTGTTCTATTAATATGCTATTAATATTCAGCATTAGACAGTTTGCTCTATAGATAACTGTTGTATTTTATGTTCAATCTATTTTTATTGAGCATTTTTCTACAAACATTAAGAATGTAAGATACAGTATCATAAGTAATAACAGATGTCGATCTGATCAATCTGGAATCAAGGAAAAGCCAGGTAGTAGGCCAGAGTAGGAGAAGACATGTCTAAGGCCAAGTTTAATCACAATGTGGTCGAAGAGAAAAAGCAGTAGGGTCACTGAATTCTTAGTAGACCTCTGTGGCCACGAGGGGGGACAATATAAGTTGGAAAGAAGGGAGTTGTGGAACCCATACATAAGGACAAGAGAACCAGATGGTAAAAAAGAGGAGGGAGAGGGGAACCAATCTACAACCACTCCTTCCCAGGTGCCAAGTATCTAATAGGTCCCAGATGGTCTGAGAACCGTGGAATAAGATCCATTGTTGCCATAATTCAAATTTTTTTGTAAGAACCAGAAACCTCAGCCATGAGTTTCTCCATGCAGAATATCTTAAAGCACATCTACCACTAGGATCAAGGATTGTCACTCTAGCAGGATCCCCTCTAATTTAAGCTTCCTATGCCCTTCTTTTTAAGAAAAAAAGGTTTTAAAAATGATGCAAATGAGCCTAAGGGACTCCATTAACACATTGTCAGTGTGCTTGGTTTACAATTCTTGATCCTGTGGTATATGTCCTTCCTGGACCTATTATCTGGGTCCATCAGATATCTGTTGCATTTTATGCTATCCTGAAGAAGGATGGGAATCAGCAATATTTAAAAAAAATATACATTCTTGCACCTCCTAAAGAGCAGGTAAAGATGGTCTATTTATGTTCTGTACCAACTTTATTAAAAGCCAGTACTGGATAAATATTCAGGGGCTCAACCTCACATTATTTAGGTTTTTCTGAGTGTAATGGGCCAAGATTATACTATACAGTTAAAGAAAACCAAAAGTAACAAGAGGCCCTATTTTAAAGTGTATTTCAAAAGCCTGTAGATGATAGGGCATGAGACGAGTAAACCTGCAGAAAACCTCATCTTGTCTCATCACTTCCTCATATATGTAGATAACCACTGTTTACAGGACTTTTTATGAGTTGTGCTCATTTACAAGGATAAAGAGGGAAGTACTGCATAAAGGTTATTACACATGTAAATTCCACTTTAGCACAATGTCAGCATAAAAAATAAAGTAAGAGAGGAACAGTCCAATACACAATGGTTTGCAGCAGTTTTTCTAAAAACTCTGAAAAAGCCCGGAATAAAGCAAACGAGCTACTGCTTTAAAAAATTACAAAAACATCAATTATATTACAGCAAAAAAGTTTTCTCACTCTTGGCAATACTCTACTATTTATGAAGGGATTTTCCAAGCCGTACAGGAGTCAAACAAATAAGTAAAGAATATATCTTTTCCACACTGTGTTTTTGTTTTTTGGATCCTGTGATCACTACAGTCACTGGTCTTAGCTGTACATTGAGCAGGAACCTTAAAATTAAACTGGGATTATTCTTGCTCATGTGACCACTGAGGCCAATGATTGGCCGCAATTATTGAGGAAAATGGCCATGTCCTGTCCCACTTATCACTAAAACAATTGCCATTGACCATATCACTAGGGAAGGAGCCTGAAAATAGCAGAACATTTGTGGGCACCATAGAGGTTGAACCCATAGGCTAATGTGTCGCCAATACATCAGAACCCATTTGCCATTTTACACATTAAAAAGCGTAGCCTACAGGACGGGGCCACTGAAGAACCGCAGACAGGTTGGCAGGATCCATCCAGAGACCACTGTCGGAGATGATATAGCCGAGAAATTGAAGACTCTGATTGGGCCTTTAAACAACTGAGAAATTGCTGTACGTGGACTTGTTGGGTCTCAAGCATAGCACTTGAAGTGTCCATCACAGGTATTAAAAACGAATGAAGTTGTAGACCCCTTGTAGATCCAATTTGGAGAAGATCTTGGCTCCATGTGACATTGTTAAGACCGCAGTAGTCAATGCATGTACGGAGTGACCTGACCTTTTTAGTCACAAAGAAAAAACCTGCACTAGCTGGAGAAGAGGACTTATGTATGAATCCCCTCTGCAGGTTCTCTTTGATGTAGTCCGACATGGCTGCGGTTTCTGGTACTTAGAGTGGGTACACACGGCCCTGCTGAGGGGACATAGCCGGCAGGAGATCCACAGGACAGTCGTCGGGATGGTGAGACAGCAAAGTTTGGCCTGCTACTTCAAGAAGACATCAAAAAAGTCCTGATAGCAAGCAGGAAGACCCTCCAGGGGCTTGGGAGCCACAGAAGAAACCAAGACTTGCACTGGATGGTATCTCCACACAGCAAGACTGGCAATCAGGAGCCCACCAAAGGATCTCCCCTGTCTTCCAGTTAAGAACGGGTGCATGGAGCTGCAACCATGGTAGTCCCAACAGGAGGTGGACCGTGGTAGTACATTAAAGGACAGTCTCTCCTTGTGCAGCACACCGGCCTGCAAGAACAGAGGCTTGGTGCAGTACTGGACCGGTCAGCAAGGATTTGGCCACTGACAGAGGAGATAACCAAAGGCTTTTCGAGGTGAACCACGGGGATGTGATGCCGGGAGACCAGTGCGGCATCCACAAAGTTCCCTGCAGAACCGAAATCCAAGAAAGCAGAGACCTGGATCTGGGTGATGGTGCCAATGCTTTGCTTACACCTATGGATGCTTCTCCCAAGAACCCTAGGTGGTGGCGTTTCCTGGATGCTGGGGACGAATAGGACAGTAAGTGCTCAGGACTGGCACAATAAAGGCAGAGTTTTCCCTGACGTCTTCTGAAATGCTCCTGGGAAGAGAGTCTGGCTCTGTCCACCTCCATAGGCTCCTCTGCAGATGGTACGAACGGAGGCTGGAGCAGCCTTTGAAAAGCAGGAGCCAGGCGAGGAAGACGTCGTGGGCAGACTTGGGGTTGTTCAAGGCATAACTCTTCGGCACATTCCCTAAACTGCACTGGGGTGGCTAGGGTAATGACTCAAGGTAGGTGGCAAATCACGAGCGGCCAGAGTGGCCTTAACGTGAGAGGAGTGTCCCTTTTAGAAAGCTACATACAGGGCCGCATCGTTCCAGGAGGTGAGGAAGTGCGCACGGCAGTCCGCTGGGAAGCAGGAGGCGGGGCAGGTGAGTCCAGGGCTGTTGGAGTGGGGGCATACGGAGGCGCATGGGTGCGCCCGCGATCTGAGACAGGGATCGCGGGAGCACCCGTGACACTGAATTCTACAGTCAGGAGCTAATACAGTGGAAGGAGCAAAAGCAGATAAAAAGTAAGTAAAATTGCAAAGTAGCGAATTAAAAGTTATCTTTATCCTGTTAGTATCACTAATGGATTAAGATTTGAGGACTTTCTTTCATGGGCAAACCCCTTTAATGTTAAATAAGAATCTCCCTCCACAACGAACATGCATTTTAGGTGTAAGCTTACACCTAAATCTTACCACAGCTAGGAGAACAACAGTTATTTTTTCTACAGATTCAATTGGAACAAGTAAAACTGTCCCCATACCCTGTTTCCCCGAAAATAAGACAGTGGGGCAGATTTATCAAGCTGTCTGAAAGTCAGAATATTTCTAGTTGCCCATAGCAACCAATCACAGCTCAGCTTTCATTTCACTAGTGCTCATGAATATTTTAAAGGGGAGCTGTGATTGGTTGCCACAGGCAACTAGAAATATTCTGACTTTCAGACAGCTTGATAAATCTCCTCCAGTGTCTTATATTGATTTTTGCTCCTAAAGAGGCACTAGGTCTTATTTTCAGGGGATGTCTTATTTTTCCATGAACACGAATTTACATTTATCGTTGAACAAAAAATCAACTTTTCTAACAGCCTTATGACTCTCCAAACTCTGAATTTCATGCAGAATTCTTTGTGACTCCATTTCTATTAGAATCATTGGCCCCAATCTCTCATGTTTAGTAAAAGCACTTTCCATAAATGACCCTTCTTATCCTGGTAGCTGCTGGTATCATATTTGCAGCACAACAGCCAGTGATTTACTTCCATGAATTCTTCCCCATGTCACAACTTTCTGCTGCATCTAAAAGATTTACTATACTAATGTATGGTGTGGCGGGAGCTGCTGCAATGACGGCTGCTAGGTCTTATTTTCAGGGGAGGTCTTATATTTCTAAGCCTGAATAAAATTGTACTAGGTCTTACTTTCGGGGGATGTCTTATTTTAGGGGAAACAGGGTAGATATAAGACTGTACCCCGTACGATTATATACTATACTGCTGTGAGGTGGGTTCAGATATTATTCTAGGTTGTATGGGCATCTGATGGTATACGTCCAAACTACTTGGCCAATACATTTTATAGTATTAAGAACAGGTTTATTGGTACCGTCCTATGGTACCGGAGTAGCTCTTGGCTCTAAAGTTGCCACTCTATGAAGTTGAGCCTGGTACTGCCTGCTGATCTGGAGACAGTTCTTTTTAGGCACATTCTTCCATTTGTAAAGTTTTGAAAACCTGTTCCCAATACTATAAAACGCATCGGCCAGGTAATGTCCGGATGTATGTCCGGCACGATGGAGAGGAGGGATGACCCCTCTCGGCACACAGGCCGTATACATGGAGAAAGATAGGACATGTGCGTCCAATGCCGTCTATGGGGGACGTATGTACGGCCACAAGCTTGTCATTGTCATGCCATCTTCCTGCAGTAACTGTAATCTAAACTGAGCTTGAGGGTTTTACAATTGTTGTGAAATCTAAGAGTTTGATAGTATATATGGTGACAGCGATTACTGATGGTGCTATTAATTACTGATGGGGGTGTTTTTGTTCATTGTGATCCACTCGAATTTGTAATTATAAACCATGCGGTTTATAATTGACGTTGTGATTCCCCAATTGTACTACTATGTGTCTTCTTAATGATCTAAGCCATTTTATTTCTGTCCCTCCACCTCCCCAGCAGATGAAGAATATAATGGGGCAGGTTTATCAAGCTATTTGAAAGTCTGGATATTCTTAGTTTCAACCATTTACAGCTCAGCTTTCATTTTACCAGTGCTCATGAATATTTTAAAGGGGAGCTGTGATTTGATTTTAATGTCCAGCATTTAAGATGACGGTGAAGGTTTATTGCACTACTACAAAATAGAGTTCTGTGATTGAAGCTATCACCAGCATCAGCTTGCTTTATCAGACCTATGGGTTCAACCTCTATGGTGCCCACAAATGTTCTGCTATTTTCAGGCTCCTTCCCTAGTGATATGGTCAATGGCAATTGTTTTAGTGATAAGTGGGACAGTTGACATTGATCATACATATGTCACCATAATCTCCGATAAAACTAGGTCTGTTCTCCTAAGGAAAATCTGTCAACTTGAAAAACCTGAAAGATTCATTAACTGCCTTGCTTCAGTTCCTGCAGGAGTAAATAGTAAACCCCATGTTAAAAATAGTTGCCTCAAATAGTTTTTCTTTATCTAGAATGTGTATAGTATATGTTAGGTTTGTAGGGACTGCAGCAGACTGAACCTGCTGTATAACTTATTCAACATTATTCATGGACCTGTCCTGCTGCAAAACATAACTTAATCAGTAGACAGAATGGCAAGAACAGGTTAGCATAATACACAGGAATCAACATCAGGAATTTATTCTACACATAGGTAAGCACATTACTTCCAAATTAAGCTGTATACCATACACTTTTCACATGCTGACAAACCTCTGCGGTCAGCAATTTTCTGCCTTGTAGTGTCCAATTGCAATAAAGTACACGTTCTAAAGTCATTCCTGTGATATGTAACTTCTGCTATAGGAAGACAATTAAACACTGTATATAAAGTTGTGTGACTTACCGAGCTTTGACATGCAGATCCTAAGCTTTCTGTGAGTGCAAATCTTACTTCCTTTAAGTACTGACAAAGTGCACACGTAGAATCTAGTCTCCTCCTTCTTTTTTTCCCACAATAGCCACCGGCTACTTAAGAGTTGTTTGCATAGTATACAATGTAGAAGTGGTAAAAGAGTTGAAATTCCAAATAGTTTTACAGCGTTAAAAGGAAATTCCTTTACGTGAGGTAAATACATGTGGTATAAACTTCATTTCTCTATATTCCCCCTTGTTTTGTTCCTTTTTTTTAAATCAGAAATGAATGAGAATTATGGATATTGTTATATATAAAAAAAAAAAAATATATTATATATATATATAACTGTATCCCCTAAAACTATAAAATAGACATCCCCCGAAAATAAGACCTAGTACAATTTTGTTCAGACAGACTTAAAATATAAGGCCTCCCCTGAAATAAGACTAGCGGCCGCCATTGCAGCAGCTCCCCCTGTGCCATACATTAACTTATTAAATCTTTTAGATGATCTGCAGAAGGGTGTGTGATATGGGGAAGAATTCATGGGATAAAATCACTGACTGTTGTGCTGCAAATGTGTGATACCAGCACTACCAGGATAGAAGGGGTCATTTTGGATTTTGGAAAGTGTTTTTACTAACATGAGAGATAGGGGGCACAATGATTCTAATAGTAATGGAGTCACAAGAAACACAGCAGGAAAATCAGATTTTGGAGAGTTTATGAGGATGTTAGAGAAGTAATTTTTTGTTCAACAATAAATGTAAATTCTTGTTCATGGAAATAAACACCATCCCTGAAATAAGACCTAGTGCCTCTTTAGGGGCAAAAATTAATATAAGACACTGTCTTATTTTCGGGGAAACAGGGTATATATATATACACATTTGCCATTTGTGGTATATACGCAGAGGATAAATACCTGTACACCGGGCCAGGATGAGGGGTAGGCGTGGGCTCTACCCTCACCTTCCATCCTAGAGGCGCTGTCCCAACCCTCAATGGCAATGATCGCTGGCCTGGACACAGGCAGGGATGTTACCGTTGCCTAGGTCCTTTATGAGACCCAGATGCCGCCGCCACCTCATTGCTGATCAAGCGGCGCCGGGGTCATAGAGATGAGCGGAAGCGCATCCTCCCCTCTTTATGAAATTCAAGATGAGCACATGAGTGACAAGGAGAAGGCGGTGGCTGCTGCAGGTAGGTGAGTATACATTTTTTTATTTTGCTGTGCTGCATATATACTGGGGGGGATATGTGGGAGACTGCATTGTTTGAGGTTTGAATAAAAACTTTAAGGAGGTAATAATTAAAGAGGTAGCAGCATGAGCTCAGTGTGCCTATCCCAGTAATATTCCAGCTCAGCCCAAATGTGTTAGCTAGATGCCATAGCAAAACAATGGTTAGAGGACAGGGGTGTCACAGGGGTGAGACAGCTAAAGTTTGTGTACACTGCAGAAATATACACCCTTAAAAATGCATGTAATGAGCAGCTTTTCTGGTTCATATATTTTGTTAAGGGGACACTTGGCCATGCAGTTTGGGAGACAAGAGGACAGTGTAGAGAACAAGGGACTCATGAGAAAAGGGGCTTATAGCTAAAACTTGTGCAGTGCAACACTTTCTCCGTAATTTTGCTCTTTCTAACATTAAGACACTTAAAATAACTCTTTCCCAGTGTTGTACAATCAATATGAAGAGCTTCCAACTCAAATAAGATCTGTTACTCACACTTCATGTCTTTCTACTGTGGAAGTTCCCACATTCATGCCCATAGGTCATATTTCACTCCTGTGATTATGTTTTCTTTACAAGTACAGACAGTCCCCGGGTTACGTACAAGATAGGTTCTTTAAGTTTGTTTTTAAATCGAATTTGATTGTACGTCGAAACAGGTGTATATTATAATTAGTATTCCAGACAACATTTTGTGCTGTCATGGGAACAAGGATTATCAAGAAAACTTCATTACAGACACCTTACATCTGATCATTGGGGCCTGGGGCTAAAGTAAGTCATCCAGAGACCTTCACCAGAGGTTACAGTGGACAGAGAGGCCCATCTTAATGTTAATATTACTATTTATCTTATCCTAATATTATTGTTTGTATTATGTAAAATTATACCAATTTCCAATATACCTTCTGTATAAATTCCTCACAGTTTTCTAGATCTCTGCTTGCTGTCATTCTATAAACAGAAATCTGAACATAGTCACACAGGTGCACAGCTTGTTACTATTCTTGAGAGTAATCAGAGCTGTGCACCTGTGTGACCATGGTCAGATTTCTGTCCACTGTAAATAAACAATGCGGGTCCCTATTGAATGACAGAAAGCAGAGTTCTAGAAAACCCTGAGGAATTGATGCAGAAGGTATATTGGCAAATTTTATTACTTTTCATTATTCAAGCAATAACATTTATTAGCTGAAATGGGAACAGCCCTTTAAATCAGGTGTCCAAAAGTCAGGGATTGCCTGTAGTACTATGTTACATACTGTTATTTTCTCAAAAGTGTGTAAAGTTTGAAATGTTAACACAAATGTTCTCTTCTTCCTTCTGTTACAAATTCTCCTGCCCCTTGGCATTACATCCTGGGCTGTCTCTTTAATGTCTTATCTTACCAATATTTGCTTCAGAAATTAACATTTAGCATTTTTTCTTTTTAAATATTCAAATAAGTTAGACTTTTATGCAGTACCTGCCACCCCAGTTTGGGTAAATCTATAGGAACCATCTTATTTATTTTGTGCTTGTGTTCCAGTAGGATGCAGTAGGATACAGGGTGGCCGTCATGGGACCCACCATGTCAAGCAATTGACAACACAGGGGCCCGCTCAGACCACTGATAAGCCTTAACAGGTCCCACGACTGCCACTTCCTGGACATTATCCAGCTTTCAGGGAAAGCCATAATGCTGGAACTGGGAGCAGAGTACATGTGCCACAACCTCAGATAATGAAGAAATGTCCAATTATCCACCATGACCAACTCTCTTTATTAATTGTAGAAGATTCAAGTACAGCAAAAAAACACCACTATGTAGCACCAAACAAAAAACTATACTGTATTAGTATTCATTAGCATTAAACATTTATTTTTTATTTTTTTTCAGTTTTCATAACTAAATGCCTTCCTGAAAACCAATGTTAACGGTATGGCCAAAGCAGCACTTAGTTGCCACATTTGGACATACAGCTACGTCCAGGAGATATCACAGGCAAGTAACAACACAAAATCTAATTATTAGTAAAAGAAAACTTTTCCTATTGCCAAAAGTTTTAAAACATTAAAATTCTATACTTTTGTTATAACTGTTAACAAATACAGAAACCAAGACTTGGATTTTTTCTCCAATTTGCTCCACCTTCTTTACCTTTCTGTATATTAGGCTGTGTAGAAGATGAAGAAACATTACATTAATGTAGTCAGTTCATTTAATAAATATGTGAATAAACTAGAAAAGTAGAAATGGAAATAAATAAATATTCATAACAGCTTAAGATTTCACTAAATCATTCCAAGACTCTGCCTTAAAGTGGATGCTTTCTTCTCCATCTCTGCAATATTCCATTGGTACTGCCTTCTGTTCAGCTCTGCCTTGTTCAACTGAGAATGGAGACGTTTCAATATAGCATTGTATCTTTTTTTCTCCACCTGTTGTGTAATAAAACATAACACAATAAAATATGTTGCATTATTATTTTTTAAAATTGTACATTTCTTTTAAACTACAGTCTAAGGTTTTCCATAAGTTTTCTCTCATAGTACAAGGTTTGACTAATGTAGTCTTCCAGTTGTCAGGCCACAGGAACCAGTGTTTATTGAATGTGTTTACGGTAATTGATGTTTAGCAGGTGTGACCACTAAAGCAGAAGTTTGCTGGTCAGAACATTCTATATTAAAAATTGATACGGAAACTTGATATGCAATTCTTTAATTAAAGGGAATGTTAACAGACCAGACTAATCAAATTGTGGCTGCATAAATAAAGCTGAATATTTTTTGCAAAGGTATACAGCTGTTCAGAGTAAGGGGCTTCTTGGGTGAGTGAATACTCACCACTACAGTTTAGGAGTAGGAATACAGATCCAGGCGTACCTTTATATAGTAGCTCTGACTGCTCCAACCACACCACCCACTGTACTTCTACCCCGCTCACCTCCCCCTCTGATGCCTGTTTCTTTGATATCCTCTTGCTATGGGGCATGTACAATGTGTAGAAGCAGGAAGTGCACAGCAAGAGTCTTGAGCAGACCCACTTAGGAGTAGCGCAGCACACAACAAGAGTATTCATGATATGAAAGAGAAAGGCATCAGATCGGCGGGCAGCGTAAAAGTGCTGCGAAGAATGTTGTTTAGGTAATGAAGTTGGAGACCAGAGGGTCTCTTGTAACCCCCTTCCCTGAAGCACTTTCGCCTAATTGGCATAATATTTAATGACTTTGTCATTACTTGCCTCTATTTCCTTCCTGAGCACAGCATGTCTTTCCAACTCCTCTTCATATATCTGCTTTTTTGCATTGATACACTCTAGTATTGCTTTGATTTGCTCACTTTCATTTAGTATTTCCTCCTGTAAATAGAAAATATTAATTAAACAGTTTGTCCTAAAATCATCAAATCCGATAATGGTTGATTTATACCCAATGGGGTATATGTATCATTATACTGTATTTCTGCTGCCTCCTTTCAATGTTGTCTGCTGTTGGCACACTTGTGTGTACAGGCAGTCCCCAGGTTACGTACAAGATAGGCTCCATAGGTTAGTTCTTAAGTTGAATCTGTATGTAAGTTGAAACAGTATATTTTATAATTGTAGTTCAAAGACAAAATTTTTTTTGCAACTGGAGTTTCAAAATTTTTTGCTGTAATGGGACCAAGCATTACCAATATAACTTTATTACAGACACCTTACAGCTGATCATTTCATCCTGGGACTAAAGTAGTAGCATCCATAGAGCTTCTCCAGAGGTCACAGGGGGCAGAGGGGTCCGTCTTTAACTAGGAATTGTCTGTAAGTCAGGTGTCCTTAAGTAGGGTACCGCCTGTATATCTGTCTAAAATACTTTTTTGATATACTTGTAAAATACATGTATGAAAGTATGTGTCAGTTGTACTTCAATTTGCACCTAAAAAGTCTTTAATTTGCTCAAAAATGGAGAAGAGTAGGCGCAAAACATTTGCATTGCAAAGATACATTAGAATCACTGCAACAGACACACACACTGGCAAACTTCTTAACACTGGTATATGCACATAAAAACAGTACTCACAAAAAGGCAAAAATTAAAAATGTGCAATAAGAAAGGAAAAACGAAACTAAATGATGATATTAAATAAAAATGCCTCTCAATGTTTACCAATGTTTTAAACATGTTCCCCACATTTTCAAGCTGATTCAGCCAAGAGGCTCAGTTTTCTTTTGGGAATGTTTCATTTGCTTTGCCATAGATCTTAAGACTGATGAGCCCCAATGAATGGGAATAATCAGAGTGTGGCTTCTTACCACAGGTTCTGTGCTGTGTGTTCAGTAAAAACAACCCCAAGAAATGGTCAATGCACTTTTTAAAATCAGGGTACAGAAAATGACATACTGTGTGAACTACAGCAAAGATTCCCAAAAATTATCTATACTGATACGGCATAATAAGCTTTGTGAACATAATCATAGTATAAAAGAGTGCAAATAATGCTGCCTATAATAACCCATTCTGTTATTTCGAATGCTCAAATGTTATAGATTAGTTACACGGAAAATACTATTGAGAAATGTGGCTATAACTAACTCTCCTAGAATGCAACATAGTGTTCAGAAACAGGAAGCATAAACAGAGAGGGGATTCCACGGCAGTTGGTGGTCAGTTTCTGCTTATGCGTATTTAGACATTACATGATCTCATTCAGTGAAGCCAGACACTAAACCAAGCAATACAGAATATCTCACTGGGATAGACCACTTGCAAAGAGGAAGTTTACCCCAGAACATAAGTCAGGTGGTTATTTTTGTTATGTTGCACAGTTCTCTTTAGTATGTATATTCCCTTCTTCTTCAATAAGCCAGAAAGAAAATTCCCAAATATTTTGAAAAATGTCATAAATTGTCACTTTAAACCATATTCTGATCAAATCACATGATTACTTTCATGTGTTGTATTACAAACATAAGAGAACACCTCCCTTCGGAATAACAACCCAACGGATTCAGACAAACCGCAGAATTTTAAAAAGGTTTTGTGTCGCAAGATCAAGCACTCACATGCACCAGGAAGAAGAAGGTGAACTCCTGCAGACCTCGGCTCAGCAGCGACACAGGAAGGAACTCGGACGCATGATTTTGGTGAATCGCGCCGGACCCGAATCCACGTCAGACAACCCCCCAATGTGTGTGCAACAATGTGATTTTATACATTTTATATGCACGTACATAAAGTATATACAGCATATAAAAAGTTAATAAACCTGAACGGGGCTCTTCTTTATAATCAATACCTTTCTTCCTTAAAATGTCTCCATAAATTCCAATCTGGCTCGATATTCCACACAACTACACAGGGTTCGGTTGCTGTAAAGTGCAAGACGTGCACTGTTATATACATATGAGGCTGTACAATGTGCAGCCTAATATGTTTATAATGCTACACAAGCTACATTCTTTCTGTGCGGCAGGTTGGGTGGCCAGTCAGCATGACACTGTGGGCCTTGCAGCAATTGCTATGGCTGCTGACCCTGTAGTTATGTTCCTGGTTTTATAGTACCTAGAATTTCATATTTCAAATTGTGTCAGACTTGTGATTCTACCCTAACGGAGGGTGCTGGTAAAGGGGTGGTAAAATCTGGTGACAGAATCCCTTTAAGCTAGGTGGTGAGTGCCAAGTGACATTCTCATGAATGTTGAGACCCAAGTTTTCGATCAGAGAATCATATTGCTTTTACTGGCTTACATTCATCCCATTGTTCACCCCTTTTCATGATACAGCTGTAGCAATAGATAAGTGGTGTATCAAAAAACACTGTTGGTATAAACCTATCCCTACAAGCCAGGAAAAAAGGTCACAGAACCTGTAATCTGGATATACTAGCTGTAACTGTCTAGTTGTGATTTGTACTATTCAACACCTGTCACTGGATTTAATGTTCCTGCTGATCATTGTATATATATACTGTACATATACATATATATTGTCAAAAAAGAACTTAAATTACTTTGAGGATAATTTTATTACCAACCTGTAGTTGTTTTATAGCTGTGCTCCCAGGATTATGCAAGTTTAGTATCATTTCCTCCTTCTGCTTCTTTAATAGTTGGACCATAGCCTGTTTCTCATTGAGCTCAATCATGAATGGCAGTTCACTTTCTCTCTCTGAAAACCCTTTAATACGATCTGCAATTCTCTCCCGGTAGTCATTATTCCTGGCCACAGTAAATTCCAAAGCTTCTCTCTGAGTTTCTACTTCTAGCTTCAGATTTATGTTCTCAGCACAAATTGAGTGATTCTGGGTCTTCAGAATTTCACATTGATGCATTATTTTATCTATGAAATCTTCTTCTTGAACAATCTTTCTTTCAATATCTTTTGTTTCCAGTTGAACTGACTTTAGTTCTGTTTCAAGCTCATAAAGTTCTGCCTAAAATGAGGGCGTAACTTTAATAACATGAAGGAGCCTATGCGCACAACATATGATTTCAATCCTAACTACTCACACACTAGCTCACATTTACTACGGCCCTTACGTCAGTTTTCTGTTGGACTTTGCATGTTCTGTTGAATGAAAACTGCTTGCACATATATTTAAGAAGCCTTTTTGCCACATATGTGTCACATGACTCATTTGTGCTGCAGCTACACTATACCCGACGCAACACATAAAGGGGGGTTCTGCTGCACAGTCATACCATTCAACACATTTACATATCATGCATGATTAAAGAGAAAACAGAATCCAGCTCACCACTCCAGCAGATGGCCCCTAGGTGCACGGAGATAATATCGGAAGCCCAACATTTTAACACATAAAATAGAAATATCCAACACTATCACGGGAACAAGATTAAAAATGCTTCCTTCTATTTCATCAAACATTACATCATATAGCATATAATTAGACCGAGGCGTTTCGTCCTAAATTGACTTATTCATGGTATTACCCAAAACAAACACTTTAGGTATTTAAACTTGACGCCACCCATCTCACATGTGAAGTGGGTGGGCATTAATTGTCATGTGATCAGCATACGTCATGGAGGGAAAGACCCACATTCATCCAAAAGGAATCGCTATTCTCACGGGAGCTCCCGTGATCCATGTCGCGGATCGCGGGTACACCTCCGCTGCCTGTTGGTCCCTGTCCCCCTGCCCTCACTTACCTCTCCTGGTTCCTGTCTGTGCTCCAGCTCCCGGTGTGTAGGCCGCACACCTCCTTGCCTGCAGTTGCATGCTCTCACCACTAGAGGGATGGATAGGGAAACTTATTGGATATTTATTTTGAAGAGTAGCCCATGGGATTAACCCCTTAACGCTAGGTATAAGGGATGTATGAAGAGGGCTCACGGGCTGAGTCCTCTTCATACAAAGGTGGGGGTTTTTGCATAATGCATAAAACCCCCGCCGCTAATAACCGCGGTCGGTGCTAGCACCGATCGCGGCTATTAACCCCCCCCTCTTTAGCCCAGTGAACTCAGCTACATCATTCACACGCTGTGCTTTCTCTTTAGCCCAGTGAACTCAGCTACATCATTCACACGCTGACTATGAGACTCGCTGAAGAGAATTACTGAGGGAGAGGAAAATGCGATTTAAGAAAGATACAGCCTATACTTGACTGGCTGAAGTAAAATCAGCTCACCTCTATGTCAGGATTTCTCTTCTGTGAGGGGAATGAGAAGGCACGGTGGTACAGAAAGAGGTGAATATGCCAGACACAGCTCAGAGAAAAGATCATGATCATTTGCATAAATGGAGAATCGGCTTTACAAATGGACTGTGGAACTTTTTCAGGCATGGGGAGGAACAATATAGGTCACCTCCTGTGTCCTCCTCCTCCTCCTCATAGACTGTAAGCTCTTGTGACCATTGTACAAGCACTGTCCCCTCATGTGTCCCCCTCCTCATAGATTGTAAGCTCTTGTGACCATTGTACAAGCGCTGTCATCTCCTGCCCCCTCCTCCTCATAGATTGTAAGCTCTGGGGACCATTGTACAAGCACTGTCACGTCCTGTGTCCCATGCAGTCCACCCATGCATAGAATCTCAATCATAACTATTTTGTACTTTATTGAATACATCTTATGTCAGACTCAGGTAACCACTATTCATTGAACTCCCTGGGAATAGGTCAGTCACACAAACCTGTGAGACCACCACAGCAGGCACAGGACCACCACAGCAGACACAGGACCACCACAGCAGGAACAGGACCCCCACCACAGATGACAACAAACCCCTGTGGAATCAAACGCTCCTCCACTCTCCTTCTGCTAGTGCGCATGTGCAGCTGTATCTATTAGAACTAGAGACGGGTCAGGAGGGGAGGAGGAGCAGAGACCCCAGTAAAGGTCAAATGTCCTGTCCTCCTGCCTGTGCCTTGCCCCGCCCCTCAGTGTAATGTGATTCCCCTGCTGCTCCCTATATGCTATTGACACTGGATACAGAGCAGTTGGGAGAAGACAGTGACTGCTCCGTGCTGAGGGGGGCGTGGCCTGAGCTCCTCTTCTGCGGGGGAGGAGCAGATACATCTCCGCAGTGTAGTGGTCAGTGTGCAAGTGACTGCTCTGTGTCTGCGCTCCGCTGCCCGCTCTGTCACTTACACACTAGCAGGCGGCAGCTGCACTTCGCTACTACCTAGAGCCAGACAGCGCTTACACAATTACATCCCCAAGCGTGGTGGTTTTTTTGGAGAGTAAATGAGCCTCTGCATGCGTCATAGATGCTTGTACAGGCGTTATCGCGATCTCTGTGTGTGTGTATACATATATATATATATATATGCCTATATGTGTGTGTGTGTGTGTGTATATATATATATATATATGTCTGTGTGTGTGTGTGTGTATATATATATATATATATATATATATATGTCTGTGTGTGTATATATATATGTCTGTGTGTGTGTGTGTGTGTATATATATGTATATATATGTCTGTGTGTGTGTGTATATATATATATATATATATATGCTTATGTGTGTGTGTGTATATATATATATATATATATATATATGCTTATGTGTGTGTGTGTATATATATATGCTTATGTGTGTGTGTATATATATATGCTTATGTGTGTGTGTGTGTAAGGCAAGCAGGATCTCGATCTCCAGGTGGTAAGGAGGTGTGGTTGGTGGTCTCAGAGATGCTGGCGCGAGGGGTGTGGTGTGTGGTGTAACGAGACAAGACCGTCAGATGCTGGGGGCGGTTTGTGTGGCAAACTGAAGGTCTAGGGACAGGACTAGCCACACTGAGGGTATATATATAGGCGCTAGAAGACTTGCAATGCAAATGGAGCCTGTAGGGCGCCAGAGTCCGTTAACGAGCGCGAAAAGGTAGCAGCTGGGGGTAGCAGTTATGGCGTGGCGTGCAGAGACTATAAGGTGATATACTGTGGGCTTACAGGGTGGGGGGTGGTGTGTACGTGAGATTGATAACCTTAGGAGTGGTATGGTATTTGCTTGTTGTGTGCATATATTATATTCTATATAATATATTACCTTTGTGTGGGTGTGGGATTATATATTATAGATAGTATATAATGCTTATGGTTGCGTTGTCGTGTGTTTATATATATTATGTCTATAATGTGTGTCGTGTGATATATACTAAATATGCTTATGTGTTTGTGTGTTATGTGTGTGTGTGTATCTCGATTTGTTCTAGAATAATGCGATGAAATAGGGATTGTTGTGTATATATATGATGCTTATGTGTGTGTGTAATATTAGCGTTTTATGTGTTGTGTTGTGTTGTTGTTGTGTGTGATGTGTTATAATGTATAGCGTAGTTGTATGTGGTGATATACAATGTCTTATCGTGTGTGTTGCAATAATATATATTATATATATGCTTATGTGTGTTGGTGTGGTTGTTACATACTATATTCTTTATGGTGGTGTGTGGGCTAATATAGCTGTTGGTGTGTATATATATAATCTACCTAATCCATTCTGCGATGTGAGGATATATAATAATGTCTTGTGTGTGGGTGTGTGTAGATATAGACTTAGTAATATAATATATTCTATTATATGCTTATGCGTTTGGCCAGGTGTGCTGTAATATATTAATGCTATCTTATGTGTGGGGTGTATATATATAATGCCTTAGGGTGTGTGTAGTGTGTTGGATATATTATATATGTGCTTATTGTGTGTGGTACGGACACATATGTTTACATATGCTTTTGGTGTTGTGGTATATAATCTTATTATAGTGGTGTTTTGGTGTGTTGTGTCGGGTGTAATATTGACTAATGCTGTATGTGTGGGTAATCTCTAAGCTTTATGTCTGGGTGTGCCATATATATATCTTTATATTGCTTTATGTGTTGGTGTGCTTGTATATATATATCTTATTGTGCGTGGTGTGGGTGGGTGTGTGGTGTGGTATATATGATATAGCTTTGTGTGTGTTACGGTGGTAGATAGCTATATATCATATTCCAGTATGCTTTTTGGTATGTGTGTATTATTAGCTGCTTATGTGTGTGGTGTGTTGTGTTATCGTATATAGGCATATTTTGGTGTTGTGTGTATATATGCGTAGATGTGGGGTCTGATATATATAATAGTTACGCACAGAAAATCTTGCTATGGCTTTGGGGATGGGGCCCAGCCACTCCTAGTTACGCCACTGCCACCTACAATAGCGTCTGCTTCTCGCATTAGTGGCATAATGCTGCCACTAATATCCGAGAAAAGGAGTGGCATCATGGCCAGGCTGAGACTCTACAGACATAACACCCACTCCTATCACTTGTCTGGCTCCAACCAATGGCAAATAATGGGGGGTGTCTGTTAGTCTGGGAAGGTAGAAGCCTCCATTGAAGGTCAACTTGTTCCAGGGTAGGGGGGTTTAACCCTGTGAATGCTGCAGCAATTAAAGATCCTCTACCACCAGGATGAAGGATTGTAAGCCAAGCACACTTACATGCTGTAGTGAGCTTAAGTGAGGCTTTAAAAATGATGCAAATGACCTTCTTGACAAAGGGGTACTCTAGTCTTGACAACTGCATTAAATTTTATTAATCTGTCATATATATAGATTTCTTCAATTAGATGTTATTAAAAAAAATTACCTGTGTGAAGATAATTTCTCACAAATGTAGTCATATGGTCCGTTAGAAACAAGACTGTGTCCTTGGATACGACCACCTCTGCTGGAGTCACCACAGCCATCCTGTGGTAATGAAAGCTGAATCCTGGTGGTCGAGCATGGCTCAATAGTCCATGTCTGGCAACCGCTGCCAGTGTGCGAAGGTAGACGTATCCGGGGAAGCTATCTTGTTTCTAACATTTATGAGAAATTATCTTCACACAGGAACATGTAGTCTTTACTCTAACATCCATTAAGTGAAATGTTTACATATGCAAAGTGGAAACCCTTAAGGTACGCACCATTGTTGCTATCTTGAGGCTCAACAACGGATTTTTTTGGACGACCTTTGTACAGATTGCTCGCTTTATATGGTTATAACTATTTTGAACCTCTGTACTATATCAAAACGATGCTAAAATTGGTTGTTTTTCATCCCCACGGATGGTTGGTACTATTCACTTTAGGTGGTAAATTTTTGTCAGATCAAGTTTGTTGCGGTTTACTTTAAAAAACAAAAAATCTGTATAAATTATTTTGAAAATTTTGCCATTAATTCGAATTCTAGAATCATTAGCGTTTTCAGCAGATAGATCCTTAAGCCGAACCTAAATAAGTTGCCTGGAGTAACAGTTTCCCATTTGGTCTACTTTACGTTTGTCGATAATTTCCTGTGAAATGTTCTGGATTATAGTAGTTTTTGTGTGCAAGGAACTGGGATCCAACGGCTACTAAAGTCGAATATCGACTGTGTTCCGGATTTGTCCAGAATTACTATGTTGTTGGTGTATAAAATCAGGTTGTTTGAAATGAAATTTTCCAATACGTAAGCAATCAAACCCCCCTAGTAAGAACCAACCAATTTTGACAAATCTGCACGCCCTCAAGCTATAAAAGCAGACTTTTAAACTAGGATGTGAATTTGGAAAAACACCCTGAGATCTTCATAGGTGAATTGAATCAAATGGCGGTGATTAGAATAGTCATAACTTGTTTCACCGAAAACGGTTATCAATATCGAATTAGCACACGTTCACAACATTGGTACAGCCATATTCCCAAATATACAAAGAGTAGAAACCGCTGACCATAACATTTGTTCCACAGTTTCTTGTCTCCTGCGTACAAAGACCCTCCCACATGTGGCCGGTACTTGTTTTATGGGGGCACCGCCGGGTCGCAGAATAGGGAAGGAGGAGGCGCTGCAGCTGCCAGATTTTAGTTTCCTCATTGGCCCCTTTTGAGGCTTATAAAATGTTTCGCTTTTTTCGTTATTGGGGCCATGTGACGGCAATTTCTTTGCGGGATGAGATGCTTTTTCCATTGTAACCATTTTGGGGTTTGGTATCACCTATTGTTGAAATTTAAGGACACTTTTTTTGAGGGCAGGATCGAAAAAGCATCACATTCTACGGATTTTTTTTTAACTTTTTTGTTTTTTTGGTGTTACCTGTATAGACTAATTCATTTTCTTTAAATTTACATTAGTGGTTGATACGATTATGGGGATACCACACATGAATATATTTCTTACGTTTTACTAAATTTGTCAAACAAAACCCTAATGTGGGGAAAAATCTATCATTTTTGTATTGCCTTCTCCAAGTGGCTAACATTGTTACTTTTTTTGGCTACGGAGCTGGTTGATGGCTTGTTTTTTTGCGGGACAATGTTGTACTTTTCATCATATCATGTCTGAGTACATATGGTTTTTTTGTTTTTTGTCAGCATTTTTACGGCATTTCCATATTCTTTTGTGGATTATGAAAAGGTAAAAATCATAATTTTTGAGGGTTTTATAGCAGTGTTGTATTTTTTTACATGCGTTAACTCGGGCCAAACGGACGAACAACGCTAGTCGCAGCGTTTATCGGTCATTATGGGTGTTCAATAACTATTTACTTTTACTCTAAACGGGTTTTACGGACCGCGGTGTACTATATATTTGGGGTGGGGTGTTATATTTAGAACTTTTTTTTTTTACTTTTTCACTTTTATACCATGGGACATGAACAAGCAATCATCTGATTGCTTCTTCATGATAATATTCTGCAGTACTGATGTATTGCAGAATATTATCAGTGTCAGCCTATACACTTGCATAGGCTGGCACTGTGCCAGTAAGATGACGTCACAGACGCCATCTTACCGGCAATTCTTGCAAGTAACTCTGGGGTCCAGATCGGACCCCAGAGTTGCTATAGCAACGATCGGCGCCCCCCGAAAACGGTTCGGGGGGGCCGATCGTGGGGGACCCCCAGATGCATGATAGATGCCGCGGTCGCGCTGACCGCGGCATTTAACGGGTTAAGCACCCGCGATCGGAGACAACTCCGATCGCGGGTGTTACACTGGGGTGCCGGCTATTAGTTACAGCCGGCACCCCGTGTTTCCCGATGCCGGTTCGGCTCTGATCCAGAGCCGAGCCGGCATAAGCGCCGTGGCGGATATATCCGCCACGGAGCGTGAAGGGGTTAAATTAAATGTGAATGCCCAGATGGGAATACCCCTTTAAGGGGCTACATGTTCCATAACTGTTAATTGAGCCCGGAGTCCCTCAGGCTAATTTGCATAATTTTAAAACTTTTTTTAAAGTGTGCTTTGTTTATAATCCTTGATCCTGGTGATAGAATTTCTTTAACTATGTCTTGGGACGTTATGCTTAGCAGCTAAATGGGCAGTAAGAGAGATGGACTTAGTGGCACAACACTGTGAATGAAAATAGAGAAATGGAAATGAAACAGGAGGACAAAGGTGGGGAATATGAATATCATGACTAAAATTTATTACAAGGCGGAAGCAGAGAAGATTTTAATTGACAGAAAAACCTCTACCTGCATAAGTAACAACCTCATCCCCCACTTCCAGTCCAAATTTAAAACATTACTGAAACAATATATTGAAAGGGGGATCCTTTCTTGAAAAAAAAAACTAAAATGCCCTGAGATATTTTATCCCCAAGATTTACAAGAACCCTCTTACTCTAGTAGCAGAGATGCTCTAGAACTGAGCCCCTCTCACAATCTGTGTAGTGCTGCGTAATCTGTGTGCACTATATTAATAAAGGAATTATTATTATTAATATCTGCCCTGGCTACTCCATACTTCCTTAAAAGACATCCCTTCATATCTGAAGGCTAATAAAGAATTTTAAGGGCTTTAAAAGATTATGAATGGGAGGAGGACTTTTATTTGGCATTTTTTGACGTAGAAACCTATAAAGAAGGCGTAAAGTCTATAAGAGAGCTCCTAACAAATGCACAAAAAGTTTATTTTTCTAGACCAGTGTATTACTACAAAAATAAATACCTACTTATGATACATCATACACTATGAATATGACCTTCACACATACCATCAGTAAAAACAAATTAGAATTCTTGGATATGTTAGTGGAGATCATAGAGAATAAGATCAGTACTAAGGTCTAAAGAAAACCCACTGTAACTAATTAGTTCCTATTTTTCACCAGGTACCACCCTTTTCATGTACAAAGCTATACCTCAGGGACAATTCACTAGGCAAAAGAGAATTATTAAAACATCTAGAAGTTGTGAAGAACAGGCCACTGACCTCAAAAAGAGATTAAGAAACAGAGGTTATCCCCCAAATCTCATAGAACCTACGTCAATAAGAATCTCATCAAAAAGAGTGACACAAAAAATAAAGATATTAAAGCGGAGAAAGAACATAAGGGTCATGTATTATTATTGTATATGTATATATATTTGACAATGAATTACAAAAAGCAATTAGGAAACATTGGCACATTGTTGATGGGACCCATAGTGACATTCAAGTGAACTATAAAATAGAGCTAATGAAAAGTATATTGTCCATAAGGGAAGAAAATTGTCTGAGAAAAAGTGGAATTAAACATGGTCAATGTGTCTGTTGTGACAATAACATAAGAGCAAAAAATATATAATTTGTGATCAAAAGATAATTGTAAAATAATTAATTAAATTCAAGTGAAAATTTGTTGTGCATATATTGTACTGTCCACAGCATAGTTTTTTTTTTTATTGGCAAAAGCATAAGGTTAAATCAAATAAAAAGACAAGGGGGCACTGTCTGTGTCTGGAGAAAACAAGGTTTAATCACCAGAGGAGGCAAGGCTTCTATACTGTAGAAACTGTAAATCTGTGGAATAGCCTGCCTCAGGAACTGGTCACAGTAGGAACAGCAGAGAGCTTTAAGAAGGGCCTAGATGCCTTTTTACTTCTAAATAACATTGATGTATATAGAAATCTTTACCTTTTTATGTGCTGCGCACTCTGGGGCTGGCTATATACTGAGGACAAGCTGGCTGGCTATACACTGGGGCTGGCTGGCTATATACTGGGGGCTGGTTGACTATATACTGAGGGCTTGCTATATATACTTGGCTATATACTGGGGGCTAGTTGGCTATATACTGGGGGCAGGGGGCTGCATAGCTGTATACTGGGGCAGGGGGCTATTTATATATTGGGGCTAGGGGGGGTTATTAGCTATATACTGGAGGGCGGCTATGACCAATGTGTTTACCACCCTAGGCTTATACTCAAGTCAATAGGTTTCCCCGGTTTTTGTGGTAAAATTAGGAGCCTCAGCTTATATTCGGGTAGGCTAATACTCGAGTATAAAAAGTCATTTTCCTGATGTTGATACTTTTGATTGTGGTGTTAATGCCCTTGGCAGCAGACTTGTGGGCATGGCAGGCGGAAGTAGTAGCATGCCTGCCTCTGTAAATAAGGTTTTTTTCGAAGAACCTCAATCCAGCTATATACAGTATATTTTTTAACAGCCAGACAACCCCACTCACTTTTTCCATTTTCAGTATTTTGGACTCTGATTTGCAGTTTATATTGAATCCCTATGCTTTTTGGATTTTATGTCATCATGTCTTCGGTTTTTATTTCATAATGAAGCATTTGTGTTCTTTTTGTGTCCTAGTTTTAGCTGTTGTAACAGTGTTACCCAGTGATAATTAGTTTCTTGAGGACACATCCTCTGTGCACTGTTGAATCTTGATCTCAGCCACAGCCTTACTTCGCCCTGCTGCACAAATCGATAGCTCGCTGTCAGCTTTATTGTGAAAATCCTGCCTTTATTTGTTTTGTGACTTGACCTATAAGATTAAATAAACCAGTAGACTGAAATCTCCTCTCACCATTACTCTGAAGAAACAAGCAGTCACTCAGTCTTGTGATCCTTACTGTACAATTGTGGAATATTAGCTTTTGATTATGTGTTTAATATAGTTTTAATGCTATATATATACTCGAGTATAAGCCTAGTTTTTCAGCACAAAAAAATGTCCTGAAAACCCAAACTCGGCTTATACTCGGGTAAAAAAATAAAACTCACCTTTCTGGCTTCCCCCGCTGGGTGGAGGTGGCTGGCTATATACTGGGGCAGGAGCTGGCTATATACTGGGGGATATGGGCTGGCAGGCTATATACTGGGGGGCAGGTGCTCACTATATACTATGTTGCAGGATCCGGCAGGCTATGTACTGGGGAGGCTGTTACCAATGCATTTCCCGCCCATCGAGTCAATAGGTTTTCCCAGGTTTTTGTGGTAAAATTAGGGGCCTTGGCTTTTACTTGGGTCGGCTTATACTCGAGTATATACAGTATATATGTGTGTGTGTATATATATATATATATATATATATATATATATATATATATATATAGTTAGAGGAGGATAATCTGCTCCAGTGATGGCTGCCAGTATGGATCCCGCATTGGGTCGTGCCTCTGGCTGCTGTGGGATTGGTATTGATGTAAGACATCATATTTTAGAGCTTATTTCTGTTTGTTAGCAGATGGCAAAGCAAATATGAAAGGAACTTCTACCCCCCTCCCCATGTTTCTAGCAAGCGAACACACCATGGCCTTAAATATTTATCTTCCTTTGACAAAACTAGGGCAGCAAGTGAAAATACCGCAACGCTGCACTGATACCATGGTGATGCATCAATACGATGATGACACCGGGAGTAACGGTACAATACAACAGAGGTGCCTACAGCAAGGCGCAGCACTGCATGACTGCAGAGCAGGACAGCACGACTGCAGAGCAGGACAGCAGGGCAAGTGGTGTGACATCAATCCTTCCCAACTCATTATCACTGATCCTATAACATACACCACGGGAACATACATGGGGAAATGTTGTTAAAGTCGGATCACTTTACTTTCCTAGGCTCAATTCCAAATAAACACAATCCAATATGGCAGAATATGTAATGTTCGGGGGACTCTATACATCCCAGGACATGTCTACCCCAGCCATCACCACCAGTCCACTGCAGAGGCTGAACCTCCACCTTCTGGTTTTTTGAGTCAATTATATTTTTTGTATTCTGATCTAGGGCTGATGAGTTGATCATCATCATCATCATCTCGACTATCTGGGAATCTCTCTTATCCCTGGTGCCACCAGTCATGCTTTTCATGTTTCCCCCTACAAAGAATGGAGAGGTCTGTAATTTTCATCTTAGATACCGTATATACTCGAGTATAAGCCGACCCGAGTATAAGCCGAGACCCCTAATTTTACCACCAAAACTGGGAAAACTACTGACTCGAGTATAAGCCGGGGGTGGGAAATCTTCACAATCCCGCGTTCGCCCCGGGGAAGGACAGGGACTCCTTCTTACTTTGGCACTATACAAACGATCCTCGTATGGGTAGCATAGTTGAGAATGGGTCCCTTCCCACATTTGAGGCTCTGCAGCTCCAATGTCCGGATGTTCGGTTATCCTGGTTCGAGTATACTCAACTGCGATCATTTGTCGACAGCGAACGGGCTGCATTCGATTCGAGCAGGACGCCCTTTGAGGATCTTCTCAGTTCACGGTCTCCCCAACCCCACGTCATTTCACAAATCTATTGCCTATTACAGTCGGAGAGACTCACAGGCGACCCGGGATACATCGGCAGGTGGGAACAGGAGCTGAATACGGAATTTACTCCCCCCCAAGATTTGGTAAAAATGTACACCTTCACACATAAACTCTCCATTGCCTGCGCTGCACAAGAAAAAAACTACAAAATTCTCACCCGATGGTACCGTGTACCCGAGATGCTGCATAGGTACTATCCTGGTGTTCCAGATGTATGCTGGCGCTGTGGGAGTGATGGTGGATCCATGCTTCATGTGTGGTGGGAATGTGATAAAATTAAGCCTTTTTGGGAGAAAGTATCTAGCACTTACACTGCGGTCACCAGACGTAAGGTCACATTCACTCCTAAGATCGGCCTATTGTCCGTTCTTCCTGGGAACTTTCCGTTCCCAAAAAAAGGGGCTTCTGCGCTTTTTCCTAACCGCGGCCGCTCAGTTATTCCACGCTATTGGAGGTCTCCCCTTACCCCGCCATTCGTTGATTGGGTGTGGGAGATGAGTCACATATGCCGTATGGAGGAACTTACCGCAGAAGTCAATCAGACAACGGGGAAGTTCGGGGAATTATGGCAGCCGTGGTTCCTCTTCAAAGAGACCCCGGAGTATAACAGCTTATTTGTTTAAGGACCGGATCAATTTGTAGTCCATGTCGTCTGGGTATTTGTCTGTGTCAATCCTTAGCCCTGGATGTGTGTCCCTGCCCCCCCCCCCCTCCTATCCACTCCTTTTCCCCTTTTTCTGAACCTTTCCTTTATCCTTCTTTTCTCCCCCCCTTTTTTTCCTCTTCTCTCTTTCTCTTTTTTCTCTCTTTTTTCTTGTTCTTAAAACTGTTCTTATTGTGTTATAGTAGTTCCTATATATTTGTTGGATTATCAAAGCCATATGGGGTGATGTCATCAGAGAGCAGCATAATGAATGGAGCCTTATACATGGGCCTCCTTCGCTGCTATCCACACCTTCGACAACAATGTTACTTCCCTATTATGGCTTCAGCAATGAACAATGTTACATTTTCCGCATAATTTGTGGGGCGGAAGTCATGCTTGACCTCCTATGTATGATTATACTATCCACAAACATCTCAGAACGGACCTTCGGGCCCGAAACAGGATATATCTCCAATGTCTATATACTGTGTGGTCCTGCGTGACCCCTGCCTCAGGGTTGTGTGTTCTCTTTTTTACATGCTGAGTACTTTCATCTGTATAACTGTCTATGTTTTCTGTGTTGTTATAATCAAAAGAAAAAAATCTATTAAAAATATTTTGAATATAAAGAGGGCAGCTGCAGGAAAGAGGGCATTATATGGGTTGGGATTAGGTATGGGGTAATTTCAGTGCACACATTTTGTTTACAGATACTATGTTTAGGGGATTACCTGACCCTCCCTGACCGGTCCCTGGAAAAAAGAAATTTGGTTACAAAGAGGATTGGGACCACTGCTTGGACCCAAAACTGGCCCAAGCATAAGCAGCATCAGGGAATGACTTATTCCCTATGTTTCCCCGAGGTAGCTAAAAATTAAAATTTTTTATTTGAAAATGCAAATTAACATTTACTAGTCACAGAAAAGGGAAGCAGCTTCTTCTTGTCATTGCTCTAAAAAGCGCTATCTACAGTTGTTCCTTTTAAGATATACTGAAATAGATATACTGGTTTGGCTTGATCATGTCATTAGGCTTTTTGAAAGTCATGCTTGGTGTTAAGGGGGTTGCCTTACAAGGTAGCTAAAAGAGGCAATGTTTTCCTTATCCCATTATGGAAAACATATTTGCATATTTCCCAGAATCCTCCGGGGTACATCAATTGCTGTAAATCCCCACATGCCTACAAGGCAGCCTTAATTGGAAAAGTCTTTGTAAGGAGAACTCTTACTCCCTGTCCCTTACTCTAAATCACGCAGCATTTGGCTAGCAGTTTACCAAATCATTAGGCTAATGTCATACATCAAAGTCATTGAGTCATTGAAAAAAACACTATAACAGTCCCTTTTTATAATCCCTGAATTATAGCTATTATGAGATAAGAAATTTCCAGTATTATACCAGTACATAAAGCACTATGGCTGCATTAACAACAAAGTTTTTGTTTTTTCCAATACACTAGGATTACAAAGGTTCTTCAATACTCAACTACAATAAAGGGTTTATTTTAGCCCGTGTCATACCCAGTACACATTGTTGTCATGAATTGTAAAGAATCATGCAATTAAAAGGATTGGGCACTTTACCTTATGTTGTTTGTAATGTGTGGGGACAGGTCATTATGTAATTTATCAATATACATCTATTAAACGTTCTGCACTGCTTAATTGAAATGTAGAGTAACACCCCTGGTTCAAAAATGTCTTTAACCACAACAGCCAGACGTTTGGTCCATAAAATGGCTAGAGATGGGGGGTTACAGGGAGATTGGTCATGGACAGCTAGAATCACATGACCCTCCATCTCCAGTCATTTTATGGACAGAAATGTCTGACTGATGAGGTAAATGATATTTATGAATCTGGGAACTTCACTTTACATATAAAGAGAGCGGTTCAGAGTTTTTATAGGACTTTTAACTAAGTTACAGTACCTAATATCCTGCCCCCCCCCCCAATCACACACATATTACAAAACACATGAAGTAAAGTGTCCAAAGCAGAAAAAGAATGACCCTAACTGACCATACACCTGCTATTACTACAACACAAGCCCTAGCCCTACAAAACTAACCTTAGCCTAAGTAAACTTCTAATGATTGCCCCTTAACCTTGTTAACCATTTTCTTTCAAACCCAATGCACTAACTATAGTCCGGCTAACTCATTAACCATAGCATAATGCTAATCTCTCACAAACCCAACCTACCAACCCCCAGGAAACTGTAGCCCAAACAATCTGTTACCACACCCTGACCCAGTTCACTTCCCTAGAAAGTACATTGGAAAATCGTATAACTTTTCACTGTACAAATAATATCAATTATTTGCTAAAATCAGACCACTCCTTTAAGTGCCCTGTATGCATTTGTCAAGTAAACTTTTAGGATCCTAAATATCAGTACCCATCTGTACTGTTTCTTCTCCATACAGTTTTCTTTTAAGTGACCCATAGTAACCAACCAGTACAGATTGTTCTTGGTTTCAGCAAGTTATTTTTATTCATCCTAATAATACTTAATTACTTCCACTTTACTGACAACATGCACCAGTGCAGATGTTCGAAAGCCATGCTTTATTGCCGTTCTAAAGAGCAATGAAAGCAAAGTGCTGAGCAGGGAAAGAGGCAAAGGAAATTAATAATTTGTCAGATATCTAAAGATGTCACTAGTATCAGCATCTTTCCATGCATGACCTTGCCACAGTGCAAGCTCAGGTAACTTAGGATGCTGCACTGTTGTATAATAGCATATTTGCTTCTTTAAATTATTCTTGCAATTTACTTCATAAATAACTTACGAGTGAATTTGATTTTGTTAGCAAGACAGACAGAAACTAACTGAGGTCTCATAGCACCTTATCCATTCACCAGACTCGGGGATATTAAAAATTATAGATGAAGAAGAAATCAGCTACGGTAGAAAATGCAAATTACAAGTGATATAATGCTCAGTCATAGGTTTGTTCCTCATCTACATGGTTTATTGTTGTCCAGATTTCCAAATATACATTCTGTATCAATTCCTGTTTTCTAGATCTCTACATGGTGTCAACAGGATGCTGTATTTACTTAAAATGGATTAACAGGACATTGTCATGGCATGTGATGTTAAACAGGTTCACCTCTTTTTATAACTCATAGCTAACAATATCAATGATTTTATCTTATGTTTTACTAGAATGGTTAGCAGAGGGGCAACAAAAACTCTAAACTTCAGGAGGGCAAATTTTCAGCAGCCAAAGGGAGGACCTTAAAGGCATAAACTGGAGCAATGTTCATAAAACAAAAGCACCCAAAAAAATGGAACATGTTTACAAGTATAAAAGGATGAGGAATAATGTAAATTCATTTTTTAATGTGAATAGTTTAACCCAGGAAGAAGTGCGTCAGTTGTTCACAACCACTAAAATAGATAAATAACTTGGCCTAGATGTACTGGGATAGACCATTTTTTTAAATAATTAAAGATTCAGTAAGGACAAGTTCTATTCCACAAGACTGGCACATAGCAAATGTGGTGCCAATATAGAAAAAAGGATCAAAAAGCAATCCTGGAAACTACAGACCTGTGAGTTTTACTTTGGTTGTGGGAAAATATTTAAGGGGTTTATTCTAGATGCTGTCCTGGAGTATCTTGTCATGGGTGCTCCTGCGACCCACGTCCTGGGTCGCAGGTGCACCTGTGTCCCTCTCTGCTGCCCCGGACCCCCGCTGGTTCACTCACCTCACCTCAATCCAGTGCTGACTCCGGCAGTACGACACGCGCGTCCCCGCCACCTAGGGTGCGTGCGCGCCGGCTTCCTGAGATTTAAAGGGCTTGCACGCTGATAATTACTGCTGGCCAGCTGCCTGTTCTGTTTAAATTCCAGCCCCTTGCTGTGTCCCCTGCCAGATCTTCATGCCTTGTGCCCTAGAGAAAACTTTGTTCCTATGCCCTGCGCTGTTAATGTGATTTCCTGTTGTGGCCCCAGTTCCGTTATTGACTTTGATCCCGTGCTGCCTGTCTTGACCTTCTGCTATGTCCCCCGATTCTGATCCCATGCTGCCTGTCTTGACCTCCTGCCTGTCCTAGTTTGCTTTACGATTCTGTACATTGCCCTGGCTGCCACCACGGACAAAGTCGCACCTGTGGAACGACCTTGTGGTACCACCAGCAGCAAGTCCAACCTGCTTTGCGGCGGGCTCTGGTAAAAATCGGGTACCACTTAGACTCCGGTCTAAAACTCTCTCTCCTTAAGGGGTTAAGTTCCCAACTACAGAGAGAAATGTAATCCCATGAAACAAGATCAGTCCAGACATATGAATAGAATAGTGCCTAAATTATCCTATAGACCATATTATGTTAATAGATAAAAATATATATTATTTACTGAAGGTAGACGACCCCTTTAAGGTCTAAAGTAAAGAAAAAAAAGGTTGAAAAACTTGGGTCTCAAAATGCTCTTTTTAAAAACATTTAAAAGAAAAATCATTTACAAAGCTCTAAGAGTGTGGTTCCATTGCTCATGTTAAACATATAAAATCCCATAGTTTAATTAACTTGATCCATAAAAGCTCAGATACAGGATAACAGCAGCATGCTGGCTCAGCACTAAAGCCTGGCAGTGATGGGGTTCTGGGTTCCCCGTCCCATCCAGATCAACATCAGCAAAGAGTTTGTGTCTTCTCTCCATCTCTGCATGGGTTTCCTTCCAAAACATACTGGTAGGTTGATTAGATTGTGAGTCCCATTGGGGACAAGCTCTGTGGAGCGATGTGTACTATGTAAATAAAGGAATTATTATTATAAGAGAAGATCAAGTTTTTTTTATGGCATCTGTACTTTAAATACTTTAACCCCTTAAGGACCCAGGTTTTTTTCACTCACTTTTCGCTCGCCACCTTCAAAAATCCATAACTTTTTCATTTTTCTGTGTACAGAGCTGTGTGAGGGCTTATTTTGTGCGTAACAAAATGAAGTGGCAACAGCCTCCATGGACTCCTACTCCTCTCCATCCTAAATGGAGGCTGCTGTGATTTCATGTAGTCATATACATGGTAATGTTAAAGATATATTCCTCTACAAGACACCATATTTGGACCAAACGGACCAAACAGACGCCATTTTAGTTTTAGCCGGGGTGCTGTTGACCTCTGTACAGCAATGTCATGATTCAGCCAGTTTGTGTAACCTGCCTGTAAAAGGGTCTCCTTTACACTTGTTAGAGATAGTTGTCCTTCAGCCTGTTTTCTTCCCCTTATCTTGTTTTGGTTAGCAAGAAGCTTTTGGAGCCATTCTCGGTACATTTTGTAGCTGGGATAATATAAACATTCTGGGGCAGATTTACTTACCCGGTCCATTCGCCATCCAGCGGGGCGTTCTCTGCGCTGGATTCGGGTCCGGACGGGATTTATTAAGGTAGTTCCTCCGCCGTCCACCAGATGTTGCTGCTGCTGCGCTGAAGAGCATTGGAACGCACTGGAATACACCGTGCCGGGCCGAGTGAAGGTAAGTGCAATTTTCGCGACACATTTTTTTTTTTCAATGCGGCATTTTTTCCGAATCCGTTGGGTTTTTGTTCGGCCACGCCCCCCGATTTCCGTCGCGTGCATGCCGGCGCCGATGCGCCACAATCCGATCACGTGCGCCAAACTCCCGGGGCAATTCAGGGGAAACCGGCGCAAATCGGAAATATTCGGGTATCACGTCGGGAAAACGCGAATCGGGCCCTTAGTAAATGACCCCCTCTGTCTCCCTGGAGATAGTGCTCGGTGTGAGAAATAATATGTAAAGTTCGTTTACATGTTTTGGGAAAGTGAATTTATGGGGTATATTCATTATGGCCAATAGCATTGCAGTATTTTAGCACCTTTTCACGCCCCCTATGCTGATGATCTTCTATGTTTTATGTATGCGGCTGTGCACTAATAAACTGGAGAGATTCTGCATCTTCTAAGAGACTCGTGTGTCTAATTGTGTGCTCTCGACCTGGTACCAGGGAGCCATTTTTGGCTATAAAGGGTTAATTTGAAAGTCACCTTGCAATGGGGGGGGTTGAGCTCCAGATACAAATCTCATACAGTAATTAAGTTGCAAAGTCCCACAGGCAGCTATTTTAAGGTGATATGGGGAGGACTTGTAACCCTTTATCAGCAGGCATTGTTAGTCAGGGTGGTCAAAATCTGGGGACAGCTCCTCTTTAAGCCCCTTTTACAGTAGCATATTACTACTACAACTACTACTTATACTCTTGAAATCATGTTTACGTTGTATTTTTATTACATGTAGGACTTACATTTACAGATGTAAACACTGGCTATATACACTCACCGGCCACTTTATTAGGTACACCATGATAGTAACGGGTTGGACCCCCTTTTGCCTTCAGAACTGCCTCAATTATTTGTGGCATAGATTCAACAAGGTGCTGGAAGCATTCCTCAGAGTTTTGGTCATATTGACATGATGGCATCACACATTGCCGCAGATTTGTTCGCTGCACTCCATGCTTGGCGAATCTCTCAGTTCCCACCACATCCCCAAGATGCTCTTTTGGATTGGATCTGGTGACGGGAGGCCATTTGAGTATCAGTGAACTCATTGTCATTTCAAGAAACCAGTCTGAGTGATTCCAGCTTTATGCTGGCGCATTATCCTGTGAAATTAGCCATCAGATGTGGGTACATTGTGTTCTAAAGGGATGACATGGTCAGCAACAATACTCAGGTAGGCTGTGGTTTGCAACGATGCTCATTGGTCACCAAGGGGCCCAAAGAGTGCCAAGTAAAATATTCCCACACCATTACACCCCACTAACAGCCTGAAACCGTTGATACACGCAGTATTGATCCTACATCCGAATGTCGTCAGCAGAAATCGATCTCATCAGAACCATGCAACGTTGTTCCAATCTCTACTACTGTCCAATTCGCATGAGCTTGTCAAATTGTACCTCAGTTTTCCTGTTCTTCAGGCTGAAATGGAGTGGCAACCTTTGTCGGTCTTGCTGCTGGCTGTATTCCGCATCCTGTCCTCAATAGTGTCGTACTGTGCACGTCACAGAATTCTGCTGCATGCCTCTTATCTGGTTGCATATATCGGCTGCTGATGAGTCACTGTGTGCCTTCTATCAGCTCCGAACGCAGTCTGCCACATTCTCCTCTGACCTCTGGCATCAACAAGGCATTTCCACCAGACAACTGCCGCTCACGGATTTTTTTTTTCTTTTCCGGGACCATTCTCTGGACACCGGGAGAGGTGGTGTGCCTTGAAAATCCCAGTAGATCAGCAGTTTTGAAATATCGATCAGCCCTGTCTGGACACCCCAAACCTTGCCACGTTCAAAGGCACTCAAATCACCTTTCTTCCCCATACTGATGCTCGGTTTGAACTGCAGGAGATTGTCTTGACCATGTCTACATGCCTAAATGCACTGAGTTGCCGCTATGTGATTGGCTGATTAGAAATTAAGTGTTAACGAGCAGTTGGACAGATGTACCTAATAAAGTGGTCGGTGAGTGTATATAGATACTCAATACTTTCAATAGGTGATGGCCAGAACTTACCACCCCCTCCCCTGCCTGCAAGGTCCTATGGTCCTTGTGAATGCAGTAGAGAATTTCTCTAAATGCTGTTATCAACAGCTTAAAAGTTATACATTCCTTTTAAGAATTATTATCAAAAAGGTAGCTTTATCCCAAAATGATTGGCATACTGTATAGCTAAAACCATTAGGGAACAACAAGAGTTATAGCTTGAGAGCTATTCCTTCTTATCTCTTTCACTATCCGCTGACAGCTTTTTCAGAGGAACAGCCAAAATATTGTGTAAACAACATAATAAATTACTACCTTATAACAGGGCAACCACATATCACAACATAACAACAGCTTTGAGAAAAGAATAATTATCCTTTGCTGCTTCTAACATTTAGTAAAAAATCCATGATTAAGAATGTTTTAGCAAAAAAAATGTGATACTCCATATGCCTGGAAAAAAAACAAAAACTCATTGGTGGCTTGAAGTGACAGGAACAGGGAACAAAAGATTAGATTCAGTAGAACAGGAATGCCACAGAATAACGTGTAAATATAGCAACATAGTAATAGTGTAACTTCCAGTTAGACAAAATGCAATTCATTATGTTGTTTTATTTTTATTGAATTTAGTTGTTTTCAAAATCCAGGAGTATTTCATCCAATATGTTATTTTTACACACCAAATACAATATTATTCCAATGTATTTAAATCAAACATCTACCTATTAGCTTATAGTGAGGTCAAACAAAATAGGTTGATTATGTATAGTTAAATAAAGATTGATGTGTTTTTCATTTAGAGTGTTTATATTTTACATGAATCATTAAATCTTGCAGTTTTCCCACCTAACAAATTTTGACCATTAGTTTGACTGATGGTAGATGCCAGTCATGCCAGTTTCTTAATGCACTTAGTGGAACTGTTTCTAATGCATAAAGAAAGGGCATGTTTACAGAGAAAATGGCTTAAAGTGTATACTCGAGTATAAGCCAGACCCGAGTATAAGCCGAGACCCCTAATTTTACCACCAAAAACTGGGAAAACCTATTGACTCGAGTATTAGCCGAGGGTGGGAAATGCATTGTCAAAGACCCCACCAGTATATAGCCAGCCAGCCGCCTATAGTATACAGCCAGCCCAGATTGCCCACAGTAGTATACAGCCAGCCCAGCTTTCCCCCAGTAGTATACAGCCTTCCCACAGTAGTTCACAGCTTGCCCCCAGTAGTATACAGCCACCTCAGCCTGCCCCAAGTAGTATACAGCTTGCCCCCAGTAGTACACAGCCTGCCCTCAGTAGTATACAGCCTGCCCCCAGTAGTATACAGCCTGCCCCCAGTAGTATACAGCCACCTCAGCCTGCCCTCAGTAGTATGCAGCCTGCCCCCAGTAGTATACAGCATGCTCCCAGTAGTATACAGCACCCCAGCCTGCCCCGTGTAGTATACAGCCCAGCCTGTCCCCAGTAGTATACAGCCTGCCCCCAGTAGTATACAGCACCCCAGCCTGCCCCGTGTAGTGTACAGCCTCCCCCCAGTAGTATACAGCACCCCAGCCTGCCCCGTGTAGTATACAGTCCAGCCCAGCCTGCCCCCAGTAGTATACAGCCACCCCAGCATAAAAAAAAAATAAACTTATATACTCACCCTCCGGTGGCCCCGATGTGCAGCGCTGCTCCTCCGATGTCCGCACGGCTCGTCTTCAGGCTTCTGCGTCCGTCTTCTTTCTTCGGCTTAAACACGAGTATATACGGTATGTAGATATAAAAAATATGTAAATAAACCAGAGGTGCTCAGGTCTACGTAAACTGAGCACCTTGCGGCATTGCCAGGTTTTGATGTAATCCACTGCCGAATCGTACCTCCTTCTCCCGGCTAAGGAGCAAGGAGCCGGCCCTGTGAATTCGGAGAGCTGGGACATGGAGAAAGCTGGGTGTGTGCCATCGCCTAGCTCTTCGGCCGGGAGCATGAGGTCCTTTAAGTCAGCTTATTTGCATTTTATGTAAGATATATAATGGGGTCATTTATCTAAGGCTTTTCTTTTTTTTACTCTTACATTTGCAACTTTTGGAACTTTGGTGCATATGCATATTTGCACTAAGATTTGCAACTTTTCCAAAGTGTGCTAGTTATGCTGTAAAGTAAATGACAATGATTGGGACTTTTAGATTGTGCGCTTAACCTCTTGACGCTCAGCGTCCGATATAATGGACGCTGAGCTCAGTGACTTAGCACTCAGCGTCCGATATATCGGATGCTGAGCTGATGCCGGTTCAGCTCAAGATCTGAGCCGAACCGGCATTGGGAAACAAGGGATGTCGGCTATAACTAATAGCCGACACCCCAGTGAAACACCCGCGGTCGGAGTGAGCGGTCAGTGCGACCGCAGCATTTAACTTGCCTCTGGGGGGGTCTTTCTGGGGGCGCCGATCGTTGCTATGGCAGGCCTGTAGGCACTGCCAGTAAGATGGCGTCAGTGACGTCATCTTACAGGCTGAGTGTCAGCCTATGCATGTGCATAGGCTGACACTGCTAATACCCTGCAATCCATTAGTATTGCAATCAGATGATTGCTTGTTCATGTCCCATGGTGGATGTAGTAAAATTAGTAAAAAAAAATGTTTTTCAAATTGTATGGTGGATTTTATCTTTTTATCTTTTGGAAATGTGTAAATTTTAAGGCTAAATGAACGTATAACCAGCACAATTTGACCATTCTAAATTTCACCTCCATTTTGATTTCATTACTATGAAGATCTCAAGGGGTTAAAAATATTCCTTAAAGCTGTTTCTGATAGCTTGAGGGTCGAGATTTGAAAATGGGTTGATACATAGGGGGGTTTTGATGCTAAATATGTAAAATTTCATTCAAAACGGTATTTATCACCAAAATAGTCAATTCTGAAAATACGGGAAATTGCTATTCTATTTGTAAGCTGTAAGCTGTGTGACATCAAAATAAATTATCCAGACATTTCAAAAATTCTGAAAATGTAAAGTAGACAACATATGGGAAATGTTATTCAGCAAGTTATTTAGGTGATAAATCTATCTGCCTGAAAACGCAATGGGGCAGATTTACTTACCCGGCCCATTCGCGATCCAGCGGCGCGTTCTCTGAACAGGATTCGGGTCCGGACGGGATTAATGAAGGTGGCGTCCACCAGGTGGCGCTGCTGCGCTGAAAATCATCTAAACGCGCTGGAATGCACCGAGCTGGACCAGGTGAAGGTAAGCGCTTCCCAAGCGACACATTTTCGGTTATTAAATGCGGCGGTTTTTCCGAATACGTCGGGTTTTCGTTCGGCCACGCCCCCCATCTGGGGAAAAAACTATCTCAGATTTATTTTGATAAGTAACAGTGTTCAAAAGTTACTTTTACATATAGAACGTGAATGGTGGGTGGCACTACTGGATGTACGTAGGTTTTGCTGAAGTGTGGGTCTTTATATCTCAATAAGTCTCTGTCAGAGGGTCCCAGTACAAGACAAAGTGGGTCATGGAACTCGGAATATAAATCGGGGCGCAGTGGTGCTCTGAATTCCTTAGCATGAGTACATCAGGTGAGAGAAGTTAAGAAGAATGGAATGGCACTCACCGCGTTGTATCCTTCCAATGAAAATTTATTTGTGCATACTCACAACATGACAAGAAGTGTAGTACAGGTAGATGGGAGGGGAGGACGTAGGGACTCAGGACTTGGCAAATAGGACAGCTGTTTCGCGCTCTCGGCGCTTCATCTGGCTTGTTTGCTCACACACACATAAGACAAAGCAGGCCTTTTAAACCCGCTCACCACGCCCCCATGAGTCGGAAGTAAATGCTACTGGTTCTCAGCCAGTGTGGGCGACACCCAAAAATACATGAACAATATGTGCCAATAAGTAAATTCATAAGTAGCAAACTGCAATCAATGCGCTTACCGGTAGCTGTAATATGCCGTGGTCCGTTCTCGTGCCCATCGACATCGAAACGGGCGGGGGTATGCTGCGCACAACCGCCCCGAATCTGGCGCCGGCACGGCTGCTACGCAACTGCGTCAACACCATCCCGGGTGCGGTGTCACATGACACGCCTCCCCCTAACGACGTCAGGTGGAGAGGCGGGCCTGGCGTCTGACAGCGCCGGAATGGGCGCACGATTGGAGTGAAAGTTCGTGTTGCTGTGGTAACAGCTAAACATTGTAACGGCACTAATGTGAAATGGGAGTCTGGCGCAACAAGCGCTATATATATATCGTACATGGGGTAGGGTGGGTGGCGGGATACAGAGGACCTGCATTTAAAAACAGTTTTACTCTAATACCTCATGCATACATCAACATGGGCAAAAGTGCTAAGTGTCGCCCCAGTACCCTGAATAGGATATTGATCTGGGGAGAGAAATAGCCGTGTGTACAAAATAACGCAGTGCAATTGATAAGACATATGTTACTATAATAGGCGATGTATATACATTTCAGTTTCTATCTAGTTGGGGATGGGGTAGATAGTATATATACTCTGTTATCTTATCTATGCCATATAGGCACATATTTATGGACTATATTAGATGAATACACTCATATCTAGCTTGTCATTGAGTCCTAGAGGGCCCAAAGCTCCTGTGCGCAGAATCCTCCTTTAAGTTAACAAGCTAGAACACTTTTATTTATTTTTTTTTTTGTGAAAATTTTGTAAGATGAATCTTACAGTTACTCCATTTTTGCGGTGGCAATACCCCATTGATCAAAGTTTATTAACTTTATTTTTTTTGGGGGGGGGATTGCAAAAAACCATCAATTCTGTAACAGAATGTTTATTCTTTTGCTTTTATACACCATATTGCATAGATAAGATGCCACCTTTATTATGTTGGTTAGTACGATTATGGCAATATCTACTTTATATAGCTTTTTATGTTTGACTAGTTTTGCAGAATACAAACTCATTTTAAGAGACAATATAAGAGGCATAATATTAATTTTTTTTGTTCACTGAGCTGTTTAAGGGTTCGTCTTTTTGCAGAATGAATTCTTCTTTTAAATAGTATCAGGTTGGTGTAAAACTTTTTGGGAGGTTGAATGTTGTTTTTTTTTACAGCACTCATCATATGGATCCAGAAGTAATTTACTTTTTATTGTAAGGTTGTTACAGACTCAGCAAGTATGTGGAACTCTACATGCTTCGAACCCATAGTAACAACAAAACTCGGAAGTGACAAGAGCAGGTTACATAGGATTGGAAACATTGCTGTGGATTCCATGAAATCATAGCTGGGATCGGGACAGTTTTCTGCGGTTCTCCAAAACCTGTTGTTCTGAAAACTGGGGAGATATGGGGAGCATCAGGTCTCTGCTTTACAGGCCATTGGCATAGGCAGATGTGGGGGTTCTATGAGTGAATCGGCAATAGCAACGATGTAGCAGCGGAGGTCTATTAACCTGGGGGTTCCACAGCAGTAAATTAAAGCAAAATTAAACATTTGCAGCAAGATATACATATTATGATATACATACTCCATTCTTTATTGTGGCAGGCCGCGTGTCAGGCCCCCTGACACTGCTGAGCCCCATAGAAGGTGCTATGGCTGCTATCTCTGGGTAACATAGTATATGTTTAAAATGCATTGAGAAGGAAATTCACCCTATGCACATCTTTTAAAAATATTTTGTACCTTTAATATTGCATAAAATGTATATATGCCATCACATATACAACATGTATTTTTATCACACTTTTCAACCCTTTTTCAAATGTAGCTGTTTCCATGGAAGGGAAAATAAATAACACAACATACTAAATAGTTAGTCATATAGTGGAAAATCGGAGCCAGCATATTTTTGATGCTTCAGTTTAAAACTCTTTGATGTCTTGTATATCTAGTACTGCAGGCAAAGCATAAAAAGAGTGGTTTTGGTTTGTTCCATAAAGGGAAGCTCTTGGACAAAAGAACATTTTCACAATTCAGGCTGTTCTTTAACGGTATTTTAGAAATATATTTTGTGAAAGAAAGATTTTCACTGTTGAATGCATAAAGAAATATTGTGAGGGCCTAGAAGCACAGCACATCCATGAAAATTATTACAGCACAACCGCATTTATAAAAAAAAAGAACATCCACAGAAGCTGTGAAAGACTTCAACGCCAGAAAATAAACATTCCGTCTTTCTAGAATTAATCTGAGCACAGTGTCCATGCTCCACTTGCTTGTCAATTCTAATCAGACAACCAAATTCTATAGTGCTATTCTTATCAGTTTTGTTCAGCGTTCCACTTATCACCTTCCTTCCATTGTGTTAATATTTATGGAAGCCGTTATTCTCGGGAAAGAAATAATGCCAACAATTAAGCTGCATTTGACTCTTAAAATATATTTGACTCTTGAGTGTTGCATAGAAACTTTGCAGGCTTATAAAAAGTTAACTGTGTTAAAGGATTTTCCTTTTAATAATAACAAATGAAATTATAAGATAATACAATAATGTGGCACATTCAAGAACATTCTAGGGATATGTTTCAAGAACAGTATTTTTCATTCCCATCCAAAATTTATAAGGAGGCACATGCCCTCTGCTGGCAAATTGTTGAGAAAGATCATAACTCCAACTGTTGCTAAAAATAAGAAACATGGTGAGTTATGATCTTCGACACTGGAAAATTTGTGAGCTTCCTCTCCTAATAAATTAGAAGCTAGCACATGGGGGTATCAAGACGGGCATGAAAAACATTTGTCAAAATCAGGGACATATTTGCACCAAGGCACCATGTCCACAGCCAGCTAAGGGGGGCAGCTCCCTGCTCCACTGCAATCAATCTCATAGCCTACACGCTGCTTAAGCATGTAATGATGCATCTGCCTGTGGTAGGTCAAAGGTTGTTATTGTCTATGGCTGGAACTGACCCAGCACAGGTGGACATCTCATTTCATCACGTGCCACCTGCACCATAGCTCACATCTGGAGAAGGTAGATATGTTGCTACTATTGGCTACTGGGGCTGCATTGGCTATGGGGGCAACACTGGCTAATGGGGGCAGCACTAGTTACTAAGGGGGGGCAACGCTGGCTACTGGAGGCAGCACTGTGACTACTGGCTACAGTTGCTAAATCTTCAATGCGTGTTGGTTAGGAGCACAGGAAGGACATACAGGACAGTGAGCCCTAAAATGAACCACCACTATCACTTTCCTACTTGCCTCTCTTATCCTAGATTGATATGGGACAACCACAAAGACAGTCCTTCCCTAAGTCACATTGCAGACACAAAACAAGACTTACAAGCAAACAACAGAGAAAGCGAGATCGGGGGTCCAGAATTGGAGTCCAAGAGGCATAGACCAAGTTCAATAGCCAAACATCAGAAAACAAGAATAAACAGTAGTATAGTGATTGCACAGCAAAATACAAAGCCAAGTTCTAGTATAATGAGCATGGTGTAATGGAACTGGGCAGGTATATACGGCAGGTGACTGGATCAGCCGTCCATCACTCCAGAAACCCTTGCTGGGAAGAGCTTAACTGCAGAGAACTGACTATGGCTCAGTCAATCCAAACACAACGGAAAACTTAGCCACAGTTCACACACAGTTCACACAAACAAAAATTAATGCCTCTTAAGCAGCAATCCACTGACAGAGGAAGATCTTGGAAGATGCTACACTTTAGAGCTCAGTTCTGGCTGGAAGAAGTTGGCACATACTTCAGATAGAATAAGATGAAAGAGGAATGCTCCCATCAATGATGTCATGTGTGAGTTGCCAGATTTACAGTAGGTGATGTTATTACCCATTAGCTCACAATTCAGAACTAAAAAAAAAAAACAATCAGCTTGGTTTTGGTTATATTTTTTTGTACTTACATGTTTGCACGTTTTTTCATGGCACATAAGGATAGTGAAAAATTAAAAAATATTAAAGTACCTTTATTAATTTTAGGTTTACAAAAAACAAGGGAAAACGACCCTGGGGGGGATGTCTAGGGCAGCAACTGTGCTTAACCCTTTCAGTGCTATGCTGGGGTCTCCTGCTGTCTGACTTACAATCGTCCAATATTATATATATATTAATATTTATATATATATGTAGATATATATATAGATATATATATATATATATAATTCTGAATGTGCTATGATAGCAGAGGATAAAAAAACAAAGAATGGAGCAGGACTGTAAAATCAGGGTTAATGGTATATTGATATTGTCATATTCTGTCTATTTTCAATAAAACGTATTTTGCTGTTCATTCTGGTTAGTTTAGTTGAATAAGCTAAATTCTGATGAAGATATTTCTCGGTAGTATTAGTATGGAGCGAGCGCGCCCATTAATGACAATAGATTTTTATTTTATATCTATTGGTTTCAACGTGCCCTTTAGTGTACCTTGTTACCTTTTATGGCAATGGGTAGAGCAGGCATCCATCATTTATTTTATATCTAAACTGGGAAGAAGTTCCATGTACATTGGTCAAGTAGGGGGACATGGGTAATTACACCAAAGTGATCGAATCGAGGTGGTGGCAGAAATGGAACTTTGTCCTTTTGACCATTTCAAATTGTTGTGAACTGCTGTGCCTTTTCATTTTCTGCTTTGCGCTTTTTGCTGTACTCGGTTTCTTTCTTGCTTTCTTGCATTTTTCTATAACCCAGTCATGCTCTCGCAATTAGTGCAAAGCAGGAAAATTGCAGATTGGTCAAAAGATGTAGCTGCTGAATGGGAACTGCGCACACTTTTGTCAGTGGTTGGGGACGAGTTGATGTATATGCATAATATATATAAACAATATCAAAGCCATTATTGTGACCATAACCGTGTCATGTAACTACTAAAAAATCAATCTCCCCATTCATTTTCCACCTGGATTGTGACATAGTTCGGGGGAAACACTCATTAAGGTAAGATTAAATGAATGTTAACAAGAAAATGAAAGCAACAGCTTAAGATCCAAACATTGAAAGTGGACAGGTGCTCATTTGTCTCTATCATCATAGGCCAAATGGGCAAAATGCAACATTCAAAGAGATTGCCTTTATAATTCAACGGGAGCCATAGCTCTGAAATCACCACAAGAAAATCATTGTGTGGGGCACTTTAAGGTTTACAGACAGACATATATTTCCTAAACCACCAATGTCCAGTTTTAAAGGGAACCTGTCATAAGAGCCCTTTCTGGACCACCATGTCCCCCAGAGAATATTCAGAGCCGCATCTGCCATGGGCGAGATGAGAATAATTTCGCCTCAGGCGGCAGATGCCGATCCCTGAGTCAAGCAACAAAATGGGGGCCGTGTAATGTGGGTGATTTGGGTGGGCATGCTGCCCGAATCGCCCACAAGAAAAAAAAAAAATTAAAATAATCAATCACACAAGTCTCTTTAAAGGGCCCTACCCACAACATTATACCTATAAGGTAGATTGGGTGTTAGGTGGATCAATGGGACGTGAGGATAATGCTCACGCTCCTGCACTTTTTTAATAACTTTAAATTGATATTTATTCAAATTTACTTATGCGGCTACCGGGGCGTGGAGTAGCCGCATATGAGATTACACGAGACGGGCTACTCCACGCCGGTAGCCACTTTACCCCTCCCACTCACCCATTCTCGGTGCGCAGCTCGCGTAGCTGCGCGCCCTCGTCGGCGATCCTGCCGGCTGTCGCATGCGCCGAAGGCCGCCGCGCCTGCGCGGTCACAACTCCGAAACAGGCACGGGCCCGCTCTTTGCCATGCGCAGGCGGCAGGATCGCCGACAGGGGCGCTGAGCTGCGCGCCGAAGATGGGCGAGTAGAGAGGGGTAATAAGTGGCTACCGGGGCGTGGAGTAGCCGCCTCGTGTAATCTCATGCGGCTACTCCACGCCCGGTAGCCGCATAAGTAAATTTGAATAAATATCAAATTAAAGTTATCAAAAAAGTGCAGGGACGTGAGGTTAGCCCTTAAAAGGGCTATCCTCACGTCCCATTGATCCACCTACCACCCAATCTACCTTTATAGGTAGATTTGTGGTGGTAGGTCCCTTTAAGAGATAGGCGCGCATGATGTACAGAGTGGCACCGGCACAGATCCTTTTGTCATGCCCACTCTGTTGCTCTGGAGGACTAGGCAGCGTGCAAAGACGTCACGCTGTCTGCGTACCTTCACAGAGCAACACAAGCAGCCGAAGAGAGACAGGAAAATGCGGGAGAGCGCGAGCGGCGGCGGGGGAGCATAATGAATGAGTGAGTAATTTATTTTATTATTTTATAAAAAAGGGGGCTTGTATATAATATAAAAAGGGTTGGGTTATAATGACAACGGGACTGTATATAATAAAACATGGAGGCTATATAATGAAAAAGGTTTGAAAGGGGGGCTTGTAAATTTTGAAAGAGGGGCTGTTATATGAAAAAGGGGGCTGTATACCGAAAAAGGGGGGCTGAATATAATTAACAAGGGGGGCTGTAATCATGAAAAAGGGGGGCTGAATATAATTAACAAGGGGGGCTGTATAAATGAAAGAGGGTCCGTCATATATTGAAAAAGGGGGTTGTATATAATAGAAAAGAGGGGCGTATATAATAGAAAAGAGGGGGTTTGATATAATAGAAAAGGGGTTGTATATTATACAATATGGTAGCTGTGAATAATAATTAATAAGGGGCTACATAATGTAAGGGGGTTGTATATTACAGAATATGGGAGCTGCATATTTTACAATAAGGGGGGAGCAAATACCGTAGAGATCGGCCCTGGAATGTGTTGTACTCATTGCCAAATATTTTTCATAGTAAAATACTGTTTTTCTGAAAAAAAGATAAGTTAGTCCACGTTTACTTCTGTATGAAGAGCTGTGCCCCTAGTCCCATAAAAAGTGGCCAGTGAGGAGTGGGCTGACATGTAGATGTTCTGAGGGGAAGCGACAGGGGGGGGAGGCATTAGGAGGAATAGGAGGTTTTTATTATTTGAAATTGATGCATTGCGAGAAGTTTCCGAGGGTGGTAGGGACTCCCATGGGACTAGGGACACAAGCTCTGCATACAAAAAAGTAAACTTTGATCTAACCATCTTTTATCAGAAAAAGCCCAGTTTTAACTATAAAAACTCTTTGCAATGTGTACACATCTCTACGGGGGGCATGGGGGGGGAGATGGAAAGAAGAAAGGGGCTCCTGATGACATGTTCTTTTAAAAAGGAAATTGGTGTGTTTTTAGAAGAAATATAGTAAACAAAAGATCAGCTGGAAAGATCAGTCTGAAAAGTTATAAATTGTACACAATGCTGTTGTTGGCTGTGAGTGGTGATGGGTGGCAGATTCTCTTGACACGTAAAGAAAATCTGCCTGAGCAATCACTAGTATAGTTTAGCAAATACCAGCAGAAGCGCCATTAGGTCAATATAGAATGCTACAAAATAATTGAAAATGGGCCAAATCGTCAGGAGTAGTAGTAGTTTCTATTCTTTAAAGCCCTACGCAGTATTATAAAGGGCGAGTTTCTGCTAAATTTCAAATTCATCTGTTCATCAGAATACTCTCTTTTACATGTGAGCACTCTAAAAATAAATGTAGAGATAACTTTAATTTAGCTGAGTAGACATGTCAGCAGAAAAATAAGGGAACACTGGTATCTCTCAGAATATTACTAAAATAATTTAGTGACTAAAGACAAAGAAAACATTATATGAAACATGTCACCGGTGCCCCTGCCACCCATATCTAGGGCAGGCGCACCCATGTACTCTGTGTTTCCCAGAGCAAGTACCGTATATACTGTGTATAAGCCGAGTTTTTCAGCACAAAAAAGTGCGTGAAAACCTCACTTCGGCTTATACACGAGTCAATTAAAAAAATTACTTTTAATACTCACCCTCCGGTGCCCGGATCCACCGGCGGCGCTCCCAAAGTTCAGCACATTAAATAAAAAAACTTAGTTCTCACCTTCGGCGATACTCACCCGATCCACGGCGCCGGCTTCCGATCCTCGTTGGTGGCTCTCGATCCCGGTGAGGCTGTCTTCTTTCTTCTTTTGCGCGGAGTCGCGTCATGCGATCTCCCGCGGGCGCTTACTATGATGCGCGGGGTTGTGACAGTCATCAGCGGCGACACCGCCGCATCATAGTGAGCGCCGCCGGGGAGATCGCATGGACGCACCTCCGCCGGCAACGAAGAGAAGACAGAAGACGCCGCGGGGATCGAGAGCCACCGCAGAGGATCGGGGGTGAGTATCGCTGGAAGGTGAGAATTAGTTTATTTTTTAAATGTGCTCAACATACATGGGGCAGGGGCTGTATAGTGAGGGGAGGTGGTTATGAGGGCAGGCTGGCTGTATACATGAGGGGGCAGGCTGGCTGTATACATGAGGGGCAGGCTGGCTGTATACATGAGGGGGGTAAGGCTGGCTGTATACATGATGGGGGCAGGCTGGCTGTATACATGAGGGGGCAGGCTGGCTGTATACATGAGGGGGCAGCTGGCTGTATAATGAGGGGCAGGTGGCTGTACATGAGGGCGCAGGACTGGCTGTATACATGAGGGCAGGCTGGCTGTATACATGAGGGGGCAGGCTGGTGATACATGAGGGGCAGGATGGCTGTATACATTAGGGGGGCAGGCGTATACCACTTGGGCAGGCTGTATACAGGGCCGGCGCTATGGGTAGGCAAAGGTGGCAATGCCAGGGCCCCTGAAAGGGGAGATCAGAATCCTTCTTTCAAATGAATCCTGAAATTGTGTTTCTGAGGTGCTATGGATCAGAGATATTCAGGTTTTAAAGTGAGAATATCAGGTGTACTTTTTTTTATAGAAAAATTACTCCCAACGGCAGTTCCACAGTTAATATCTCCATTTCCTAAAACTTAGAAACACAATTTAGATTCCATATAAATATGAGACTCTCTTCTTTCATAGGAAAAAGACAGTGAGGGGTCTATTGTGCTACAGAGCCAGAGATACATGCCCCTGAAGTGTGTCCCCCCCCCCCTCCAGATATTAGCCATCAGACTGCACGGGCATTGCGCACACAGGGGCGGCCTGGCACCTCACAGATAATGGAAATATTCACTTTATATGTTAACCATTCGAGAAGAGAAATATCAACTAATATCATGTTTTCTATGCAGAACTATCTAGAACACACTTTCTCTTCTATTCCTATTTTTGTGTGATAGTTTTTTTGTTGGGGAAATTGATGATTACAATGAACATTAAAACCCAGAACATGTCCATAAAGTTAATGTAACGCCAGAAACACACACATGTTCTGGAAATAAAGTTTTTATTTTCATCATCCTCCATTATTTAAACCTATGTTATGATGTTTTTCCTCTCATTCTTATGATCCGCGGGAGGGTTCTGTTATTGTGCGGCTATACAATGGCGCACATCTAAAGTGACTTATTATAGTCATTAGCTTGGTTTATGGATATATAGTTATTTATTGTGGTGACATTGTGTAAGGAACATACAATGATAGATTTGTGTGAATTCTAGCTGAAAAGCAGATATCTCGTTATACAGTTTAGTGATATATGATGATTTATTATGGTGAACATATCATATGGGACATTTGTGTGAATCTACACATGTCCATCTATTACATTTAGGAGATTGTGAAGGTAAATGTTTCTGTTTTTGGAGCACCTTTTTGCCATCAAGTGAAATTTTAAGTATTTTTTTGTAAATGTTTCATTCGAATCAAAGTTGCATTGAAGGTGCTATAGTCTATAAACTCTTTGATGCTATTTTGAAAATGGGGCAAGTGTCTGTTTTCGAAAATATCGGTCCCTCTTCCCAATGGGCCTCACAAGGCTAATCAGCCTACCAGTTTAATGTTTTGGATGTGGGAGGATGGGAACGGAGGACCGGACGGAGGAGGAAACCCACGCAGACACGAAAAGAACATACACAACTCCTTTGCAGGAGTTGACCAGCGCGGCAAGGCTTGTATTAGTGCTAAACACTGAGCCACCGTGCTGCCCATCATATTCTAATCTCATAAAATTCTCCAAAATTACATTTGTTTTACCATTACTAAAGGGAGCCTCTTGCTGACTGTGACTGGTCATAAAATCAGTTTTTAATTTGGGGCCCCAACTTTTAGTTTTGCCCAGGGCCCCACTTGTCTAGAACCGGCCTGGCTTACCATACACCCTCGGCTTATACTCAAGTCAATAGGTTTTCCCAGTTTTCGGTGGTAAAAACTAGGTGGTCTCGGCTTATTTTTATCTACTCGCGGTCGGGCTTATTATACTCGCGTACATATACGGTGTTAAACCACCCGTCTGCTCCAGTGGCGGTCCGCGCATGATCATGGCCACTGGCCTACCCTGATAAATTCCAGCCCCTTCCTGTGTTACCTGACGGATCTTTGTGCTTCATAGCCTGAGAAAAATCTGTATTACAAGCCCTCTGCAATTATCGCCATTTCCCGTTGTGACCTCGATTCTGTTCCTGACTCCGATCCCGTGCTGCCTGTCCTGACCTACCGCTACTTCCCCAACTCTAATCCTGTGCTACCTGTCTCGACCTCCTGCCTGTCCCCGACCTCGAGTTTGCCTGACGATTCTGTACTACACCTTTGCTACCACCGCGGACAATGGAACGACCTGGTGGTACCACCCGCAGCAAGTCCAACCTGCTTTGCGGCGGGCTCTGGTGAAAACTGGGTGCCACTTAGACTCCGGTCCCAGGTGTCGGCTTATGTCATCGTCCGCGGTGGTCAAGAGGAGCTACTACCTGCAATCCTGACAAAATCATTGCTATACATACAATTCAGTAAATTGTGCATACATATTTTTTATTATTAATCATATTTATAAATGTATTATCACTACTAATTTCTAATTTGTGTTATTCTGAATTTAAAGTTAATAAGAATTGTCGTTGGAAGTGATTTTAGAATATGGAACTACATGGAGAGGAATTATTAGGATACTGGAGTTTTACCATAACAATATGATCACTTTATGTTATTTGTAATTAGTTTATCACTATGTTCTACAGTGAACTCTGAAGATGCTAAATCTGTCAATGCTACTTCGGGGCATGCTAATCTAATGTATCCACTACAAGGCTAAATTTAACAACCTCACAAACAGGCAAAACTTATCTGTGTGTAAAAGTAAAATAATGGCCTTAGCATATGTCCTGTGGCTGAATGTAACTTGCTGCTAGTAGAAAACTGTGGCCATTGATAATATTTGAGAGAAAGCAGTACCTTTTGTAGAAGGTAAGTTGGTCCATTCCTCCATGCAGATCTCCTCTAGAGCAGTGATGTTTTTGGCCTGTTACTGGGCAACACAGACTTTCAACTCCCTCCAAGGGTTTCCTATGGGGATGAGATCTGGAGACTGGCTAAGCTGCACCAGGACCTTGAAATGCTTCTTACAAGTCAGTCCTTCTTTGCCCTGGTGGTGTGCTTGAGATCATTGTCATGCTGAAAAACCCAGACACGTTTCATCTTCAATGACCTTGCTAAGGAAATGAGATTTGCACTCAAAATCTCACAATACATGGACCCATTCAGTCTTTCATGTATATGGATCAGTCGTCCTGGTCCCTTTTCAGAGAAATATCCCAAAAGCATGATGTTGCCACCACTATGCTTTCCTCCAAACGCCACAAGTTGTGTTTCTACCAATCAGTTCTACTCTGGTTTCATTATGACATTATCCCATAGCAAAAGTTTGAAGATATAAAGGTGGAACCTCATAAGGCCTTCAAAAATACCAGTGGATCATTAAGTTGTTTGTAATTTCGGTTAATTTGTGATAAAATGTTCATGCAAAAACATTTTGTATACGGTTTACGTTTTGTAGAGACATCTGTACAGTTCACAGGAGGACACCATACTATTCCTTAGACATTACCCTGTCAGGCTTTTCAAAATAAAATGCTGTTTTGCTGTTGTAGTTGTCCTGGGAGACTTCCAGAAATTCCCAAACTGCAGCACTTTGTTACATACAATATTTGATGATCCTGCTGTAGAATTGAAACAATACCAAAAAAAAAGAAATATCTGTTTACAACTATTTATTTCCTGAATATGACACCTACATATCGAATAATATACCAGATATAAAATATGATTTATCTGCTTACACTTTTAATAGTACTATAAATATTTTCTTCCTTTAATCTTTAAAGGACCAGGGTATTTTTGCTTTTGCGGTTCTATTTTTAACCCCTTCCCAATTATTGACGTAAAAGTACTGCACAGGCCACAGTGACTTGCCGACCCATGCTGCACTGAATGGAGCCAGTGCCAGAAGCTGTGGGTGTCAGCTGTAATTTCACCTTTAACACCCATGATCGGAGATTACTTATGACTGCCGTGTGTAAGGGGCTGCTGATGTGGATTGGACCCCCCTCCCGCTGCCGCTTATCCCATCCTCCGATGGCAGCCATGGGGTCTTTTCACCGGGCCGACCCCTGCCTCCTGACAAGAACCAAACCTGAAAAACTTGCCAAAAATGTAAGTTTTTCATAAAATCCCTTCACAAAAATATTCAAAAAAGTGCTCAAAAAAGGTTATGTGTGCCAATATGGTACCTCTGAAAAAACAATTCTTCGCGTAAAAAATAAGCCCCCCACCAGCTCTGTCAGCTGAAAAATAGTACATTTAAGTCTCTGAAAAATATGACAATAGTAAAACAAACAAGATTTTCTTTCTTTTAGTTTTTCTTTAGTAAAATTGCTAAAATATATAAAAACTATATAAATTACCATATATACTCGTGTATAAGCCGACCCAAATATAAGCCGAAGTACCTAATTTTACCACAAAAAAACGGAAAAAACCTATTGACTCGAGTATAAGCCTAGGGTGGTAAATGCAGTGGTGCTAGCCCATGCCCCCCATATATAGCTAGCCAGCCCACCAATGACCCCCAGTATATAGCCATCTCCTGCCCCATTATATAGCCAGCAGCCCCTTAGTATATAGCCAGCCCCCCAGTGCTCGCTAGTATATAGCCAGCTCCTTCCACCATTATATAGCCAGCTCCCCAGCACCTTCTATTATATAGCCAGCTCCTGCCCCCAGATGTAGCCAGCTCCTGCCCCCCGGATATAGCCAGCTCCTGCACCCAGATAAAGCCAGCTCCTGCCCCTGGATATAGTCAGCTCCTGTCCCCGGTTGCACTTAAAAAAAGACAAAACTCACCTTACAGGTCGCCACACACTATGATGTATTTTATGAAAAAGTGAAACATAACACCTAAAGTCCTATGCCTCATAACATCCTACCAAAATGAATGGATGCATAAAAAACCATGTCAACATAAACCAGACATTCGGTAAATGTTAGTTATCAAGTTGTTTTGCTGTTATGACTATGTGTTGGAAAAGTAGAAAATTTCGAATTTTGACAATGGGCCATGTCAAGAAGGTGCAAAATGGTCTGGTGGTTAAGGGGTTAAAAACAAATGGTACCTCTTTATATTTCATGCCATGTACTGCAAAGCAGGAAAAAAAATTGGTGAAAGTGTATTTACAACATTTTCTTGTAAACTCTGTTTTAATGTCTTTCATTGCGCACTTGAAATGACACCTCAGCTTAATTCTTTGGGTTGGTGTGATCATGAAGATTTATTAGGTTTTAATAGATTCATAAAAATTAAAACCTTTGGTACAAAAATGTCTATGTTTTGCCATCTTCTGATATTAATAACTTTATCATAATAAGGTGTTATTTTTTGCAGGACAAGATGATGTTTTCATTGCTACCATTCATCAAAACCTTTTGATCATTTTTTATACTTTTTTATGTGTTGCAAAATGATGAAAAAATAGCATTTTGAAAATTTGGGCGCTATTTTCGGTTTTACCTCTGGGATTAACCAATTTTTATATTTTGATAGATCAGGACTTTTGAGACACATTAATACTAAACATGTTTATGCTTTTTTTATTTTTATATTAGTTCTTTTTTTAACTTTTTTACTTTTTTACTGTATTTGCAGACCCACTATGGAACTTTAACCCAAGTTTTTTGATTGTTCATACCATAAACTGCAAAAAAAACAATTTTGCAGTATATGGCAATTTTGCTGATTATACTTCACAGTGTGCCACGGGCTCACTGTAACAGATCTCTATAAATGACAAGAGCTAGAGTCTCAGATTGACTCGGGGCTGTTATTGAGACAGATTGTCCCCTGATCAGAGGTCGCACTAACATTTTTCCAGAAGGGTAATAATACTCCTCTCACTATTTTTAAGGAGAAATTTCAGCCGAGAAAGAATATGAAATTTTTGTGCTTTTGTGCTTAAGTAACCACTTGAGACAATTGTAGTAATATCTTTGGCTGTTGCCAACCCCAGCACCCCCGCTCCCAAACCCCAACAGAGCAAAAAAAAAAAAAAAAAAAAAAAAAAAAAAAATAGGGCCAGCGCCGGTCCCAAACCCCAACAGAGCGTGCCAGGGCTGACACTGCTGAATTTATTTCATTTATTTTTGGGAGATTGAGGGCGTAGCGCTTTCATTTATTTCTATTCCGTTTATTTTTTACTTTTTTCATTTAATTTTTGTAGGGATTTCATTTAATCCCTACAAATCTTATAAATGGATCACAGATAACAGTGATCTATTGGTAACAGCCCCGGATGATGTCACTGGAGGCAATGATCACTGCAAAGATGGTGGTGCCCAAGCACCTACAGGATTTAAATGCAGGCAATGGCTTTGCTGGCAGCATTTCATGAGTTAACTCCTGCGATTGTTTCCAGCAATGTATCAGTGATGGGTATTTGCTGCATTATGCAACAAACACCCAGTGTGTTTGAAGAGGGCACAACCCATCAGGGACTGTCCATGTTTTGAAGTGAAATTGTTGTATAAAGTCAGGGAGAGTTTATAACTGAAGTCAAGCTCTCCTCACCTTAGAATGCCCCCCTTGCTGTATTTGTATTTGTGTCAAGATCAACACTAAGAGACTCTCCTGAAGCCTGTTGTGTGATGTCAATTGTAGCCTTCCTCCAGAATTCTGTAATAAATAGTGCAGAATGACAAGCCTGCTCCTCGCTGCCAATCAGAGCAAATTCGGTCATAATAATGAACTACCACTGTTAAGGTGCTACACCACCTATCCTGTTAACTGCCGTGATAAGATATTGTGTCAAGGGTGCCCCTGCAATCCATATCTCGGATCGCAGGCACACCCGTGCCCCTCTCTGTGGCGGCGCCCCGGTCCGGCTTTACTAACCTCTCCACGTTCCTGCTAGCATCCCGGCTTGCCAGCGCGCTTCCCCACTCCCTAGGGCGCGTGCGTGCTGGCACTCGCAAATTTAACCCCTTAATGTCAAAGCCACTTTTCACCTTCCTGACACGGCCCATTTTTTTAAAATCTGCCCTGTGTCACTATAAGTGGTTATAACTTTGGAACGCTTTAACATATCAAATTGAATTCGAAATTATTTTCTCATGTACTTCATGTTAGTTGAAAACTTTTGTTGGTATGTGTTGCCTTTATTTGTAAAATAAAACAGATTTTTAAAATTGAAAATGTTCTACTTTTTCCATACGTAGTCATAACAACAAAAAAACTTGATAACTAACATTAACCGAATGTCTACTTTATGTCTCCATGTTTTTTATGCATTCTCTCATTTTTGTAGGATGTTATGGGGCTTTGAACTTTAGGTGCGATTTCTCACATTTTCATAAAAAACACAAAATCCTGCTATTGAGGGACCTGCTCAGATTTCAAGTCACTTTAAGAGGCCTAAATAAGGTAAAACCCCATAAATTACCCCATTATAGAAACTTTAACGTATGTAAAACAACTTTCATGAAGCTTGTTAAAACAATTGTTTTACAGGGGATAAAACAAAAACAGATTCAAATTGAAATTTACATTTTTTTGGCTAAATGCATGTGTTTTTCAAAAAATATACAAATTCTCAGTTGATAAAATACCAAAAAGCTCCACAAAGTTTGATACCCAATTTCTCCTGAGTGTAACAATAACAATGGTAACTTACGTGTTGAGTTGTCCATTACAGTGGTACCATTTTGGTGCACATAACTTTTTTGATCACTTTTTAGAACATTTTTGTGAAGGGATTTTATGAAAAATGTACATTTTTGGAAACTTTTTTCTGTTTTGTTTTTACGGCGCTCACCGATCGAGTCCAATAATGTTTCTGCGTTATTGTACAGATTGTTACGGACGCGACAATACTAAATATGTGAGGGTTTTTTTTGTGATTTTGTGTTTTTTTACTTTATTTGATATGTTTGTGTTTAGGGGACTTTAACTTTCTTTAATTAATTCTTTTTATTAAAAAGTGTTTTTATTAAGTGTTTTTAACTTTTCTTCTTTACTTTTACAGGTTGGCTTGAACAAGTGATGCTCTGATTGCTTGTTCGAGCTCTTCTTCACCTAATACAGTGTAATACAGATGTCTTACGCTGTATTATGTAACACTGCGCATGCTCAGTGTGTTACAGTTGGGTCTTGCTAGGAGGCAGAACCTGGCTCCCGGAAGAAGCCGTGCGGACCTGGGGCACTGGCAGACCAGCTGAAGATCGGACACCCCCGATAAGTGCCATGGGGTGGGGGGGTTTGATTTTGCACACGGAACCCTTGCATGCCGCGGTAATGCGTGTAAGGGGTGTATGTAAGGGGTGTAAGAGTAAACTCCGATTGTGGGTGCTAGAGACAGGTGCCAGCTGTAACATACAGCTGGCACCCGATGCTTCTGGCACTGGCTCCATTCGGGAGCCGGTGCCAGAAGCATGATGTAATAGTACTGCAAAATGCGGGAACGCACCTCCCGCCATGCAGTACTATTACGTCAAATGTCGGGGAGCGGTTAAAGGGCCAGCACGCCACTGATTGGCACTGCCCACTTCCCGGGTTTACATAAAGGCCGGCTTCTTCCAGCATTCCCCGCCGAATCTTTGAGCTTCTTGCCATTGAGAAAGCTTCCCTCTGCGATAGTTCCCTGCATGATGACCTCCTGTTCTGACTCCGGACCTGCTCTTGACTCTGCTTCTTCGCTATCAGCCCTGACCTCCTGGTCTGTCCCTGACCTGGAACCGTTGCAGCCTGCATTGACCACTACCTGTGCCCGGCCACAAGATTGCCTGCCGATTGTGTACCTCGACCTTGGCTGCCACCGTGGACAAGTCGCGCCTGTGGAACGACCTGTTGGACTATGCTGCAGCAAGACCAACCCGCTTTGCGGCAGGCACTGCTGAAAACCGGGTGCCATTTAGATTCCGGTCTCAGGTGATGGCTTGTGTCATCGCCTGCGGTCGTCCAGGGGGTTCACTACTCCAGAAGCCTGACAGATTACACCAATTGCAGCTGTCAACATCAGGTTTTAAACAGCAAACACCTGTCCGATGCTGGGAGGTCTCAACCCAAGAGTCCTCTCCATACACCCTTCTCAGCATGAGGACGCATACATATATAGGAGTAAAATCCCAATGTAAATCCTTAATGGTAATGAAATCATGAGCTGCAGAGTAACTTTAGTGCTTTTTTAGCTTTAGCAGTCAGGGCACTGCAGACTATGGAACATTATCCATTCATTGTGCAGTTGCATCCAGCAACATTTATGTATTGTCTGCATATAGCCATTCATAAATGAATATTTGCCTCCTAGAATTAGAACAGAACAAACCAAAATGATTCCTAAACAGTAATAACTCTAGTGTTCCTGAATGTCGGGGGAATATTTATCTTTTTATATAAAACCTTCCATGCCAGCAATAGAACAAGTACTATTTTCAATCATAAACAGGGGAGATGTCCCCATAATACTTATGCGGTCCGCTTGCAATAAATTCTGAATAATGAAACACTTATCATTGAAGATACTGTAAGGACAAAACTGTACAATCTGCAAGTTTATCTGAAGCTGAGACTTTGGGCAACAAGGAAAAAATTTCACTAAACTTTTATACTGTATAACATTAAAGTGATGCATAAAAAAAGGATTGGAATACTTGTAGCTTTACTTCTCAGTGAAAATGATTAAAATACTGGATTATTCTTGCTGCATAGTAATTGAAGATCTTTAATAAGTGGCCTACTGATATTTACCTGAATATAATAAATGACTCTCCTCTCCAGAGCGTGACAAACAGTGGTCCAGCCCACTCCTAAAATCTGTCTTATTAATGGGAGATGGTTGATGAATACAGTCAAAGTGATGAATGGGAATGAAGGAAAGAGGTGTGATAATCTAATTAATGTGTAATTCATCAAGCTAACCCAGATTTGAGCAGTATCACTGCAGATATTACAGTATCTATGCATGAATTGCCCATACAAAATTGTCCTAGTTTCACAGTCTTTAATGCTTAGACTCAAATGTGTTGTGTTGTTGTATAGTTGTTGTTGTATAGTTGTTGTTGTGGCCTATTTTGTATGCAGAATATAGGAAAACATAAAATATACAGATGAATATTATTGATGATTCTCAGTAATAACACATACTGTTATATCAAAATCATTGCCCATCTGAACATTCAGTCGCTGCCAGGAAAATCCTTATAAACCTGAATGTTATTGGCAGTAGTTTGAGGTTCATTTTGCTACTGAAATATTGAAATAGCATTTTATAATGATTGGCTGAATGTCCAGCTGTAAAAAAAAAGCACAAATAATTTAGCAGCAAAGTGATAGTATTTTTCATTTTATTGTAGGAAATTAAAAAAAGTTTAATGAAATCAATTACTAAATTGAAAATGTATTAAATTCATGGGCTTGTGGAGGAGTAAAATTGTTGTATAAAGTCAGGGAAATGAAAAGATTAGAACTGAAGTCAAGCTCACTCTCACCTCAGAATCCCCCTACTGTTGTATTTGTATTTATGTCAAGGTCAAACTAACTGACTCTACTGAAGCCTGTTGTGTGATGTCAATCACAGCAAAGGAGGCGTTATGAGTTGGGGAAAGCTTGACTTCACTTCAAAGTTGAAGTTCATAAAAGTTATGAAGTTCATAAAAGAAACATGATATGTAAGGTATTAATCTGCTTCACAAAATACAGGTAATGGTTTATTTATTTACAGGTTCCCTTTTTAATTTTTGTTGCTGCACCTTGCACTCCATATGTATTTTATGTTGACGCCACAATATAGCTTCTTTTCCAACCCGCACTCTTTGATTTTTGTCACTCAATTAAGGTGCAGCTCCTCAATCCAAATACTTTTCCTGCACTTCTAGTTTCCCAATACTTAGACCAAAAAATATCAAGTCTATCAACTTGTTAAGCCATTCTTGCATGTGGGTTGACATTTCTGACGCTCATTTGATCTTCTTATTGTGCGCCAAATACATTACCGCTGTGTGCCACCTTATAACATCACAGTGTAAAACCATGCTAGAATCAGGTGCCAAAAAACTAGCATCAATAATAATGAATGCCCCAACCTACATTTGATTCACTACATCAATGATACAGCTCCTTACAGGACATCAATGATTGGCATAGAAAAAGTTAATAGATTGCTACAATATATACTCACTGGTAAGAACTGTGTCATCCACATTCAGATAGCGACTTCTCCCTTTGAGATTACTCTGCAGTACCCTTAAGACACATAAGAGAAGCGTGTCCAATGGATTTAGATGAATACAGGACAACTGTCATGATTTTCAGGGAACTGAGGAGACTGTCAAAAACCATGTAGCTCCAGAATGCACTTAATCTTAGAATATAAATCACACTCCTTTTTATATGCTCACCGCACAGATCTTTTTTTGTCAACCTAAATTTCTCCTATACATAATAAATTCCCGACTTAACGTGACCTAAAATGTGCCCATTGCAACTTGTGGTAGAGATAGAAGAGGATTAAACAACAAAAAACATTGATTGTAAAACAGTGGCATTAATGTAACAGAGAACAGAATCTTCACTATTGGCAAGGTTGTATTTACAGCTCACGCTGACCCAGGCACCAAGGATGGACATGCACCCCATTAAAAGCCCATTTCAAAGGAATTGAAATTGCATTTGTTCGATGTTAACAAAGGAGATCAAGTATAAAACAATCTCAGAGTGCTCTGTATTAATTGAAGGACTATTAACTTTTAAGCTTGGAGAGTCGGAGTGCTGGTGCGTGCCCAAGCATCAGCCCAGGAGCGGAGACGCTGGAGTCTGCCGATAACCCATGTCAGCTCCTATTCCTGGTAGACTATGGACACCATAGATATACACTATAAACTCAATTATTCAACTTCTATAAATCATGACTCCCAGAGCTGTTCTTCCTATAATTTTACTTCACACTATCAATCTGGTCACAGAGTGGTGAAGGTTTTCTTCTCTTTAGGACACCCCTTGTGAAATTGTGTTGAATGGCAGATACAGACCTGGCTATTGGACCTTGGTATAAAACCCGGTCTGGATCCCCCACTAAAGCGGTACTTAAGTTTCATATCCCTTCTTCCATACATGGCAAATTTGATATCAAAGCATGATGGGTGTCAATAAATATTCTTTTCTCATTTTCTGATGATAAAAGTGGCTGAAGTTGATTGTCTTGCCTATACCTCTGCCCTCATGCTTTATACTGCAGCAATGTTTACATTAGATACCATTCCATTACATCAATGGCTGAATTAAAGTATAAATTACAAATAACTAAACTACCATTGGGAAAACAGAATTACCAGGTAACCGTTAAACATTTACTATGAGAATAAAGTCTCAATAAGCCGGAAGCCTGGGGAGGAGATCCTCTTTAAGTATTTATCTAGGAATATATATTACACATTCGGGTGCCAGGGGCAGATTAATCTAATCATTGAAATAACTGTACTGAAAGGCTTATGCTGAAAGCTGAAGAGGGAACATACAGGCAACCAACATGTGAAACAATGTTTTCCTACTATAATAAACTCTACTTCAATGTTTATGCTCCACATGAAAATCAGTATAGAGAATAATAGCATCCACTAAGAACCTCATGCTCCGGATAAGGGTGTATTCAATCCTTGTTAGATCTGTAGATTTCTTGCCAAAAAACATGAAAGAATCCCATAAGAGGAATTCAAGAATTCTTTGCTTAAAGGAAATATTTCCTGCCTTACTATGGTATAGAAATTTTCTGATCCAGTTTATAAACTGATAATATGATCAGGACACTTGAAAAGCTCCGTGGTGAGTATTATTATTCACATATTTATTTCATTCATTGTTTACCGTTTCCAGGACAATTAATATATAAAAATGTTTATATACACTTAAACAAAAAAGTAGAAAGCAGTGCAAACTGACCAACTAGTAGCAGAAGATCCTGCCAACAAGGACTTCCAATCTACAGGTCAAAGGCTTCGGATATGACTGTGGTGTTGTGAGATGTCCTAATGAGGTCTGTGTTTATTGTGCTGGAGTAGTATAGATACACAGGAGAAAGCTAAGAGATAGTTACGTTTCAAACTGGAACTAATTTGTAATTTGCGTCTAAATTACCTTGCGTCACATTTATTAAATTTTTAGAGACCTTTCTGATGTGAAAGTTAAATATTTCAAAACTGGAGACCTGGGGGAGGAAGTCTGTGCGCCACAAACTATGCAAATGCACCAAAACTTTGGCTCACTCTTCTGAAGGAAACTAGACCAACTATCAAATGGTGCAAAGTACAACTAAACAGTCTTATTACTACAGAATTAGCAAAAATGGTAGCACTCCTTTAGGTAGGAAGCCTCTTTTTATTCAGGTGTCATAGCAAACATAACTTTTGGCACAGACAGCCTTTGTCAGACGTAGTCGTGGGGGGATTATTGAAGAGCAGTAATCTGGCATTGGCAGGCTTCTTTCGTATATGTATATATATGTATCACTAAACAGAAAAATAAATACATCATTACTTAGTTCTAACAGGTAGTGATGCTGGTTTATCAAGATGAAGGTAGCTTTCCTTTAAGAACAAGGGAAAAGATCAAACTGATGACGTCAGTTTGGAGTTCTAAACTCCAATAGCATAAGTACAGGTAGGCTTAGAGACACATTTATCCAAGTACTGCTCCTGCTAATTCAGTGTGATATTTTACCCTGGGTCATGGTTGCCCATACAGTTTGGCTTTCATAAAACAGCTCTATTTGACAAAGGTTGAACTTGATGAATAAGTGTCTTTATTCCATCTAGTTCTATGTAAAGTTATCACTGAACAGAGACAAAGGTGTAACTATAGTAACTGCCAAACATGCACCTACAATAACTGCAGCTTCTACAAGTATTATGATTCTCACCTTCTGTTAATGCTACATTGTAGTTGTAATAGGTTTAGCATTCACAGGTTGCTGTAAACCCTGTGGATTTTGTGACTCCCTCACAATGAAACTAATATCAGTAACAAGTCTAATTTCCCAGCGTAGTTGTATAATATAAAATGTAATTTATGTCTGTAAAATCATTTAATGTCAGCATTGCATTTTGACTAAAGTATACATTTCCCATCCACAAGTCCTAGGTTTAAGAAAACAGCAAAAAACTATTGCGATAGAAAAATCTGGTATAGGTCATGTGCCGGAGAGGTTTCACTTAATATAAATATTCTATTGGAAATCTGAGTTCTGTGCATGCCTCTACCAAATCCTTTGTCTTTTCCTGATCCCACCTTTTTTATGGCATTTTAGGAATGATATACTTTAATGGTATGTGACCATGTGGACTCAGCTGTACTAGCTTCTATCGCTCACTATCTACACCCTGAATTCCCATTATGCAATGTCTTACATTTTTTAGGCACAATATACAAACCTATAAAGTTGAATAAGCTTACATGACTCAGTCGGTGTCCAGCTGTCTTATTTTGCTTAGAATATATACCGGGTGGATTTTATTTTTTACATGTGTTGTTTCTATATTTAGCAATAGATCTGCTATGTACAATTTTAACCACAGGGAGCCCTCCCCCTGGTCTTTACTCTGGACTTCATCTATTCAAAGCCTGATATCATGAATGAATACAAACATACTGGGCTAAGTATACCGTGATGAAATGGGCACTTGCCGCTAGGCAGTAGGAAAATTACAGAAGAAAGTATACATCAAATGTAGGAGTTTAATTAGAATGTTTTGTGGGAACTGGAAATTGCTTGGACTGCTGCAGTATTTCCACTGCTACACCCCTCAGTCACACATATAGGACCACAGTACAATGGATAAAATTAGCTTTTTCTCCTTTTAGTTTTCAGTTTACATAGCAGACAATGAGGCAGTTCTGTTACTTTTGTTAGTATGAGCCTATGCCAAATTACCACTTATGGCTCATGCTAGATGATAGTTTTGATGCATCTTTAGATCACTTTTGTCTTAGTTTACAGGACCTATCAATTTTTCAGTATTGTCTCTCACCTTCCAAAAGGCAAAGCATTTTTTATTGTTCCATTAACAGAGCCAATGAAGGCTTGCTTTTTTGCTTTAATATTCTGCCTAATGTACTGGAAAGCTGTAAAAAAAACACAATTACTTTGCTTTCATGGACTTCTCTGTGTTTTCCAAATAATAAATCCCATTTATCTGTCCCATTTATAAGTGCAGCTACAATCCTGGAATATTTTTCTTCGTCAAGCACACACAATCTCAAACACCACTACCTAACACCATCTGCACCTGTGTATGGTCAAACCTGCTGGTAGACTGCTATGAGAGATACTGATTGTTCCTTCCTTGATTTGAACCATACCATATCTTTGATCATTCGGCCCTGCCTCCAAAATTATGGCATGCTGATATGACATGGATCAGGACATGCTCAAGATTTTCTTTATCAGGTCACTGACCACTGACACTTAACTCATTGAAGTCCATGAGCTGATGCTCACCAGAGAAAAACACAATTAGCAACAGTTGCCTAAGTCTTCAGGTTTGGAATTGAGGAGTCTGTAAAAACTGTGTTACAGTCCCTGTAGTAAGTATATTGAGCATTGAGTGTTTTGCTTGTTGCCTCCCAAAAAACATATAATTTTTTAAAATTATCCTATACCATTTTTATAGGCTTCTCAGGAATGTCTGCCTAAGTATTTGATATAACTTTACAGTTAAAATGATCCTGCAAAACCTATGTAGGCGGTCCCTAACCCGACTTACAGATGACTTGTAGTTACAGACGAACCTCTCTCACCACTATGACCTCTGGAGAAGCTTTCTGGATGCTTTAATCTAGTCCCAAGCTGCAATGATCAGCTGTAAGGTGTCTGTAATAAAGCTTTATTGATAATCCTTATTCCCATGACAGCACAAAATTGAAAAATGTAATTGTCACTGGGACAAAATTTTTTTTTAGTACAAACCTAAAGAACCTATCTTGTACATATCTTGGAGACCACTTCTACTTAGCACTAAACTCCATTCATCTATGCAACATATATGCAACACCCACCAGAGCCCTTCAAGCTAATTTGAATAATTATAAAAGTTTATTTTAGAAGGAAGGAGGCCATTGATAACAAATTTAAGAACTTCTGTTCTCGGTTGTCCTGGGAGACTTCCAAGAAATTTCCCAAACTGCAGAGCCACTTTGTTACAAATACAAATATTTGATGAGTCCCTGCTAGTAGAAAGCACTTGAAACCAACCTACCAAACCAAAAAGCCTGTGTCGGTCTTTGGTGTTGGTGGTGTTTCTCAATTCGCGTCGTGTGTGTCTTTGGGGGTTTGGTTTACAACTATTTATTTCCTGATATATGACACCTAAAAAAAAAAACCGCAGAGTGTCAAAAAATGGTAAAAAAACAACCTAAACACAACATTAATCCGATAATATACCAATATAAAATATGATTTACCTGCTTTAACACTTTTAAATCGTACTATAAATATTTTCTCCTTTAATCTTTAAAGGACCAGGGATTTTTGTTTGCTTTTGATTGTTTTGTTTGCGTTTTCTAATTTTTAATCCCCGGGTTCGTTTTTTCCCTCCGCCAATTACTTGACGTAAATTACTTGCACGCGACAATTGCCAGCTTGACCTTTTGCCGACCCATGCGCACGTGAAATGGAGGAGCCAGTGCCAGAAGCCAGTGGTGTCAACTGTAATTTCACCTTTCTAATCAAAAACAACCCATGATCGGAGATACTACTATGACTGCCCGTTGTAGGGGCTGTCTGATGTTTATTGGACCGACCCCCTCCCCCCCCCCCTCGAGTCCCCACTCTTCGCTATCCCATCTTCTTATTTCCTTCCACTTTTTGTCTTTTTCCTATTTTTTTTTTCCACTTTTTCCCTTTGTCCCCTCCCCCGTACCAGGATCCTTTACTCCTACCCCCCACCCTTCCCCCCTTTATCCCCTCCGCATTTTCCCTTTTCCCCTATGCGACCGATTGGATCCGTCCCCGGGTCCGGCCATGGCCGCGCGCCCAGTTCTTAAAACAAGTTGCTCTCTCAAAAAGGTTATTGTGTGCCCATATGGTCCGTCTGAAAAAACAATTCTTCGCCGTAAAAATAAGTCCCCCCACCATCTGCTGTCAGGCTGGGAAAAATAGTACATTTTTTTTTTTTTCCCACAAAACCCCCACACACAGTTTTTACACAAAAAACAGTTTTCAGTTTTTTTTCCCCCCCCCCCCCCCCCCCCTCCCCCTTTGGCAAAAAAAAAAAAAAAAAAAAAAATTTTTAAAAAACAATGCATAGTAAAACAACCGAGATTTTCTTTCTTTTGTTTTTCTTAGTAAAATTGCAAAAAATTATATAAAACTCTATAATTACCATCTATACTCGTGTATAAGCTGACCCAAATATAAGCCGAGGTACCTAATTTTACCACAAACAACGGAACAAACCTATTGACTCGATTATAAGCCTAGGGTGGTAAATGCATTGGTGCTTTAAGCCCATGGCCCCCCAGAATATAGCCTACCAGCCCCCCCCCCCCCCCACCAATGACCCCCCCGTATCTAGCCACTCTCAGCTCCTTCCCCGCGCCGTCCTTCTCTCGCCCAAGCAGCGTCCAGCCCATTAGTATATAGAGTGCCAGCCCCCCCCGTGCTCGCTAGTATATATCCAGCTCCCTTCCACACCATTATATAACCAGCCTCCCCACACCTTCTATTAATATAAGCCCGCTCCTCCCCCTCCATATTTAGCCAGCGTCCTTCCCCCGCTTATCTTATCCATCTCCCTGCGGCCGCCGCCCCCCGCTTATATACCATCAACCACCTTCCCCCCCTACAATCCAGCTCCTTCCAGGACCGCCTTTCTCTCTTCCTTCTCCTTTTCTGCCTCCCTAAAGATTTGCACTTAAAAAAAGACAAACTCTTCACACCCTTACAGTCGCCCCAAGACAACACTATATGTATTTTATATGAAAAAGTAAACAATAACACCTAAGGTTCGCTATGCCTCATAACATCCTAACCAAATGAATGGATGCAAAAAAACCATGTCAACATAACCAGACATTCGGTAAATTTAGTTATCAGTTGTTGTTTTGGCTGTTCTGACTATTGTGTTTTTTGTTTGTTGGAAAAGTAGAAATTTCGATTTTGTTGAACAAGTGGGCCCATGTCAAGAAAGGTGCAAAATGGTCTGGTGGTTAAGGGTTTAACAAACAAATGGTACCGCAGAGGGAGAGCGGGAAGGGGAGACTCCTTTCTAATTTCATGGCCATGTACTGCAAAGCAGGAAGAAAAAATTGGTGAAAGTGTATTTACAAACGAAACAAAAACACATTTCCTTGTAAACTCTGTTTTTAAATGTCTTTCATTGCGCACAAAGTTTAAATGACACCTCAAGCTTATTCTTTCTTTGGTTGGTTGTGATCATAAGATTTTTTAGTTTTTTTTTGTTTTTTTGTTTTTTTTTTTTTTTGTTTTTGTTTTTTTTTTTTTTTTATTTTTTTTTAATCTATTCTAAAATGTAAAACCTTTGGTACAAAAATGTCTAGTTTTGTTGCCATCTCTTATATTAATAACTTTAATAATCATAAAGAAGGTGTTATTCTTTTGTGCAGGACCTAAGATGATGTTTTCAATTGCTACATTCATCAAAAACCTTTTGATGACATTTTTTAATACTTTTTTTGTGTTGCAAAATGATGAAAAAATAGGCATTTTTGAAAAAAAAAAAATTTTTTTTTTTTTTTTTTGGTCGCTATTCTCGGTTTTATAAAAATTATATAAAACAATTATAACCTCTGGGTTAACCAATTTTTAATTTTGGAGTATAGATCAGGATGACTTTTGATACACATTAAAATACTCAACCATGTTTTTAAAAAAAAAATTACATTATTATTCTTTTTTTAATTTTTATATTTGTTCTTTTTTTAACTTTTTCTTTTTTACTATACTCGGTATTTGCGACGCCACATGGAACTTTAAACTTTAAAACCAAGTTTTGATTGTTCATACCATAAACAAACCCAATCGAACTATTTTGCAGTTATTGCAATTTTGCTGATTATAGCTTCACAGTGGCCACGGGCTCACTGAACAGATCTCTATAAATGAACAAGAGCTAGAGTCTCAGATTGACTCGGGGCTGTTATTGAGACCGACTTGGTCCCCTGATCAGAGTCGACCTAACGTGTTCTTTTTCCAGAAGGGTAATAATAACTCCTCTCCCTATTGTTAAAGGAGAAATTTCAAAATTTTCAAATTCATCAGCCGAGAAAGAATATGAAATTTTTGTGCTTTTGGTGTCTTAAGTAACCACTTGAGACAATTGGTAGTAATATCTTCTTTGGCTGTTGCCAACCCCAGACCCCCCCCCCCCCATCAGAGCGAACGGGGGCTTACGAGGCCCACCTCACAATCGGGTCCAGGGCCAGGCGCCAGGTCCCAAACCCCAACCAGAGCGTGCAGGGCTGACACTGCTGAATTTATTTCATTTATTTTGGGCGATTGAGGGCGTAGAGCTTTCATTTATTATTTCTCGTTTTTTCTCTTTTTTTTCTCTTCTTTCTTCTTACTCTTATTTTTGTTCTCTGCTTTTTTCTCTTCCTTTTCTTTTTTACTTTTTTTCATTAATTTTTGTATATTCTTTGGGTTCATTTAATCCCTACAAATCTTATAAATGGATCATCTATCGTGATCTAATTGGTAACCATCCGCCGATGATGTCAGCTGGATGGCCATGATCACTGCAAAATGGTGGTGCCCCAAGCACCTACAGTTTAATGCAAAATGCATGCAATGGCTTTGGCTGGCAGCATTTCACCATATGAGTTAACTCCTCGATTGTGTTCCATCAATGTAACTCAGTGGTGGGTATTTGCTGCATTCTGCAACAAACACCCAGTCGGTGTTTGAGAGGGCACAACCCCACCTTTCAAAAAAAAAAAAAAAAAAAAAAAAAAAAAGGGACTAAACCCTGTCCTGTTTTGAGTGAAATTGTTTGTATAAAGTCCAGGGGAGAGTTTATAAATGAAGTCATCAGTCTCCTCCTTCCTCACGCTAGAATGCATGGGGGGCCCCCTTTCGTATTTGTATTTGTGTCAAGATCAACACTAATATACTCTCGCTGAATCCTGTTGTGTGATGGCCAATTGTATCCTCCTCCAGAATAAATTCTGGGGTAAAAAAAAATTTAAAATTTTACGTGGAAGAAATTGAAACCCCCCAAAAACCAAGAGCCTGCTTCTCGCTGCCATTGCCAGCGGCCCCCGCCCCAAAATAAAATGACACAGGGCGCCAATCAGAGCAAATTCGGTCTAATAATATAATGAACTCTACAACCACTGTTAAGGTGCTACAAAAACACCACGCTATAATTTTACCTGCCGTGATAAGAATAATTGGGGCATTTACTTACCACGCACCCTTGCCCTATCCGCGTCCAGCGGCGCGGTTCTCTGAACATGATTCGGTCCGGACGGGATTTAGAAGGTAGTTCCTTCCGCCGTCCACCAGGTGGCGGCTGCTGTGCTAAAAGCATCGGAACGCGCCGGCAATCCACTGAGCTGGACCAGTGAGGTAGAGCGCTTCCCAAGCACAACATTTTTTTTTTCGGTTTTTAAATGCAAAGCGTTTTTTTTTTTTTCCAATAGCGGCGGGTTTTCATTCGGCCCACTCGCCCCCTCTTTCCGTCGTTGTCCATGCTGCGCCCGACATTCGCCACAGAAACCCTCCTATCGCCCGGCGGTGCGCCAAATCCCGGGGCAATTCAGGGTACAAATCGGCGCAAATCCGGAAATATTCGTGTAACACTTCGGGAAACAAACGAATCGGGAGGCCCTTAGTAAATGACCCCCTAGTGTCAAGGATAGGTCGATCCCCTGCAATCCATATCTATCTCGTATCTGTAAGTGCATTCACCCCGATTCCCCTCTCTTTGGCGGCGCCCCGTTCCGGCTTTACGAACCTCTCCACCGTTCCTGCTCCCATCCCGGCTTGCCCATGCACACTCCTTCCTCCTTTTTTTATCTCCTCTTTCCTCCTGGGATGTTATTCCTCCTCCCCTCTCCCTATGGGTAGTAGGAGGAGGGAGGTGGGGTTACGGCGAGGGGGGAAGTCGGGGGCGTGGGTAGAGAGGTAGGTACGGGGAGAGGTGGGGGTAGGGGGGCGGAGTGAGGATGGTGGTGTCGGGAAAGGGAGATCTGCATCTTCCTTTCTGCACTCGCAACTTAACCCCTTAATGTCAAAGCCCTTTCACCTTCCTCGACACGGCCCAATTTTTTTAAAAGCGCCTGTGTGTCAATATAATGGGTATATAATCTTGGAAACGCTTTTAAATTTCAATTGAATTCCGAAATTGTGTTTTTCCCTCAGGACACTTGTACTTCATGTAGTTGAAAACTTTTGTTGTATGTGTTGCCTTTATTTGTAAAATAAAACAGAATTTTTTAAAATTGAAAATGTTCTCTTCTTTTCCATACGTTAGTCATAACAACAAAAAAACTTGATACCTAACCTTACCGAATGTCTACTTTATGTCTCCATGTTTTTTTATATTTATTGCATTCTCTCACTTTTGTAGGATGTTATGGGATGGGGCTTTGAACCTTGGTGCGATTTCTCACATTTTCATAAAAAACACAAAATCCTGCTATTGGGGACCTGCTCAGATTTCAAGTCACTTTAAGAGGCCTAAAAAGTAAGTGAAAACCCCCATAAATTACCTTACCCATATAGAAACTTTAACGTATGTAAACAACTTTCATAAGCTTGTTAAAACAATGTTTTACAGGGGATAAAACAAAAACAGATTCAAATTGAAATTTACATTTTTTGCTAATGCATGTGTTTTTCAAAAAATATACAAATTCTCGTTGATAAAAACCAAAAGCTCCACACAATTTGATAACCCAATTTCTCCTGAGTGTAACAATAACAATGGTAACTACGTGTAGTATTGTCCATTACAGTGGTACCTTTTGGTGCACATAACTTTTTTGATCACTTTTTAGAACATTTTGTGAAGGGATTTTATGAAAAAATGTACATTTTTGGAAACTTTTTTTGTTCTGTTTATTTTTTACGGCGCTCACGATCGAGTCCAATAATGTTTCTGCGTTATTGTACAATTGTTAGGACCGACAATACTAAATATTTGAGGTTTTTTTTTTTGTGATTTTGTGTTTTTTTACTGATTTTTACTTTAATATATGGTTTTTTGTTTAGGGGACTTGCTTTCATTAATCTTTTTTTATTAAAAAGTTTTTATTAAGTGTTTTAACTTTTATTTCTTTACTTTTTTACAGGTTGGCTTGAACAAGTGATGCTTGATTTCTTTTCGAGCTCTTCTTCACCTATACAGTGTAATACAGAGGTCTTACGCTGTATTTGTAACACTGCTGCAGCTCAGTGTGTTACATTGGGTGTTGCTAGGAGGCAGGACCTGGCTCCCGGAAGAAGCTGTGCGGACCTGGAGCAGCCTGGAGACCAGCTGAAGATCGGACACCCCCGATAATGCCATGTGTGGGGGGGGGTTAGATTTTCGCACGGAACCCTTGCAATGCCGCGGTAATGCGTGTAAGGTGTATGTAAGGGGTGTAAGAGTAACACTCCATTGTGGGTGCTAGAGACAGGTGCCAGGCTGTAACATACGCTGGCACCCGATGCTTCGTGCACTGGCTCCATTGGGAGCCGGTTCCAGAAAGCATGTTAAGTATGTACTGCAAAATGCGGGAACGCACCTCCCGCCATGCAGTACTATTACGTCAAGATGTCGGGAGCGGTTAAAAAAAATGGGCCAGCACGCCACTGATGGCAACTGGCCACTTCCCGTTTGGTTTACATAAAGGCCGGCTTCTTCCAGCATTCCCCCGCCGAATCTTTGAGCTTCTTGCCATTGAGAAAGCTTCCCTCTGCGATAGTTCCCTGCATGATGACCTCCGTGTTCTGACTCGGACCTGCTCTTGACTCTGCTTCTTCGCATCAGCCCTGAACCCTCTGAGTCGTCCCTGACCTGGACCGTTCCGTGCATGGATTGACCATACCTGTGCCCGACCACAAGATTGCCTGCCGATTGTGTACCCCTCGACCTGTGCTGGCACCATGTCGACATTCCGCTCTGTGGAACGACCTGTTGCACTATGCTGGCAGCAAGACCAACGCCGTTTGGGCAGGGCACTGCTGAAAACCGGGTGCCATTTAGTATCGGTCTCAGGTATGCTGTTGTCATTGCCTGCGGTCTTCCATGGGTCACTACCCCAGACCTGACGATTACACCCTGCAGCTGTCCAGCAGTTTTTAACAGCAAACACCTGTCCGATTGCTGGGGAGGTCTAAACCCAAGTCCTCTCCATACACCCTTCTCTCACATGAGGACGCATACATATATAGGAGTAAAATCGCCAATGTAAATCCTTAATGGTAATGAAATCATGAGCTGCAGAGTAGCTTTAGTGCTTTTTTAGCTTTAGTAGTCAGGGCACTGCAACTATGGAACATTATCCTTCCTTGTTGCAGTTGTCCATCCAGCAACAATGTTATTGTCTGCATATAGCCATTCATAAATGAATATTTGCCTCCTAAATTAGAACAGAAACAACCAAATGATTCCTAAACAGTAATACTCTAGTGTCCTGAATGTGTCGGGGGATATTTATCTTTTTATATAAAACCTTCATGCCAGCATAGAACAGTACTATTTTCATCATCATAACAGGGGAGATGTCCCCATATACTATCTTGCAATAAATCTGAATAATGAAACACTTATCATTGAGATACTGTAAGGCAAAACTGTACATACTGCAAGTTTATCTGAAGCTGAGACTTTGGCAACAAGGAAAAAATTTCACACTAAACTTTTATACTGTATAAACCTTAAAGTGATGCATAAAAAAAGGATTGGATACTTGTAGCTTACTTCTCAGTGAAATTGATTAAAATAACTGGATTATTCTTGCTGCATAGTAATTGAAGATCTTTAATAAGTGGCTCTCTGATATTTACCTGAATATAATAAATGACTCTCCCCCATCGAGCGTGCAAACGTGGTCCAGCCCACTCCTAAAATCTTCTTATTAATGGGAGATGGTTGATGAATACAGTCAAAGTGATGAATGGGAAGAAGTGAAAAGGTGGTGATAATCTATTAATGTTATCATCAAGCTAACCAGATTTGATGAGCAGTATCACTGCAGATATTACAGTATCAATGCATGAATTGCCCATACAAAATTGTCCTAGTTTCACAGTCTTTAATGCTTAGACTCAAATGTGTTGTGTTGTTGTATAGTTGTTGTTGTATAGTTGTTGTTGTGCCTATTTTGTATGCAGAATATAGGAAAACATAAAATATACAGATGAATATTATGATGATTCCCATGTAAACCACATACTGTTATATGACAGTCATTGCCCATCTGAACATTCAGTCGCTGCCAGGAAAATCCTTATAAACCTGAATGTTATTGGCAGTAGTTTAGGTTCATTTTGCTACTGAATATTGAAATAGATTTTATAATGATTGGCTGATGTCCCAGCTGTAAAAAAAAGCACAAATATTTAGCAGCAAAGTGATAGTATTTTTCATTTTATTGTAGAAATAAAAAAAGTTTAATGAAATCATTACTAAATTGAAATGTATTAAATTCAGGGCTTGTGGAGGAGTAAATGTGTGATAAGTCAGGAAATGAAAAGATATAGTGAAGTAGCGTATTAGCTCTCAAGAAACTCACTCTCCCTCGCTCCCCTTGTTGTATTTGTATTTATGTCAAGGTCAAACTACTGACTCTACTGAAGCCTGTTGTGTGATGTCAATCACAGCAAAGGAGGCGTTATGAGTTGGGGAAAGCTTGACTTCACTTCAAAGTTTGAAGTTCATAAAAGTTATGAGTTCATAAAAGAAACATGATATGTAGACATTAATCTGCTTCACAAAATACAGTATGGTTTATTTATTTACAGGTTCCCTTTTAATTTTTGTTGCTGCACCTTGCACTCCATATGTTATGTTATGTTACGCCACAATATACTTCTTTTTCCGACCCGCACTCTTGATTTTTTTCACTCAATTAAGGTGCAGCTCCTCAAATCCAACACTTTTCCTGCACTTCTAGTTTCCCAATACTTAGACCAAAAAATATCAAGTCTATCAACTTGTTAAGAAGCCATTCTTGCTGTGGGTGGATGCATTTCTGACTCATTTGATCTTCTTATTGCGCACAATACTTACCGCTGTGTGCCACCTTATAAACATCACAGTGTAAACCATGCTTGAATCAGGTGCCAAAAACCTAGCATCAATAATAATGAATGCCCCAACCTACATTTGATTCACTAATCAATGATACAGCTCCTTACAGGACATCAATGATTGGCATAGAAAAATTTAATAGATTGCTACAATATATACTCACTGGTAAGAACTGTGTCATCCACATCAGATAGCGACTTCTCCTTCTTTGAGATTACTCTGCAGTACCCTTAAGACCACTAAGAAAGCGTGTCCAATGGATTTAATGAATACAGGACAACTGTCATGATTTTCAGGGAACTGAGGAGACTGTCAAAAACATGTAGCTCCTCCAGAATGCCTTATCTTAAATATAAATCACACTCCTTTTTATTGCCCACCGCCAGATCTTTTTTTGTCAACCTAAATTTCTCCTATACATAATAAATTCCCGCCTTAACGTGCCCTAAAATGTGCCCATTGCAACTTGTGGTAGAGATAGAAGAGGATTAAACAACAAAAACATTGATTGTAAAACAGTGGCATTAAGTAACAGAGAACAGAATCTTCACTATTGGCAAGTTGTATTTACAGCTCACGCTGACCCAGGCACCAAGGATGGACATGCCCCCATTAAAAGCCCATTTCAAAGGAATTGAAATTGTCTTGTTCGAGTTAACAAAGGAGATCAAGTATAAAACAATCTCAGATTGCCTGTATTATTGAAACTATTAACTTTTAAGCTTGAAGAGTCGGAGTGCTGGTGCGTGCCAAGCATCAGCCCAGAGCGAGACGCTGGAGTCTGCCGATAACCCATGTCAGCTCCTATTCCTGGTAGACTATGGACACCATAGATAACACTATAAACTCAATTATTCAACTTCTTAAATCTGACTCCCGAGCTGTTCTTGTTCTTCCTATAATTTATTCACACTATCAATCTGGTCACAGAGTGGTGAAGGTTTTCTTCTCTTTAGGACACCCCTTGTGAAATTGTGTTGAATGGCAGATACAGACCTGCTATTGGGACCTTGGTATAAAACCCGGTCTGGATCCCCCACTAAGCAGTATTTCGGTTTCATATCCCTTCTTCCATACTTAGCAATTTGATATCAAAGCATGATGGTGTCAAGAAATATCTTTTCTCATTTCTGATGATAAAAGTGGCTGAAATTGATTGTCTTGCCTATACCTCTGCCCTCATGCTTATAACTGCTGCAATGTTTACATTAGATACCATTCCATACATCAATGGGCTGAATGAAAGTATAAATTACAAATAAACTACTACCATTGGAAAACAGAATTACAGGTAACCGTTAAACATTTCACTATGAGAATAAAGTCTCAATAGCCGGAAGCCTGGGAGGAGATCCTCTTTAAGTATTTATCTAGGAATATATTACACATTCGGGTTGCCAGGGGCAGATTAATCTAATCATTGAAATAACTGTACTGAAAGGCTTATGCTGAAAGCTGAAGAGGAAATACAGGCAACCAACATGTGAAACAATGTTTTCCTACTTATAATAACTCTACTTCAATGTTTATGCTCCCAATGAAAATCAGTATAGAGAATAATAGCATCCACTAGAACCTCATGCTCCGGATAAGGGTGTATTCAATCCTTGTTAGATCTGTAGATTTCTTGCCAAAAAAATGAAAGAATCCCATAAAGGGAATTCAAGAATTCTTTGCTTAAAGAAATATTTCCTGCCTTACTATGGTAAGAATTTTCTGATCCAGTTTTAAATAAACTGAAATATGATCAGGACACTTGAAAAGCTCAGTGGTGAGTATATTATTCCACACATTTATTTCATTCATTGTTAACCATTTCCAGGACAATTATATAATAAAATGTTTATATACACTTAAATTAAAAAAAAGTAGAAGCAGTGCAAACGGACCAACTAGTAGCAGAAGATCCTGCCAACAAGGACTTCCAATCTACAGGTCAAAGGCTTTGGATATGACTGTGGTGTTGTGAGATGTCCTAATGAGGTCTGTGTTTATTGTGTGGAGTAGTATAGATATACAGAGAAAGCTAAGAGATAGTTACGTTTCAAACTGAAACTAATTGTAATTTGTGTCTAAATTACCTTGCGTCACATTTATTAATTTTTAGAGACCTTTCTGATGTGAAAGTTAAATATTTCAAAACTGTGGAGACCTGGGGAGGAATCTTTGCGCCACAAACTATGCAAATCACCAAACTTTGGCTCACCTCTCTGAAGGAAACTAGACCAACTATCAAATGGTGCAAAGTACATAAACAGTCTTATTACTACAGAATTAGCAAAAATGGTAGCACTCCTTTAGGTAGGAAGCCTCTTTTATTCAGGTGTCAGTCAAACATAACTTGACGTTTTGGCACAGACAGCCTTGTCAGACGTAGTCGTGGGGGGTTATTGAAGAGCAGTAATCTGGCATTGGCGGCTTCTTTCGTATAGTTATATATATGTATCACTAAACAGAAAATAAATACATCATTACTAGTTCTAACAGGTTGATGCTGGTTATTCAAGATAATTATGAAGGTAGCTTCCTTAGAACAAGGGAAAAGATCAAACTGATGACGTCAGTTTGGAGTTCAAACTCCAATAGCATAAGTACAGGTAGGCTTAGAGACACATTATCCAAGTACTGCTCCTCGATTCAGTGTGATATTTTACCCTGGGTCGTTGCCCATACAGTTTGGCTTTCATAAAACAGCTCTATTTGACAAAGGTTGAACTTGATAATAGTGTCTTTATTCCATCTATTTCTATGTAAAGTTATCACTGAACAGACCAAAGGTGTAACTATAGTACTGCCAACAATGCACCTACAATAACTGCAGCTTCTACAAGTATTATATTCTCCACCTTCTGTTAATGCTACATTGTAGTTGTAATAGGTTTAGCATTCACGGTTGCTGTAAACCCTGTGGATTTTGTGACTCCCTCACAATGAAACTAATATCAGTACAAGTCTAATTTCCCAGCGTAGTTGTATAATATAAAATGTAATTTATGTCTGTAAAATCATTTAATGTCAGCATTGCATTTTGACTAAAGTATACATTTCCCATCCACAGTCCTAGGTTTAGAAAACAGCAAAAAACTATGCGATAGAAAAATCTGGTATAGGTCATGTGCCGGAAGGTTTCACTTAATATAAATATTCTATTGAAATCTGAGTTCTGTGCATGCCTCTACCAAATCCTTTGTTTTTCCTTCCGATCCCCTTTTTTATGGCATTTAGGAATGATATCCTTTAATGGTATGTGACCATGTGGACTCACTGTTACTAGCTTCTATCGCTCACTATCTACACCCTGAATCCCATTATGCATATGTCTTACTTTTTTTTTAGGCCAATATACAAACCTATAAAGTTGAATAAGCTTACATGATTCAGTCGGTGTCCAGCTGTCTTATTTTGCTTAGAATATATACCGGGTGGATTTATTTTTTACTGTGTTGTTTCTATATTATAGCAATAGATCTGCTATGTACAATTTTAACCACAGGGAGCCCTCCCCTGGTCTTTACTCTGACTTCATCTTTCAAAGCCTGATATCATGAATGAATACAAACATACTGGGCTAAGTAAACCGTGATGAAATGGGCACTTGCCGCTACGGGCAGTAGGAAAATTACAGAAGAAAGTATACATCAAATGTAGGAGTTTAATTAGAATGTTTTGTGGGAACTGGAAATTGCTTGGACTGCTGCAGTATTTCCACTGCTACACCCCTGCACACATGTAGGCCCACAGTACAATGGATAAAATTAGCTTTTTCTCCTTCTCAAGTTTGCAGTTTACATAGCAGACATGAGGCAGTTCTGTTACTTTTTTGTTAGTATGAGCCTATGCCAAATTACCACTTATGGCTCATGCTATATGGTAATTTTGATGCATCTTTAGACCCACTTTTGTCTTAGTTTACAGGACATATCAATTTTCTGTATTGTCTCTCACCTTCCAAAAGGCAAAGCATTTTTTATTGTTCCATTAACAGAGCCAATGAAGGCTTGCTTTTTTGCTTTAATATTCTGCCTAATGTACTGCAAACTGTAAAAAAACACAATTACTTTGCTTTCATGGACTTCTCTGTGTTTTCCAAATACTAAATCCCATTTATCTGTCCCATTTAAAGTGGCAGCTACAATCTCTGGAATATTTTTCTTCGTCAAGCACCACAATGGTATGTAACACAGATCTCAAAGACCACTACCTAACACCACCTGCACCTTTGTATGGTCAAACCTGCCGGTAGACTGCTATGGGAGATACTGACTGTTCCTTCCTTGATTTGGATTTTGCATACATCATATACCAAAAGAAAGAGGATTTGCACCTCAGATTACATTAAAATATTGTTTTGTACGTGGCAAGTGTTTCAATGACAAGTGCATTGCAAGTATGCTATATCAATTCATACCCTGCTAACACAGACTACATTCCATTACCATATCTATGATCATTCGGCCCTGCTTCCAAAATTATGGCATGCTGATATGGCATGGATCAGGACATGCTCAAGATTTTCCTTATCAGGTCACTGACACTGACACTTAACTCTTGGAAGTCCATGAGCTGATGCTCACGCAGAGAAAAACTCAATTAACAACAGTTGCCTAAGTCTTCAGGTTTGGAATTGAGGAGTCTGTAAAAATTGTGTTACAGTCTCTGTAGTAACTATATTGAGCATTAAATGTTTTGCTTGTTGCCTCCCAAAAAACATATAAGTTTTTTTATTATCCTATACCATTTTTATGTCTGCCTAAGTATTTGATATAACTTTACAGTTAAAATGATCCTGCAAAACTTATATAGGCGGTCCCTGACCCGACTTACAGATGACCTGTAGTTACAGACAAACCTCTCTAACCACTATGACCTCTGGAGAAGCTTTATGGATGCTTTACTTTAGTCCCAGGCTGCAATGATCAGCTGTAAGGTGTCTGTAATGAAGCTTTATTGATAATCCTTATTCCCATGACAGCACAAAATTTTGAAAAATGTAATTGTCACTGGGACAAAAAATGTTTTTAGTACAAACCTAAAGAACCTATCTTGTACGTAACTTGGGGACTACCTCTACTTAGCACTAAACTCCATTCATCTTTGCAACATATATATGTAGCATGTATTTTTATTTTATATACAGTATACAGGAAGCCTCCTTCCTACTAAAATCAACTTTAACAATTATGCTAATGAGACCTGTTCTGCTCATTGTTATAACTTGTGAAGCTACAGATCTAGAAACACCCACCAGGGCCCTTCAAGCTAATTAGAATAATTATAGAAGTTTATTTTAGAAGGAAGGAGGTCATTGATAACAAATTTAAAAACATTACCATGGTCACTGTGCTTAAATCTGTAAGTGTCCCTGGTCCCTGATAGAAGATTTCTTTAAAGAGAACTCGTCAGGCAAAATAACCCCCCTAAACTAAATATATTTTCATAAACTGCTATTAGAGAGCATTGCCTCTATCCCTTCATTGTCCCTCTACATGCTTGTAATCCTAAACAATGAGGTCCTAAAGCTGTATGCAAATGACCTGTGAAATGTCCAATGAGTCATTAGCATATTCAAGCTGTCCAGCTTATTCATGAGTGGGAGGCACAGTCACACCCCCAGTGCATGACTGACAGCCTGTATAATGATGTGCTTCCTGGTGCTGGCGCCCCCTGCGGCCTGTGTCTGTATAGGAGAGATGCAACAGCTCCAGGCAGCCATGTTATAGCAGAACATGTCAGGTACTTGTGTAGCTGATGTCAGTGTATCATACATGTGTATTAGAAGGATGCAGCATGTCAGCAGATACAGCACAGACACTAGCAATGCTTTCCTATACATTACACACAGACCTGAGCAGGGGGAGGAGAGGGGGGGGGGGGGCAGGAGTGACCAGCCACATTTACATAATAAAGAAAAGATGATTTTGCAATGATTAATGTATGAATTGACTAGATTAAGGCTGTGATGGGATCCTTGTGAGATGCTCCAACAGGTAGAAGTGACAGGACAAGTGACACAGACCTGATGACAGGTGTCCTTTAAGTACAATTTGCTTGTGTTGAGTTTACTGACATCCCCTCGATCTAGGAAAGAATGCCACTGCCCACAGTTCCAAATCCTTGGGGATCTACTCATATAATGCTTCAACTTCTATACTCCCTAATAGATGTCCAGTGTCCAGACTAACTGCCTCAAGCCTAATCAGTAGGTCAAAGGTGTCCTGTGTGTAGGAAAGGACTTACCTAACAAATGGCCTCAGAAACATATCCAGATAGATTCCTAGATGAGGTTGTACACCCTACTGGGAAACCACATAGTGGCGCCAGCCCTTAATAAACTTTAGAAAGGCTATAAAAATCTTTTGTTATAAAGGTAAAATTAAGGAAAATTTTGTCTCATCTATGAGGCCTTTTGTCTTAGCATTTCTCAGCAAGGTAACTGACTGTAGAATTAGAAGGTAAAATTTCATCTGCACATCTGCGTTGGATGATCAAGACACTTCATGATAGTTGGGGGGATCGTTAAAAATCTCATTGCATCCTGTCATCTGGGAGGGTCAAACCAAAAACAAAAGCTTTTCTGGTTTTTTTCCCGGCCCCCCCCCCCCTCTCCTCTGAGTTTGTTTATCATTGATATTTAACATGGTTGCTCTAATGTTCACCTTTCGAGATAGATGCATGAAATTACCTTTCTTAGAGGAGGAAAATTATCTAGGGGTATACCATAAGCTTTAGAAAAATTACTCTTATTGAGATGGAGGAATTTCCAACCCCAACCCTTAAACAACAGATCCCAGGCCTATCGCCGTACTTACTTACTGAGGAGAAATTGTACTGACTCAAAACTTGGTCAGGCAAGCAGGAAACAGAGATCTAGGTGTTGGTCCAAGGATATCCCAGGATTCTTAAGAAATGCTTTTTAGTAGAAACCCACAAAGAAGCTGATGAGACCTCTTGGTGTACAGAGAACATTATTAGATTCCTTTATTTTTAAATAGTGCCACAAACTACATAACAGTTTAAAATAATAACCCTCATCCACAAAGCTCTGTATAATGCTGCACCCCCCCTACACTCTCCTCTCCTCTCTATCTCAGTCTATCGCCCCAACTCGTGCTCCTTAGATCTGCCATGATCTTAGATTAACCTCCTTAGGCGGACCCCCCTCCCACTCGCGTCTCCAAGACTTCTCTAGAGCTGCACCAATTCTATGAGCTCTGCCCGCCGACTATCAGACTAATACCTCACCTCCAAAGTTTCAAACGTGTCTCTTAAAAACCATTTCTTTAGGCAGCCTATACACTCATTAACTGCATGAAGTTTTACTCTTCTACAACCCTAACCCTCCTGTGTCGTCTCCCATCTTTGTTCCAGCAACCAACAGGCACCAGACTTCTCTGCAGTCCCCATTCACCCTGGACCTGGTATATAAGATGACGGCTGATTGGTTCAAGCGACAGCAATCAACTATAGGTAGAGAATGGATATACCTAACAGTTTTTAGATTTGCATTTCATGTGTCAATGGAGTCTTGCAAGTAATATGATAAATGGACCCCACTGAGTTATCACAAAGAGCTTCCCATATAATAATATAATATACTCAATATAGTTCCTACATTAAGTTTCCACTGAAAAAAATGTATATACAATTTCCAGCCCCATGTTTGAGAATAAGCCATAGCTTACTTATCCTTGGATGCTCTGCTGCTCAGTTCCTAAACATGTCCAGATTGCTGCTTTTCTGCTTTTCCTTCTTCAGCAGTGACATCCCCACACAGGTTGGTGAGTGAGGTGAGGGATATCCATCAACATTGGCAAAATATTGCACTTACATAGTACCGAACCCTCAGAAACAGTCAGAGGCAAAGGAAAGGCAGCAGTACACAGACAGTACACAAATGCAGTCAGAGGCACAAGCCAATCAGCATCCAATTATAGACATTGAGAGGCAAGAGACAGTCAGCAAGCTATTGACAGGACCCCAGAACCGAAACCGAAGAAAGGGATATGTGGACCTCTTAGTAACCTGCAGCCTAACGGTAACAGTCAGAGGCAAGACTCCGCAGGCTACTGACATGACCTCCAGAACAGAAACTGAGATCAGAGCCAGTGAGAAGGATACTGACCAGGACCTCATACCAGAGCAATAAAAGGCATGGAATAGGCAGCAGGATACAAACAGGACCACGACCACCAAATGAAGTCAGAAGCACATGCCAGTTAGGGTCCCATAATAGACAGTCAGAGGCAAGAGACGGCCAGCAGGCTTCTAATAGGACCCCTAGAACCAAACTCATGGAAAGTAATAGGCTGCAGGATACTAAGGGGTCTGAATAACAGAAATAATCGGAGGCAAGGATCAGCATGCTACTGACAGGACCCCTTAGAACACACAGCAAGGTAACTGACTGTAGAATTAGAAGGTAAAATTTCATCTGCAGTTGGGTATGATCAAGACACATTTCATGATAGTTGGGGGTATCCGTTAAAATCTCATTGCATCCTGTCATCAGGGAGGGGTCAAAACAGCTTTCTCTGAGTTTGTTTTATCATTGATATATAACATGGTTGCTCTAATGTTCACCTTTCGAGATAGATGCAATGAAATTACCTTTCTTAGATGGAGGAAAATTATCTAGGGGTATACCATAAAGCTTTAGAAAAAATTACTCTCTATTGAGATGGAGGAATTGCCACCCCAAACCTCTTAAACAACAGATCCCTAGACGCCAGTACTTACTTCTGAGGAGAAATTGTACTGACTTCAAAACATTGGTCAGGCAAGCAGGAAACCAGAGATCTAGGTGTTGGTCCAAAGGATATCCCAAGGAGTCTTAAGAAATGCTTTTTAGGAAACCCACAAAAGAAGCTGATGAGACCTCTTGGGTGTACAGAGAACATTATTAGATTCCTTTATTTTTAAATAGTGCACACAGAACTACATAACAGTTTAAAATAATAACCCTCATCCACAAAGCTCTGTATAATGCTACTACCTCTCCTCTCTTATCTCAGTCTATCGCCCAACTCGTGCTCTTAGATCTGCCAGTGATCTTAGATTAACCTCTACCTTAGTGCGGACCTCCCACTCGCGTCTCCAAGACTTCTCTAGAGCTGCACCAATTCTATGGAATGCTCTGCCCGGACTATCAGACATACCTAACCTCCAAAGTTTCAAAACGTGCTCTTTAAAACCCATTTCTTTAGGCACGCCTATAACACTCATTAACTGCATGAAGTTTTAACTCTTCATAACCAGTCCTGTGTCGTCCTCCCATTGTATCCAGCAACCAACAGGCAACCAGACGTTCTCTGCAGTCCCCATTCACCCTGGACCTGGTATATAAGAGACGGCTGATTGGTTCAAGCGACAGCAATCCATTATTATTTTGCTCTATTCCTAAGAAGAATGGCTTGACATTAAATATTCTTTTACCTCGTTGTTACCCCTCATCTTCATAAAACCGTAAGCTCTGGCGAGCAGGAACCACTCCTGTTGTTCTATACAAATGTTGTGCTCTGTCATGTTATATTAATTTGTATTTGTTTCCGATGATTTGTAAAGCGCTACGTAATATGATGGCGCTATATAAATAAAGATTATTATTATGGAGCTTGCCAAATCAGTCACTGTCCCCATGGGGCTCACAATCTAATCAACCTAACAGAATCTTTGGGAGGAAACCCACGCAAACACAGAGAGAACATACAAACTTTTTGCAGATGTTGACCTGGATGGGACTTGAAACCAGGACCCCAGAACTGCAAGGCTGTAGTTCTAACCACTGAGCCACTGTGCTGCCCTAGATTGATTGCAACATTTCACAATGGGGTTTATGATGTAAGGAGGATTTTATCCTTACACTGGGATAGTTTACTCATGGATCCTGATGTAAGTACACACCCTAGATAGAGTAACCTATAGTAAGGGACAATTTAAGATCTGGCCATCTGGGGGACATTGTACACAAGAAGGAGGCTTCATTGGTGCATTATAGAGACATTACAATGATTACATTTCATGGCAGTGGAAAATACTCCGGAATATCAGGGGAGGAGGGGGCAATGTTGATTTTTATGTATTTTATGTAGAACCAGAAGGGTTAAATGAGATGCTAAACTTCAGTTGATATCTATGATATGAAGCAACACTTTCTCCCCTGGGCATGAGTCCATTAATCGTATTTTTGGAATCCACTGTAATATGTGTACCCCATATAGGTGACCATGCATGTCCGTTCTGGCAAAACTGTTTATTCAGTGTTTTATAATTGTGCCTCTTTTGTTTGTTTTACTTGCTCATTTTTGATAGCCCTTAGCCAGTTTTCATATAATTTGTTGTGGAAGTGCTGTTATTAATAATTATAATAATCACTCCTTCATTTATATAGTGCACACAGAGCTTGCCAAATCAGTCCCTGTCCCAAGGGGGCTCACAATCTACCAGTATGTCAGTTAAACACAGAAAGAACATACAAACTCATTGCAGATGTTGACCTTGGGACATGAACCCAGGTCCCCAGCGCTGCAAGGCTGCAAGCCACCGTGCCCCCCTAGTTTGTGAACTTAATGGGTACTCAATGTAATCTACACGCACCGCTTTGTCTGCGCTTTGTCTGCCCGTAGCGGGCCGCGGCCCGATCGCGTCAGTGTTTCTTTGGAAACGCCTGCGATCGCGGACGGCCGCCCACCCCGGTGCATGAAGCTTTCTCTGCGTTTGTGTTTTCAAAACTGAAATGGACAAAGCATCCAAGTACCCATGGAGAAGTAGTATGTATACTATGTCTGCACAGCACACTCCACACCCACAGGTTTCCCCCACCCATAGTTCCCTCTATAGATAACTGCTTATACAGTGTTGTGGGGTAATCACAATAATATAGGATACTCCCTCAGGTGCAGTCTCATAAGCTGATGAGTGCATCCATATGGTGCAGGAAACATGTAGGGACTGAGATATTTACAGTCATGGCCAAAAGTTTTGAGAATGATACAAATGTTAATTTTCAACTATAGGTAGAGAATGGATATACCTAACAGTTTTTAGATTTGCACTTCATGTGTCAATGGAGTCTTGCAAGTAATATGATAAATGCCCCCACTGAGTTATCACAAAGAGCTTCCCATATAATAATATAATATACTCAATATAGTTCCTACATTAAGTTTCCACTAAAAAAAATGTATATACAATTTCCAGCCCTATGTTTGAGAATAATCCATAGCTTACTTATCCTTGGATGCTCTGCTGCTCAGTTCCTGAACATGTCCAGATTGCTGCTATTCTGCTTTTCCTTCTTCAGCAGTGACATCCCCACACAGGTTGGTGAGTGAGGGGAGGGATATCCATCAACATTGGCAAAATATTGCACTTACATAGTACCGAACCCTCAGAAACAGTCAGAGGCAAAGGAAAGGCAGCAGTATACAGACAGGACCCCCAAATGCAGTCAGAGGCACAAGCCAATCAGCATCCAATTATAGACATTGAGAGGCAAGAGACAGTCAACAAGCTATTGACCCCAGAACCGAAACTGAAGAAAGGGATATGTGGACCTCTTAGTAACCTGCAGCCTAACAGTAACAGTTAGAGGCAAGACTCCGCAGGCTACTGACAGGACCTCCAGAACAGAAACTGAGATCAGAGCCAGTGAGAAGGATACTGACCAGGACCTCATACCAGAGCAATAAAAGGCATGGAATAGGCAGCAGGATACAAACAGGACCACCAAATGAAGTCAGAAGCACATGCCAGTTAGGGTCCCATAATAGACAGTCAGAGGCAAGAGACGGCCAGCAGGCTTCTAATAGGACCCCTAGAACCAAACTCATGGAAAGTAATAGGCTGCAGGATACTAAGGGGTCTGAATAACAGAAATATTCGGAGGCAAGGATCAGCATGCTACTGACAGGACCCCTTAGAACACAAACAGACAGGTAAGGGCTAGGTAGCAGGCTACCGAATGGGGGACCCCCCAAATGCAGTCAAAGGCAAAGGCCAATCAGGGTCCCAAAGTAGGTAGAGACAAGAGATAGCCAGCAGACATCTGCCTGGACCTACAGAACAGAAACAGTCAGAGGTACCAATTTGACATGCTTTGTGCAGGGCTGCGTAATCTGTGTGCGCTATATAAATGAAGAATTATTATTATTATTTTATTTTATTATTATTAGAGGTGGAAGAGCAGATCAGAGAGAGACTGCTCTGACCCAACCGAACAACAGAAACAGTCAGAGGCAAGAGCTAGCTAGAGCTAGATGTCTGTAGGCACAGTTTCTGGAATTACTTTAACCTGGAATTGGTATATAGCTTTACAATGGGCCCCCAGTATGAACATTTGCTGGTGGGGTCTGACACAAGTTGTTAGTCTTGATTGCAGTAATGGTATCACTGATACCCCACCTGTGAGATGTGAGACCTATAAGGTTACATCACAAGTGCATATTCACATGTCAACGCGCTGTTCCTGAATTATGTGGTGTAGACATCTGCATACGCCAGTTCCTCCATATACTTTACATATGATTGGTCAAACCCTGGTAACACTGCATTGAAATTGGGTTTAATATCCCCATGGACTGGTTACATGCTATAAACGTAAGCATCCTTTCCAGATAGGATCATTATATGCCTTGTGACAACCTGTGGTGTGTGATATTGTCATGTGATTTCGATTTGTATAAAAAGACTTGTGTTTATTGGATGTCATTCTCTGTTAAGACATTGTACTGTAAATCACTTGTGGTGCTCGATCACTTTGCACGCAATAAGTTGCCATGGAGCGTTACCCTTATAGTTGTTCATGGTGTACAACAGTTGCGCCCTAAACGGATTAACCAGAACATCATCTGCACACATCTTGTATATAGTCTTCTATGCAGCACTTTTGTTGTTAAACAATAGGATTTTTACATTTTTCCTTTTTTTTACAGTAAGTTTAAAACATAGCAAGTCTTCTTTCAGAACTAAAACCAGCTAAGACATCATAGTATATAAGGCTGGAAAAAGAGCGCAAGTCCTTCAAGTCCAACCAAGAATTGAATAATGTTTTATTCCCATACCCTGTGATGTTTTTTCTCTACAGAAGGCATCAAGCCCCTCTTGAACATGACATTAGAGTCACCATAACAACCTCGCGGCAGAGAGTTCCATAGTCTCAACTGCCACAGGCCCCGGTATAAGAGATCCTTGTACTGCCTCGTTCAGGTATTTGTACATGTGTGATGAGGTCTTTTTTCTAAATTGAATAATCTCAATTTTTGTAATCGTCATTGTATTCCGTCCCCCCATTCCTCTAATAATCTTGTTAAATGTATATGGTAAGAGATAGAAATGTGCACAAGAGCTTGCAATCTATAATAGGTGCATCGTAGAAAGAAGAAAGACATAGCAATAATGAATTTGGAGCCATAGGCTGGGTTCACATCACTTTTTTTGCATACTGCTGATGGACACTTTCCCCACTGAAAAAATATATATCTAAACGTCTTGTGCGTCTGTACTTTTTTTACTTATTTCCTTTAGGAAACACGTATGCAAAAATGTACAGTGATATCTCAGTTATATGTACAGGCAGTCCCTACTAAGAACACTCGACTTCATCGAACCCCTAGTTACAAGGACTTCTGGAGATTGGCAATTGTGTTGTGCTTTAGTCCTAGGCTAAACTGATCAGCTTGTAACAGTATCAAGGTGTCTGTAATGAAGCTTTAGTGTTAATCCTGATTCTTGTGACAACCCAACATTTTTAAAATCCAATTGTCACGAGACCAAAAAGTCTGGCTGGCATTACAATGATAAAATATATAGTTCTGACTTACTACAATCTCAACTTAAGAACAAACCTCCAAGCACCTTCTTGCATGTAACCCGGGACTGCCTGTACCGTAATATCCATGGGCTGTGTACAGTGATAATCAGTGTTGTTACAGTGATATTCCAGTTATTATTACAGTGATGTGCCAGTAAGTATATATAGTATTACTCCTCTCCTGTGTATATTGATATCCCATTTATATGTTCAGTGGTATTTCAGTACTGTAATAGCAGAGTGGCGAACCTATGGCACGGGTGCCAGAGGTGGCACTCCAAGCTCTTTCTGTGGGCACCGGGCCATCGCCCCAGCACACCAGACAGACTCAAAGAATCTTCCTGCATTCCGCAACCAACTTTAAAGATGCTGCTTTTAAAGTGATACTTACTTGGCTACTTGGGACTATAGGAAGAGGGAAAATGTGTAGACACGGCCGAATTATTATTATGCTGGGCCCCATGATTCTCTGTGCACAGAGGGCCACTGGAAAGAAGCTGACAATGATCAAATTTTCCCTCCTTTCTCTTGTTGGTGTCCTCAGGAGGTAGTATGATTGAACATTGCTGAGAAACAGGGAGCAATAAGTCATTGCATTCATTTTTGGTTGGCACCTGCGATAAATGAGGGGGTTGGACTTGCAGTTGGGCATCGGTCACTAAAAGGTTCGCCATCACTGGTATACAGGCGGTCCCCTACTTAAGGACACCCGACTTACAGACAACATAGTTACAGACAGACCCCTCTGCCCACTGTGGGACCTCTGGTGAAGCTCTCTGGATGCTTTAAAATAGTCCCAGACTGCATAATCAGCTTAAAATTGTCTGCAATGAAGCTTTATGATAATTCTTGGTCCTATTACAGCAAACAAAAATTTGAAACTCCAATTGTCACTGGGGCAAAAAAAAAAATTGTCGGGAACTACAATGATAAAATTACAGTTTCGACTTACATACAAATCATACTTAAGAACAAACCTACAGTCCCTATCTTGTATGTAACCCGGGAATGCCTGTATAGTATTACTCCTTTCCTGTGTATATTGTTATCTCAGTTATATGTACAGTGATATGCCAGTACTGTATATACTATTACCCGTTCTCTGTGTACAGTGATATGCCAGTTATATGTACAGTGATATGCCAGTACTGTATATAGTATTACTCCTCTCCTGTGTACAGTGATTTTCTTAGAACTGTGTGTAATATACCAATTCCGTATACAGTGATATTCTAGTGTTGTGAAAAATAGTAAACCATTGTTATGTACAGTGAAATTCTTAAGCAATGCAAGATGCTATTCTAGAGCCATGTGCAGTAATATTCCAGTGCTCTGTATATTGTTGTACCTCTCCTGTGTACAGTCATATTCCAGCTCTACATACAGTCATATCCCAGCACTGTATCCATTGTTATTTCTCTAATATGTACTGTAATATCCCTGTACAGGAGGTCCACTACTTTAGGACACCTAGTATGTAACCCGGGGACTGCCTGTACTGTATATTATGTTATTGCTCTCCTGTGTTCAATGATATTTCCGTGCTGTGTACGGTGATATTTCAGTGAGGTGTGCAACAGTATATTAAAGCTATATACTGTTATATCCCCGTGCTATGTACAGTGATATTCCAGTGCTGTTTATAACAATATACACAGTGATATACTTTTGCTGTGTACAGTGACATTCCTGTGCTCTAAATATTATTATTCCTGTACCTTGTACAGTGATATCCCAGTTCTACGTATAATATTATTCCTTACCTGTGTACATTGATATTCCTCTCCAATGCACAGTGATATTTCAGTGCTGTATACAGTGATCACTAGAGTCCAGTGGGCCCAAGGGGATAATTCCAAATGGAGCTCCCTTCACCTAACCATGACCACCAATGCCACCTGGGTATTAAAAAGAAATAGGGGAATCCGCGATCATTAGTTTGTGCCTTTACTTAAGATATATTGTCCACTATTTCCCTGATCTCTCGTGGCAGGTGGTGGTTGGCTTTTGTTCGTGCAGTTCCGTTTTTTTCGGACTATAAGGCGCACCGTCAATAAATGCCTGCTAAAACATCTAGGTTCATATATAAGGCGCACCTGATTATAAGGATGAATGACCAGCAGGTGGCAGACCTGTGCACAGCTCAAGGCAGCTGTTATCTGTAAGTACGGTTCATATATAAGTCGCTCTGGACTATAAGGCGCACCTTTGATTTCTGAGAAAATCAAAGGATTTTTTTGTGCTCCTTATAGTCCAAAAAATACGGTAAAGAAGCAGTAGCACCATTGCGCTGCCAGCCCCGGGAATACACCCACAACGGCGCTGTGCGTAGTACATAGTTCTTGTTCAGCTGGGACTGACGCTAGACAGGAGTACACTACTCGTATCACATCCGGCTTGTGCGCTGTGTCAGGGGTCTACAGGTAGAAAGGGCAGGTACTGAACGGTGACAGCCGCAGGCCCCCCTCTCCCTGCGACCACAATTGTTATGCCCCTGGTGATATTCCTCTTCTGTGTACAGGGATATTCCTCTTCTGTGTATAGTGATATCCCAGTGCTATTTATAGTATTATTCCCCTCCTATATACTGTGATATCCCCTTCTTATTTTATAGAAGATTTTGTACCTAGTACTTTTGTCTTAGAATTTCAGAAGGTCTGTTGTTACTAAGCCTCTCTATATATACTGTAAATGTTTCACAGTTTTCTTGGGAAAATTAATATTTTTATTTTGTGCTTGTCAGTTTCTCAGCCGCTTTGTCATCCTGAAGCATCAAATAAATCAGATATGACGAAGTTGCTTCTGTATTTAATCCAGTGCAAACCTTTGCTTAAAACCCAAAGGGCTCACATACCAGTCTGTGCCAATGAATGTGATGGGCACAGGGCTCTTGAAATGTACTACAGATTTTTAATGGAAAGTGGCAGCTTTCTCCTATTACATATTGTTGAAGCCAGTCAGGTTGAGGAGAACTTATAATATTTGTATCAGAATGGGGGCTACTTATCATTAAACAGGCTTCTTGCGACAATTCTAGGTCTATTTTTGGAGCTCCACTGCCCATCGGATTCATTACAGTGGGTTTGGCCCTTTAATAAATGTTCTTTTTAAAAAAGGCTCAAAATACATAAAATGTCCCAGCAGAGGGCTGGAGTAACTATGAAACTTTTTATCGGACTTTTTGCAAAAGGCCCATGTCATTGATCTGGCTCTGCACTGTGTTGCACTGGTAGCAGTTCTATGTTTATGCCAGATTAATGAAGTGGTGGAAATAGCCCTATGAGACTTTTTAGCAGTGATGAGTACCATGAAACCTAAATGCCACTATTTTAAGATTTTTTTTTTTTTTTTTTATCAAAAAAAAAGGCCAGGAAAACCAATGATAAATAACCCCCAACTTGTATATCTACTATGCATTGAATGACAATAAAGTAAGTCACTTCTTTAAAGGGCTTCTATTTAACCCAATGGGGGTAATTTATCATATGTTTCTCTTACAGTATTGCAGAGTAATATCATGAACAAGCAATCAGATGATTGCTTTTTCATTTCCCATGGTGGAAATAATAAAGAATAATATTGTTGTTCAATAGAAAAGAAATTAATAAATCAATAAAAATGCCCATAACCCCCAGACATATAAAGAGACATATAATGCTCAAAGTCTAAATCATAACACAAACCCTACAAATATAGCATCGCCTCATCCATAACAACCTGTAAAATAAAAGTAAATAATTATTGAACCCGCACGATGAGCGCCGTAAAAAAAAAAATTTAAAACCCGTCAAATTATGATTTTTACTATCTAATCCCACAAAAAATGCAATAAAAAGTGATAAAAAAACCATATGTACAGTACTCCGGAATGTGACTATTGCTAAGTACAACATGTTACATAAAAAACAAGCCATCAACCAGCTCTGTAGCCCAAAAATTAAAAATGTTATGCGATGAATAACGATACCAACCCCAAAATCACTGGAAAAAGCATCTCATCCCGCAAACAAAAAAGTTGTCACATGACCCCAATATTGAAAAAGCGAAAAATGTTATAGCCTACAAAAGGGGCCAATGAGGAAACTTAAATCCTGGCAGCTGCAGGGTGCTCCTTCCCTTCTGCGCCTCGCCATGCGCCCATAATACAAGTAACAGCCACGTGTGGGGGGGTCTTTGCACTCGGGAGAAATTGCATAACAAATTGTCAGGTCTCTTTTTATCTTTTGCAAATGTGTAAATTTTAGGGCTAAATGAACGTATAACCGACAAAATCGGCAAATTTAGGTGGTAAATCGATCTGCCTGAAAACATGATGATTTAGAATTTTGAAAATGCCAAATTTTTCAAAATAATTTTTTTCTCTCTAAATAAACGCAAAACTTATCAGCCAACATTCACCACAGTGAAGTATAACATGTGTGGAAAAAACAATCTCGGAATCCTTTTGATAAGCAACAGTGTTCCAAAGTTATAACCATATAAAGTGTAATTTGTCCAGAACGGAATCAAATGCCAATAAGGTAACCATATCAAATGGTACTACACACATGAAAAAATAGCATATAAAAACCAAAAACAGAAACATGTGTCAAGTAGCTAAGAAATAATAAATCCCCGCGCAGCACGCACCGGGGGCCGGCGGGGCAGCAGACGGGTGAAGGCAAGAACTCTGACTGTTTTTTGAAATTATTGATCAATAGGATTGGGTGTCTGTTCATCTCATCACGTTGTATCTACTGCGCTGTCAGCGTGGTGGTGTGTACGGGTGTCTGTGGCATGGGCCCAGCGTTGTGTGAGTGTTTTGGGTATGAATGGATATGCCTTTGTTCTTATTAATAATTAACTATCCTGAATTTTTCATGTAGTATATCTGTGTCACCTTATTTTATGACCTATTTTTTCCTAATATTTATCTTTCACGGTTTATGTGTAATATCTATATGAATATTACATATTACATATTATTATTAATTAATATTATTCGTTTTATCTCTGGACATTGTCGCAGTTTTTTCACTATTGCACTGGTCACTTTTATTTGCAATATTTTATTTACAATTTACAGTGTTTTATATGTTAGACTTATATTGCTCCATTTGTTGTCTTTATCGTAACGCTATTATTATTATTAAACAAATATACACTCCTTCATCATAACTAATACTTAGCTTATTGGCTGGCATTAGATAGAATATGTACTCTTCATACATTTACCACCATTGCTGCCCGCTACATCACGCAGGCGCATGGCCGAGTACACACTTCACCGAATTGGACTTATTTTCGTCATGTGACTCGCTTGCGTGTGCCGTTATGGGCGCCGCCATGACAAACCAGGAGTCCACACACCGGCTAGCGCTGTATGTCCCCCCCCTTCCATCATAAGCAGTATTTATACACGGACACCACATAATTTGGGCACCCCCTGAGGAAGCCGCGTTTTGCGGCGATACTCGTGGGTCCATGGTCTGGACTCCCTTTGGACCTCATTTCATTCGGGAATCTTATGCCTTTTTCCAATTTTCCATGCAGCAATCTGCTTGCATCTTATTTCTATCTTCATTTGGATTTTTGCCCCGTCTCATTTTGTGTACCATGTTTTCCATGTCCTGCGCCACTGGGCATATAATGACCTCCTTTTTATCTCAGTGTTTTTGGTCCAGGGGGGGTCCTTCTGCAGGTTGTCATCCACTATTGCATGCGCACCTGCTATGTTTTCAAAAGTTTTTTTTCATCACGAAAGCAGTTGATCCTGCTTTTTCGTGTTTTTTAATTTGGTTTATATTGTCTGTCCTTTGATTTTCCTATTTGGATCTATAAATAAAGGATGATTAGTTCTTAGCTACTTACAACATATCATGTTTTCTGTTTGTTGGTTCTTATAACCATATAAAGCGAACGCAAGTCAGAATCCAAAAATGGGCTACCTTAACTGTAACTGGTGCATCCTTAAGGGGTTAAAATGTAAATGTCATGCGTGAAACTTTGGTTTCCTTACAGTGACAGTAAAGATTCACTCCCATCACTTCCTGTCTCTGTTGATATACTGAGGCTTGGCAATGACATCTTAGACATCCAATGTTAGGGTGAGGTAATTGCTGAGGACAAGTAAACCAAGACATTTAAAGGGGTTTTTCCACAAAAGAAAATTTTCACATCTCAATCCCCTAGTAACATTAACACAATACAGATCATTTAACCCCTTACTTTCAAATTTTACTCAGTTTTATTGCTGTTTTAGCTCCTATCACTCCCTAGGTTCAAAATTCCAGGGTGTGGGCGGGGACTCTCTAAGCAGACACATTATGATCCCTCTAGCTCTGTGGGGTGACAGTGTGGTTAGATTATAAGGGTACAGGTGTCTGAGAGATATTTCTCTACAGACTCCATTTTGGTCCAACCGGATGCCATCTTTTCTTAGCCGGGGGTCATGTTGTCCACTCAGCCATATTGTGAAATGTCTATTCATGTCATGATTCAGCCATCTTGTGTAATCTGTTTGCCTGCTTCTTCTTGACTCTTGTCAGAGATGGTTTCCCTTCAGCCTGTTTTCTTCTCATTATCTTATTTTGGTTAGCAAGAAGTCTTTGGAGCCATTCTCTGTACATTTTGTAGATGGGATAATATAAACCTACTGTTTATATGAGAACAAGGCCTCTGGACGAAACGGTGCATAGTTCATCAACATTTTGGGAGAATGGCTTAAAGGGGATGTTCTTTTATATTCAGCTGGCCTATAGCATTGCAGTATTTTATCACCTTTTCACGCCCCCTATGCAGATCATTTTCTATGTTTTATATATGTGGCTGTGCGTTAATAAACAGTGTGAGTTTGCATTTTCTAAGAGACTGGAGTGTTTGTCTTGAGTTCTGCTCTCATCCTGGTACCGGTAGCCATTTTGGCTATAACAGTTAATCTGAAAGTCACTTTACAACTGATAAGGGCTGTTTGAGCCCTAGATAAAGATCTTTAGCAGTGTATATACACTTTGATCTGGCTTCTAACATTGTACTAAAACACTGACACATAGAAAGAGGGCTGAGACAGATGATGGGATGCCTATCACACAGAGGCATGACAGACAGAGGCTGACAGACTTTTACATTGTTACACTTATAGCTCTTCTACATCTGTGTTCTCAAAGATATGTGTCTGCCTCCCCCTTCCCCAGACTCACTTATTTCCTTGTAGTTTGCAGCTTCTCTTTGCTCATGATGTGCTAGTAGGAAGTGAATCAGTGTGAACTCTGTGCAGGGGGCGGGGCTACAGGCTCAGAGTAGTAAGACACAAACCCAGCAAGCACGGCCATCACACAGAAATCCAAGATGGCGGCCCTGACCCTAAGTCAAAAGTTACAGGGTCGTATCTAGGGCAACTCAATTTGTGTACAGCAGGACTGATAGAGACAGGTTGGACTTATATCTGTGAAATGCTGTATTTTTGTTAATAACAGTGAATTAAAGAATGTGTTATTTTTGTTATCCTGAGTACATATTAAGGAAACCTACCACCACGCATCTACCTATTAAGGTAGATCCGGTGGCAGGTTCCTCTAATGTAGAGTAGTATAGCCCTTTTAGGGCTAATTCATTTGTGGATCAGAACTGTTATACATTTTAATTCCCCTAATATGTATATTTTCTACTCTGGCTGTATACTACTGGGGGCTGGCTGGCTGTATACTATAGGAGGCTTGCTGGCTACATACTGGGAGGCTGTGACCAATGCATTTCCCACCCTTGGATTATGCTCGAGTAATAGGTTTTCCCAGTTTTTTATGGTAAAAGTAGGGGCCTCGGCTTATACTTGAGTATATACGTTTGTTTTTTTGTTTTTTTTTTACTGGAAAACGGTTGCATTCTGTGATCACACAGCTTTGCCCTTGTTCCTATATACCACAAAGCTTTGCTTGGCATAAAGTATCACAGAGAAACAATATAGAAAAGTGACAAGCGAAGGTGCTTTAACTACACACAGAAAGATTTCTATTAGAATTCTACATTTTTCTGCACTCTGAAACCAGTAACACACTGACATGAGATGATTTAGGAGTATATCTGCCCTTTTAGAAGGAGATGATCTGTATAAAACTATGACATGCAGAAAGTTATTGCCACCAAATAATCATTCACAACAATTCATCATTCACGACACAAAATAATCTGGACTGGCAGTGTATTTTACCTTAGGTAAGATCGAAGATGAATGAGCAGGAAAAAGATATTGAGATGTTATGATAACTTTATAAGAATACAGACTGGCCAGGTTGTGGTATTTTCTATGACACTATGAATATAGAAGCTGGAAATGGAGGGATTTCAGACTTTAAAGAAATTGTGTGGTTTCATACATTGTTATGCTTTGGGCTCCAGGTGGTCTAAAAATAGGAAATAATTACTGGGGTTTGTGTCTCCTATCATTAAAGGGTTATTCCAACAAATACAAGTTTCTTAAAGGAAACCTACCACTCTAATGTAGAGTAGTATAGTATAGCCCTTTTTAGGGCTAATTCATTCGTGGCCAAGAAGTTTTATACATTTTTAATTCCCCTAATATGCAAATTTTCAAAAGAGGCTACTGGGGCGCGGCTACTCCACACTCCAGTAGCCACTTGCGTTTGGCCTACCAATACATCATAGTGTGCGCCGGCCGGCAGAAACGCGTGGTCACGTCTCTGCCGGCTACTACAGCACAGAGAAGATAGAAGAGGAGCCGTGCCAAGGATCAGGAGCCGCGTGGAGCATCTGGGAGCCGGAGGGTGAGTATGTAAGTTGTTTTTTTTAAGTGCAGGGTGGGCTGGCCAGCTGTACGCTGCATAAATATTTAAACATCTGTACACTGCATGGGGGCTGGCCGGCTGTATACTGGAGGTTTTGACCATCGCATTCCCCACCCTCGGCTTATACTCGAGTCAATAGGTTCTCACAGTTTCTCGAGTATATACAGTATGTTATACAGATAATGCATCTATTGCTACATAAATATTTTTAGATGTATACATTTTTTTTTTCTATAACCCTTCCAATCAACCCTATATAACAGTGAATTAAAGAATGTGTTATTTTTGTTATCCTGAGTACATATTAAGGAAACCTACCACCACGCATCTACCTATTAAGGTAGATCCGGTGGCAGGTTCCTCTAATGTAGAGTAGTATAGCCCTTTTAGGGCTAATTCATTTGTGGATCAGAACTGTTATACATTTTAATTCCCCTAATATGTATATTTTCTACTCTGGCAGTATACTACTGGGGGCTGGCTGGCTGTATACTATAGGAGGCTTGCTGGCTACATACTGGGAGGCTGTGACCAATGCATTTCCCACCCTTGGATTATGCTCGAGTAATAGGTTTTCCCAGTTTTTGATGGTAAAAGTAGGGGCCTCAGCTTATACTTGAGTATATACGTTTGTTTTTTTTGTTTTTTTTACTGGAAAACGGTTGCATTCTGTGATCACACAGCTTTGCCCTTGTTCCTATATACCACAAAGCTTTGCTTGGCATAAAGTATCACAGAGACTCAATATAGAAAAGTGACAAGCGAAGGTGCTTTAACTACACACAGAAAGATTTCTATTAGAATTCTACATTTTTCTGCACTCTGAAACCAGTAACACACTGACATGAGATGATTTAGGAGTATATCTGCAATTTTAGAAGGAGATGATCTGTATAAAACTATGACATGCAGAAAGTTATTGCCACCAAATAATCATTCACAACAATTCATCATTCACGACACAAAATAATCTGGACTGGCAGTGTATTTTACCTTAGGTAAGATCGAAGATGAATGAGCTGGAAAAAGATATTGAGATGTTATGATAACTTTATAAGAATACAGACTGGCCAGGTTGTGGTATTTTCTATGACACTATGAATATAGAAGCTGGAAATGGAGGGATTTCAGACTTTAAAGAAATTGTGTGGTTTCATACATTGTTATGCTTTGGGCTCCAGGTGGTCTAAAAATAGGAAATAGCTATAATTACTGGGGTTCGTGCCTCCTATCATTAAAGGGTTATTCCAACAAATACAAGTTTCTTACAGGAAACCTACCACTCTAATGTAGAGTAGTATAGTATAGCCCTTTTTAGGGCTAATTCATTCATGGCCAAGAAGTTTTATACATTTTAATTCCCCTAATATGCAAATTTTCAAAAGAGGCTACTGGGGCGTGGAGTAGCTGGGGCTACTGTGGTGCGGCTACTCCACACTCCAGTAGCCACTTGCGTTTGGCCTACCAATACACCATAGTGTGCGCCGGCCGGCAGAAACGCGTGGTCACGTCTCTGCCGGCTACTACAGCACAGAGAAGATAGAAGAGGAGCCGTGCCAAGGATCAGGAGCCGCGTGGAGCATCTGGGAGCCGGAGGGTGAGTATGTAAGTTGTTTTTTTTAAGTGCAGGGTGGGCTGGCCAGCTGTACGCTGCATAAATATTTAAACATTTTTAGATGTATACATTTTTTTTTTTTTTTCTATAACCCTTCCAATCAACCCTATATTGATACTGATTACACTACAGGACTACCATGCAGCTAGCATTTTCATTGTAAACTTATCATTGAAAAAGGCCAGCATATTGTCATTATATTGTGGCATATTTATCAAGTTGAGTAGCCTCTGGCTGTTTTTGTGACACATGTAAATATGTCTACATAAATTTCAGACAACTAGAGAATTGTCAGGTCCAATGGTCTGCAAGCTACACTAGGAAAGAATCATGTACAATCTTGTGTGTGAATCGGAGATCATGATCGTATCAACATTTATCATTCCATATGTTCCCAGCCATGGTGGAAATTATACACATGCAAAATAAATGTGTAAAAAAGTTTTTTTAATTCTCTTTTGCCATTTTCATGCGGTTTCAGGACACATTCACACTTTATGCTTTTGAATGCATTTTGACTGCATTGCAAAAGGTAACGGGGAGAGGCTTTGCCGAAATGGAAATATGGGTTTTCACTAAAACGCATGCATTCTGGAATGAGCTCCATGTGTTTTGCTTGTAAATAGTGCAAAACTTGCAATGTTCATTCCAGAAAACATGCATTTCAGTGGAAACACATGCGTTCTGGCAACATCTCACCACATTGCGTTTTCCATTGCAGTCAAAACACATTCCAAAATACTCAATCTCGATACAACCTAATGGGAGTCTATGAGCACCTGTTTTCCTAGGCAAGTAAAAGCACTATGCTGCAGCTGATAATACACTGCCTACACCGAAGTAAGGCCCCCTGCATATAGCAGTTGTTTTGGACATGTGCTAGCCACTATTTCAATGGCTAGAAGATGTTTCCATGGATTTCTATGGGCTCACACAAATAGCCTTGATTTAAATGCTACAAAACTCCAAGCAGGTCCTATTCCTTATCTACACGCATGTGTTAACATTGCGTTAATAAACGTAAACGGTAATGTAATTAGGCAATTTACCTCTCATCAGCTGTTGTAATGCGTTTCAAACACAATGAAAACGCGACCAAAACGCAATGTGTGAACGCGCCCTAAACTGGAGAAGTCATGCAGTCATCCTTGCCTGAACATTCCTGTCCCTCTGTAACCTGCTGATGTCATTTCCTGCACTTCCTGCTTTCCCTCTGCCATAGTACAACACTGACTACCTGCTTTCGAGAGATGCCCCTGGGTAGGATTCAAAAGGGCGTTTCACCCGACCTGGTTGTATTCATATATTGAGAAACTGCAAAAAAAAAAAAATTACATTCAGTTTGAAAGACATTTATTTAGGATGTCTTCCCTTTAAAAAAGCATCAAATGTCAAACAGTGATGCAATTTGATCATGCAGTGATCAGTATTTTGCATCTATATTTGTAAACCAAAACCAGGGGTGGATCCTACAGAGAAAATGAAAAGATTTTTTTTTTAGTATCCATTTATATTTCTAGCTACTAACTGGAAATAACGCAACATAGTGTAGACACTGCAGCATAACACAGTAGTAGCTTAGCAAGTGTGATATATAATACCGGCAAGTGTGTGATTTCACTGGTTTCTGCAAAATCTGGACTAATTCCTCAAGTGTATGTAGCTGGTCTGAGGGCTTATTAACACATGTCCTCTTTAAATTTGTCTGTTTTGCATCTGTGTTTTTTTTTAATTTTTTATTCACGTCCATAAAAAAACTGCTGGTTTACATTCATTAGAAGGTTCCCCATCATTGACAAATGTCATCAGTTTTTTATGTACCCATGGTCTATTAATCTCCATGATCTGCAAACATGGAAAAATAGGACGGCCACAATTTTTTTTTCAATGGACAACTGATCAGTTGAAAATAAATATGAACAGACACACAGCAATGAAAGTTTCAGTAAGGCATCAGTGAAACTCATGGATGTGTGAATAAGCCCTAATGCTGTGGTTTTTCACTGCATTTTTTAAGCTTTGCTTAGGAATTGTAGTAGTGTGGTTTTTGCAAAAGCAGCATTTTTATTATTCCAAGCAGAAACATCACACAGTATGTTACCAAAACCTTCATTTTCCATTGCAACTGCAACCAATGCGGTGTTAATGGGGAAACCCAGACTTAATACATAGCAATTACTGAGTAGATGCTGGTGATGACAGGGCTGTAGATCAGTGTACCCAGGCCTCCTTCTGCCATCCCTGTAATGAATACACCTGGAGAGATAATTAAACCCTCTGTTGTGGAGTATGGTACAGCAACAGATCTATACTGGGACCAGCGGAATATATTTAGCAGGCACTTCTTGGAAGCTGTGATGGGAGGTCTCCGGTGCTTTCATAAAACATATTTATTACTGGTAAGGATTTACTACCAGAGCACCTTATCTAAAAAATGTGTCTTTTACAGTTTCATGTGAATAGCAGCACTGTACACAATATCCCCATTGTACGCAGCCACTTCTGGTTCTTGAGATTGTGACTGTACCTACAGATGTCAATAAAATGATGACATCCATTTATGAACGTTTATGAGGTTCCATATGCATCTTATATTATAGAAATCATTTCCAGTGGCTGGTCGTGGTAACAAATTTAACATTTACATAAAATCATAGGGCTATTGTACAAACACCGGTATTTCATTGGCCAGTTTTAGGCACATGATTGTTGTGGGTGCATGAAAAAATCGGATTGTGCAGTGGGCAGATTTCCCAGACCCACCACAGTGCAGAAGACAGGACTTGCAGTAAAATATGATACATAGAATTATCTCTGTGGCACCGAACTGTAAACATGATTTCATCTTGGAGATGCTGTTCTGCGGTGATTATTTCCATGCATCATATTTCACTATGATGTACAAAGTCCTGTCCTCTGCACATGATCCGTTTTTGAAGGACCGACCATGGTTGTGTGCATTGCCTAAGAAATGTCGGAGTCCTGTCTTCTGCACTGCACTGCACTCCTATTTTCTGTGACTATTTTATTCTGCCAAACAAATCGGGTTACAGGGTTAATGGCCAATAAACTGAGGTTAATACAACAATGAGTGAATTAATTAAATGTCATTTACTTACTTTGCATGTCAATAATCTTAATTTACATACTTAGGGGAGATTTATCACATAGAATATCAAAAGTCAGTTTGGTGGAGTCTGCTTTGCTGTAATTTTCTCCAAATGTATCCAGTGTTGCATGATATTGGATCACTTTGGTGTAACTGTACTTTTAAAGCCAGGACTCTGGAGCGCAGGATGTGATAAATCCCCCCCATATGTCGCTGATCATCACTTCACTTACAGTACATACCTTGTGTGAAGCATCTCTAGGAATAATCTGGCTGTGATGTTAAAAACATGTGAACACATGAAATAGCTTGGCCTGAATTTCCAGGAATATATATTTGACTACATTACACAGTTTATGTGAACATACCATAGCTGTCAAACAATATACACATGAAAAGCAAGGTCTATTTTGAAGTATTAGGGTATCTACACATGTAATGTATTATGTTATATGTTGCATAGCATTGTAGTGAATGGGATTTATGTCACGTATTGCTGCAGATCATGATGTGGTAATCTTCTCCCTGCCAGTTGAGTAGATTAGAAACCAGCTGATTTTTATTTTTTTTTTTGGAATGGCTATGGGGTTACCACTGGGGTAAATCCCACTGCCAGTCTTTAAAGGGGTATTCTCGTCTGGGCATTCACATTCAGTTTGATAAATCTGCCATATATAAACATTTCTTCAATTAGATGTTATTAAAAAAATGTTCCTGTGTGAAGATAATTTCTCATAAATGTAGTCATTTTGTCCCTTAGAAACGGGATAGCTCCCTCGGATATGGCCACCTCTGCTGGAGGGATTGCACAAAGAAACAAAAGGTTTTTGTGTATGAAATGTCCGGGAGTTACTGTATGACCCACAGCCACCCTGTGGTAATGATCGCTGAATCCAGGGGGTCAGACAGGACTCTAAAGCTCATGTCTGGCCACCGCTGCCAGAGTGTGACGTGGTTGTAACCGAGGAAGCTATCTCGTTTCTAAGGGACAGAATGACTACATTTATGAGAAATTATCTTCACACAGGAACAATTTTTTAATAACATCCAATTGAAGAAATGTTTATAAATGGAAGATTAGTGAAACTGAATGTGAATGTCCAGACGAGAATACCCCTTTAAGGCTGGTTTCCCACATACCGTTTTCATCGCCTTTTGAAACGCATCCAAAATGCAGTTGGGAGGGGGTTTCGCCAAAATGCATGTGCCTAACATGTGCAGAAACCCTGAGGCCATATTCACATGAGTTGTTTGCATTTTGAAATCCAGTTCAGACTTAGAAGGGCTTGGCCTGGTTGTATATGTGTTTCCACTGAAATGCATGAGATTGGGAATGAGCACCACGTGGTTTGCATGAAGATGTGACATGTGATGGGGCCAAGCTTCTCCCTGTTGCACTTGAATTGCGTTTCATGTGTACTAGGTTCATATGTAATGCAAACTTTGTTTAATGCTGTATCGTTGCATCTTCATACTGTACCGCTACATGATAGTGGGAATCAGGCTAATAGTAATCACTACCGCTCAGAAAAAGCTGCTGTCCCTCCACCATCTCTCACTTACTGACAGCTCCCGTACGTCTGCTGACGTCTTTTGTTCCTTTCGTGAGTGTCCTGTCGTGCAATAACTTCATTGTATGCAAATAAGAAAAGTAATTGCATGCGGAAGGTAATGACTAGCAGGGTAATCACATGGCCTGTCTGCTCTCTGTGCCCTGCAAATAATTTACTGCTGAGTGACGTGCACATACTGGCCAGCTCCCTGTCACATCATTAAGACTACTTTATACTTGGATGATAAATCTCCAGTCTACTGTTATGCGACTTGTCCCAAGATGCAGCCTTTCTACCTAGAAACCCATCAAAACTGAAGGAGAGAGCCGGTTATAGACAAATGTTTTCAGAACCGACCTACCGAGGTCACCAGATAGAGATGATCTGAGCCTCCAGCAATCACTACAAGTTTGCGGTTGACATAAGATAGGGGAATAAGAGGTTTCTCTTCACGTTACTAATGGTAGCAGCTGCTGCACACTTGATGATTGCTGTAAGTAGCCGAGGTATGAAAGACACCTGCAGTATTGCGTTACTCTGCCTTATCTGAATAGAAACATGCTTTAAAAGGAAAGAAAGTGGATTAATAATATGCAGCACAGATGTACAGAACACCATCTACTGCCATGGCTCAGGATGAGCTTCACCCTGTTGCAAGTGAATAGAGTCCGGCCCCGGCTGAGGTCATCCAGTGTCAGGGGCATTCTCCAGTGATTTCAAGGCTATCAGGCAGCTAAAGTGACAATTTAGCTGCACTTTATCCCTTGATGAGAAAATTTCAGACCAGGGAAACCGATTTTTATCAGAAGGAAATGACAGATTTGTTACCATCGATACACAGATTACAGGCACTTGTTAATCATCTGTAGAATCGCTACATTAATTTTGGAGAGCCCTCTGTAACCTGTATTTATTTGTTCTAATAGTGGTATAAAGACATTTTCCAGAACTTCTTTCTAAACGGAAACTGTCACCAGTTTCTTTTTTTTTATATTATATTGCACATTACCTAAAAAAAATGAACTCCAAAATCATGTGAAAATGAGCAGAAAACTGTCATCTTTTGACAACAGAAAAGAGTCAGGTGAAGAGGTTGGAGGGGGAGCATCCTATATCCCGGGTTCTATTGCAGCTAGAGCTGTGGTCCTGGTATCAGGAAATGGGGACATGTGCTAGACGTTTGCACATGTTTTTTTTTTTTCTCTCCTATTGTCATTGGTGGATAACAGTGGGGGCCACCAAACTGCAAACTTAGAAAAATATTCTCTTCTTTAGACTTCCTGCTTACTTGGAATACCGTATCTTGCACATCAGATTAATACACAACTTTAATTTAAAGAGGACCTGTCACCTGTAAAAACGGCACTAGGAGCTGCTTACTAAAGTAACAGATTTAGCAGTGTTACACTGCTAGGGTTATCGGACACCTCTGATAATGCTAGCAGACATTGGCGCGATGTACACTAGAAACGCCGAACCACTCTCAAAGCGGTCTGGCATATTCATGAGGTGGGGGGGTCCCACCTCATGCCTATTCGACCATAGGCCGGTGGTGACTGCTGAGGGTCATGCGGTAACACTGCTGTGTTTAGTAAGTAGCTCCAAGTTCCGTTTTTACAGGTGACAAGTCTTCTTTAAATTTCAAAAGATCATCTCTTTAGGAGAGGCCTATCACACTCACTAACCAGATGTCTCTTTCACTTTACTCTAACCCTCCCTGCTACTTATTCCCCTTTACAGGTTTTTCACATGTCCAAGAACCATGCATCCTGTATAGGTAGAGACTGGTTATGGCTCATGCAGAGTTTATTTCTTCTGACACCTCATAAAGAATAGCTGTGCCATTATACAATCATGTATCCATCCTGTATCATCCCTTCCTCATAGATTGTAAGCTCCTGTGATCAGAGCCTTTGTTCCTATAGTTTCATCTTTTGTTGCTCTCTGTCTTATTTGAATTGTAAATCTCCCATGATCAGTAAAGTTCTGCGTGATACAATTAAATATTTATTATAATAAGTATTAATATTATTATGAAGACAACATGTGAATTGAAAAAATAAAGAAAGGATTTATGCTACTCATTCTGTTTTTTATATCCTCAGAAATGTTGTTGGATGATGGGAGCTACATAAATGATCATGTGTACTAACCAGAATAATAGATAAAACAATTCACTACAACGTATGTCCTTTTTCCTCAAGTAATGATCATCTTTCAAAGAGTCCTGACCCGTTCTGTTAAGATTCTACAAAACATCATCAATATAAAGTTTACTCTGATAAATTCCGGAATGTGAAAATAAAAAACAGGCTATCAATCAGCAGAGCGTCATTTCCGTAGATTGGTCAGTAGTAAAGATCAGCTCTGAACCCTCTGCCTCCAGTATTATCTGTCTAGTCCTTGACATTGAGAGCACCTCTGGTTGCTATGGTTTCAGTGCAGATTTGCACCTTGAATAATGTGAGTAAATAAATCTCCCTGAATTATAAAATTTATGACATTCCCACATAAGTCGTCAGCTACAGTGAGGATATAACAGTGATATTGTGGATTAGTATTTATTGTTAATTATAATTTATTTTGTACAGAACTGGAAAAAAAACGCATACCTTTTTTCTTTTGGAAACTGCACCTCAATGTTAATACCTTGTATTGCACTTAATGGGACTGAGATACAATACTTAACCACAGGAGGTGGACTGGTTTTGCAAGAAAACTGTTATATATTTTTTAATCATGTAATAAATTGTAGTCTGGATAAAAATATGCCTTGCTGTCTACAGCACCTTTAAAGGAATCTACCATGAAAATCAATCATGATAAATCAGAGGCACTTACTGGTAGATCCTACCATACACTGCTATACTAGAGTCACAGTGCCAGGATCTATCAGACAACCTAGGGTTAAAGTACCCTGGGGTCTGAAAATGGTAAAAAAAAAAAATCGAACCTAAAAGTTCAAATCGCCCTCTTTCCCTAGAATGGGTATAAAAATAAACATGCATCCCAAAATATCCATTCTATCAAGATATAATAATGGTTATTCGCTCTGTTGAACCCCATTACGGGTCTTACAGTCCCCAAAATGGTAGAAATGTAAATGTCAGCTTATCTTCCAAAAGATGGCACCTTATACAGCTCTGTACACCAAAGTATGCAACATTTATTAAGAAAACGGCGAAGCGAAAAAAAAAATTGTACCCCAAGGTTTTCATTTTTCAAAATGTAATAGCACACAATAAAAACTGTATAAATGTAGCATCCTCATTATCGTACAGAAGCAAAAAATAAAGTAGAGGTATTACTTGGAGCACACAGTGAAAGAACTTAAAACTGAGCCCACAAGAAAATAGTGCAAATGCGTTTTTCACCCATTTTACGGCACATGGATTTTTTCCAGCTTTCCAGTACACGGCATGGAATAATAAATACCATCACAAAGGAGTAAAATTTGTTAGGCAGAATAAGCCCTCTATAACTTTTCATTTTTTCATGTAAAGCTTTTTAAAGGAGGGGAAGCAAAAAAATGTAGGAAGAAGGGCTGCGTCCTCAAGTGGTTTAAAGGAACCTAAGATTTAATAGTGTGTTGTTAACATTCATATATACATATTCATTAGCAGTCAGCAGGACACTTCTAATAACACATTTCCTTTTATAGGACCTGTCAGGCTACGCTTGGAAGGCTACATATTTGTTTTGTGCTCCACATTTTCGTACCAATGCCTAGTGGTAGTCACCAGCAAACCTGGCATGTGGTGTGAAGTGTGAGTCCGAGATCCTTGGTCATGTAGGCTTATTGGGATGGAGGGTTTAGGCGAGTGGTGCCATTTGCAATGTGACGGACGGACATAGCTTAGCCTATACAAACCTTAAATACTCCTTTATTTTCTCTTTCTTCCTTCTTTTCTCTACTCCCTCATCTGCCTCTATTTTTTTTTTTTTTGTGCATTCCTCTAGCCTTTTTTTATGAAGAATAGACCATTATATAGAGTGTTGTGTGCATATTAGCGAAGTGCTTGTCAAGACCATATCCAGTAATATAGTTACATTCATATAATTTAGAATATACATTGCATTTCCTCCATAACCTGATATGTGTGGTGAGACCGATATATTGGGTCTGACTGACAAACCCCTTCCCGTCTGAAGTGACAGATCACAGTGGTCCTAAACCGCTTGAGCGAGGAATTTACTGGCAGATGTGTCTATTCTTCAGAGATAATTACCTCATTCACCACGGACATATGTAACTAAAAATACATACAATACAATGCTCATCCTGAGCCTTATCACCAGGCCTTACTTATGTGCTCTGCTCACTGGCTTATACAGAAAATTAAAATTTTCGCTTTGATGTGGTGGCATATGATTAGTAGTGTATTATAATAATAAAATCCATCTCACACATAAGTTATAGAAGTGTTTCCATTTAATAGGATTAAATTACAATCCTGCAGAAAACACCACCTAATGTGTGTGAAAATTAAAAAAATATCATTTCTCCTAGGAGCATTTATATAGAGTGGATATTATATTCTTAAGAATTTGCCAAGAATTTAGAAAGATGGTGCTGAGATGGATCCTCCATGGATGTGTAATTCAATTTGTTGTTTCCGTGTATATCATGTTTGACTCCGACACAATTGGATTCTCTAGCCATTATTCCCTATTTCTGAAATATTACACCATAATATTCTTAGAAATTAGTAAAGCATTTCTAATGAATGAGAATGGAACTACCTGAAACTAGTTGGAAAGAATCATCGTGTTACCATAGCCACACACATTATCTGAGCTTTTGTTATTAGCCACATATGGTAACCCAATTATGGTCCGCTTCACATTGTACTGATCCTATATATTTCCAGTGTCTGCCTGAACACACCCTAAACAATTACATAGAACGGTGTTAAAAGAAGCTATTTTACTTGGATACACATAATCAATCGATTCTTAGCTGTATATATTACATTTTAGCCTATTTGTTCTAAGTAACAAGAATAAATATGGTTGCAGAATACTTCACCCAGTCCATATTTCCCTTGAGATTTCTCTTTTCGCCCCATCCTCCCATGTTAACATCTGACATATGGTATCCTCTTATCAGAAGATCAAAGAAGGCTACTGAGCATTGAATAGGCAGAGGACAGAAGGCTGGGAGAAATGTCTTAATTGTATGCAGCCCTATGGGGAACTATATTTGGATAATGGCTGCCTCAGACTCAGCTTCTAGGGATATTCGGATCTCCTGTTGCTAAATGTGGTCTCTGCAACATACATAAAGGACATGTTGTTCTATATATCTATCTATCCATCAGCTGATGTGTGGGAGGATCCCGAGGAAAAAGGAAAACATACAAATTCCTTACAGTTACCCTTGTTTGTATTTTAGAACCCTATTCAGCAGATATTAAAGGGATTTTCAGGGAGTTATAATACATTCTAATTCCTGAGTATAATGGGCTATTATTTGGAGATCAGTGGCTGACACCAAGGCTTTCACTGATTTAGCTGATATCATAGCTAGTAACCTGAAGTCTACCTCTGATATTGTGTCTCAGCTTACATTCAATTGAATATGAACGGTGCTGCAAAAGAGCCAGGAAATGATTTTAAAAGAAATCTACTATCAAAATCGAGCATGATAAACCAGGGGCACTTACTCATAGATCCAGTCCATCACGACACCGGTAATCATATTATATTTGTTATCCATGGCCTCTTTCCACAGAGAATCAACTTTTTAGAATATGATAATGAGCCTGAGGGCCATCCTAGCCCTCTATAATCTGGCTTTGCTGGTTGTTACACTGTCTCACCTCCCCCTGATCCCATAGCACTTGTGCAGTGAACACTTCCAGATGTAATTTCAGTGCTGAAGAGTACCTGGATCTATGAGTAAACTTTATCATGCTTGACTGTTGTCCCTATGGAGATTTCCTTTGCAGGTGTACATACACTGAGAATGTATAGAAAATAACTTGGCACTGCATTGATGTGTATTCCCTATTGATACAAGCAGTAAAGTCACTTAAAGTTCATCCATAAGGCTAGGCCATTATTTGGTAGTGTCAGAGATTCAATAAAAAAAATAAAATTAAAAAAACCTCTTTTTGTAAGAGATTTTATAAGCTTTCCAGACATTGTATGAGTTTTCCAGTGACTTGCCATTTTACACAAAATGTTGTTCATAGCTTTTTGTAAATACATTTTTTGGTGCACAAGGGGAGTGCCCCATCTTCACCTCTCTATGTTTTATTGCACCTTTGAAAAATATTTGTCTTTCTCCACGTGAACAAGTGCTTTTTACAGACTGCAAACAATGGTTCCTGGGACCTTTTGTTTGTGGCTCGCCATAGGAAAGTGCCTGGGTCACAAACTTTGTGTGCAGGTAGCCCTAGACATTGGGGCTTGTGGGACCTTGCTAGAGGGTGCAGCATCTCTATTTTGAAGGAGAATTACCTTATTGAGGCATATAATCCATAATTGACATGTTATAAAAGTTAATCTTTTAGACGACCTCCTTTTATGATGTGTCATAACCATAAGGCATCCAGTGCTAGGAAATACACAATTTATGTTGTAAATGTATAAATTAATGTTTGAGCCCTATCTTCTATTATTGTCCTCAATGTGCTGTCTTCATTATCCTCGATTACTTGGATTTTCTCATTTTGTCCTTTCACGTTTTTCCTCAGATTGAATCTATTTGTTCTTCTAGAATAGAAAATCCTGAGAGACCAGGATTAACTAGCTTGATGGGAACCAATCTATGTAGCTGTCATTATATACTTGGTGGACGAGAAGAGGCTTTTTTGAGGCGGTCAGAGTTATCACCGAAAAGCAAATGTATGAACCATTCCCTTCTGAAGTGGAATTTTGATCTTTAAAACCTATCATGGGTAAAAAAAAGATCCCAGATCTCTATATTCTCTAGGTACTTGGTTTGTCCCAAAACTGACATATATCTGGATACCACCATAGAAGTCCAAACGGTACATGATGATGTGTAGGATATGGTTCTGTATTGTAATTGATCTCATAGTGCACTGTCAGGCAGATTATCTTGCAAATACCGCCATCATACATAGTTATATAACAAGAGGGTCTCTATTCAATGTTATAGATATAACATTCATGAACATTCATATTAACAGTGATCCTGTGTGTGCCGCAGTTCCATCTCCAGTTCTCTGTATAATTCTTTCTTTATGCTGTAGTGCACAATTCCTAGATAGAAAATACTCGCATGTTTGACTTTTTAGATGGAATCCACACATGTATTTTGCCTTTCTTAACTGGCAAAACGCGTGTTGTTCCTTACCGAACAGTAGCATAAAGATATAAACACATATGCGTTTGGGAAGGAGTAACTCTTAAAGCACTTGCAATTCAAGTGGTACAAGTGAATTAATTCTAACAGAACCCATGATTGTCAATAGAATCTTTAAGGTTCAGTGATTGCCCACTATTCTAATCACAAGCACAGCTCCAAACCCAAGCTTTCTTATTTAGGACCTGTTGTTAGGCTGCATTCACACGAATGTGTGAATATTCCAATCCCATATTTCCGTGCCGTATGAGACCGTAATTACGTGGCGTTTATTATCATCTGCACGTATTTAACCCATATCTATACGTCCCCATAGACTTCTAAGGGTAAACGGAACTGAAATACAGGACAAAATAGAACATGCTCTATATTTTTATACGGCTAGTATATAGTACAGTGTTAACAACGGCAGTGTAAATGGTTGCATGTATTGTCCATTGAAATGAATGTGGCCGTATGCTACCCATATCGTACCGTTTTTTTTTACGGGTTACATACTACCACATTCAATTCCATGGACAATACATGCAACTATTGATACTGCTGTTGTTAACACCGTATCATATTTTCATACGGTTGTGTGGATGCAGCCTAGGCTACAATCACACGACTTGTGCCCGCCGTACCGTAGCAAGGCGGGCACTCATTGGCACCGGGGAGAGGAGGAGGGGGTGAACGCTGCTCACTCCACCCCTCTCCATAGTGATTTATGATGTACGGCGTGGCATTCTGGAGAAAGATAGAACATGTTGCACATGTGCGGCAACGTAGGGGGACCCATTCCCATATATACGTCCCTCATATGGCAATGTGAATGTAGCCTTGGGGGGGGGCAATGTGAATGTTGCAGGATTTTTTTTCCTTGAATTTTATATAAAGTAGCAAATATCTTGAAAATTGTAAGGCACCTGCCTTATCTATAAGACTTCTCCTAAGGTTCATCTACTGTAATATAAAGTGTTAACTATTAAAGGTTTGCTTACAGGAGGCAATTTTCCAGTCCAGCAATAAGCAATCATTGGATAACATATCAGCTGGACATTTCTTTCATAAACCGTCACTGGGGAGACCCTGTGAGACTGTCATCCTTGTCAAGCAAGGCTTGTGTACTGTAAATGTGTATGTTGCGACCTTCTATGTTTTTTTTATGTACATTTGAGTTACCCAGTAAAGGTGGTAAAACTTTGAAATAGGATTCTTTAGTACCCAAAGTTGTCTCATAACCAACTGTGCATTCACAAATCTCATGGTCCACATACATGGTTCACACCGCATCTCACTTTATTTCTACTTTAGGTATAGTTCAGTGCTGGCTCATGGAGCAACCTTTGTATTCCCACCTAATGTTGTAAATACATTTGCCTTCGAGTCCAGGGAAGAGAAGAAAAATCGGCACCCATCATCTTGTGTAGCATACTTGCGTTTCTTTGACAGGTGTTTCTTTACTGTAATAACACGATACTGTAAGCAGGAATGTTCCTATAAAGTAAGACAAATTCAAGTACTGCTAAAAAGATTGTGAAGTATTTGACCTCTTAAATAACAATATAAACAAGGCCACGTGATAATTGTTAGAGCCACTATTTAATTTAGTGGGACTATGAAGTTTACATAACTTTGTGCTCGGCACTCATCATAGCCTCTTTGAGCAGCTGTCGTCCTTCGACAAGTAGATGAAATAACAGGAAGGAGGTGAAGCGGTCATGAGAGACACATTACAGCAGACCTGTTGTGGTCTTATACTAGTTGAAGGATGTTCTAATGACTCAGAAAGCCATTATTATCTAGCACAATAGCAGCTAAAGGTTCCATGTGATAGCACACACAATAGGATCATGCACTGCCATTTTACAGATCTATAGACACCACATGGTGCCCTTGTGATGGACCATATTTTTACCTTGATGTATAAATAATGCTTAAAGGCAATAATATTTCTGAACGACAAGACTTTATAGAGGGTGCTGTTCAGTTTCTGCATGTATCAGTATGACCTATAACACTAACATTGGGGCACATTTACTTACCTGTCCGGAGGAGTTCACAGAAACTGCATTGTCAAACGAGTATGCACTCTGCCGCTATTCATTAAGATTGTGTGCCTGATATCCGGCATGTGTTGCTTCCCCGCTCAGGTACACCAGAGTTCACCTTCTTCTTCCTGGTGCATGTAAGTGCTTGATCTTGTGACACAATTTGAAAGTTAAATCCCGTGCTCAGTCCAAATCTGTCAGTACCCCCCCCCCTCCATTTCTGTTGCATGAAACTCGGCGGAGCTGCGCTACAATCCGATCGCATGTGACACAATCCCCCTGTTAAATACCTGTCACAGCCGTGCAAAACCCGAAAACGTCAAAGTTCGACAAAAGTGTGTCCGCGGTCCCTTAGTAAATATGGTCATCATATAAAGACACTACGGTTATCTATTCAATCACAAGACATCCACATGGGTTCCACAATGGAACCCAGTAAAGTGGTTGGCATTCTTCAGTTTGGATCTCATGGAAAATGGATCCTTCATGGCATGATTGGCTTTAGTTCTAAATTGAAGTTATGAAACATAGCATGACCCTGCTGCAGTATGTGAAAGAGTTAAATGGTACACAATCTGCATTGTTACATCTCTACATTTTACAGCTGTAATTTCGTTATATTACACTTTAAAGATGTTTGACTTTGTTACTGGCAAACATAGTAATTGCTATGGGTTGTAACTCTGGGGTTATAAAATCTGATAACGTAGTGGATAACCTTATCTGCTTTTATATTTATTACATACTTGACGAATCCCAGGAGCATCAGGGCTAATTTGACTTAAAAAAGACTTCTCTCAGTCCACTTGTTTATTGTTGCTTATGTCCCCAGCTTCTTAAAATACAGTTCCCTGTTGCTTCATAGATCTCGGTGTCTAGTCCTTGAGTTGCCCATTATTTTGTCTGTGCCCAGTTTATTATAACAAATGAATTACAGTACAGAACCAAAGTTGTCAAATGATTGCAGAGAGAGGTCCCTATTCATAACACCTGAAAGAAAGAGTTGCTATAACCATGTAATCTGCAGCAGTGCATCACATTGGTGACAATTGATACACATGTGGTACAGCTCCTAAATCTATGGATGAACTCTTCTGGTCAGTAAGATGATAGCAATAAATTGTAATAGGGAATAATAAAAAATAAAGCAAGCAGGCTGCACATGAGCTGAGCAGCGGTTATCTCTGGAGCTCTTGGACCTGTGCCAGCTCTGTGAGAGTTAGAATGTCATTATATTATCTCCCTTTAAGTGAGATGTTGATTACAATGTGGCCAGGGAAAGTAGCATGAAGAAGGGGAGCTGAGAGCCAGGATATGATTACTATTGCTGCTTGTATCAGTAAAAGGAAAGCGAAAGTGTCCTGATAAAAAAAGGCTGAATGCAAAAAGCGAAAAATAATGAAATATGTTCTGGCTTAAGGCCAGTTTTGCAGGTTACCCAAGGACGGAGAGGTTATGTGGGTCACTAATCATGCTGGGGTGTGTGATTGCTTGTTATATGCTACCTGTAAAATATTAATTGAAAGACTTCATCTAGTGGGCATAGTCTCCGTGTCAATCACAGTTTGGGTATGTGTTATTATACGAGAATTTATTTTATTATGATTATAGTGAATCACTGTAGATTATCTGTGAAGACAAAAAAAAACAAAACATTTGCAAATACACTTCAGTCCCCACTATGTGTAAGCCAAAGTTCAATACCAACTGACCGGACAGACAATAGCCGATGCAATAGAAAATTCAGTCGAACCAACCAAGACCAACTAATAGGAAGTGCAAAGTACGACTCGCCTGTTTTATACTGCACCAGATTAATAATCCAGCATCAACCACAATAATTGATCCGTCTCGTCCCACTCTGTACTGGTCTAAAGACCCACTTCATTAATACATCTCTTCCATTGTATCTGATGCTGGATGACTATTCTGGTGCACAAGCTGTTTACTATATGGCCATACACTGTAGTTACCAAGAACAGGTAACCAGGCAGGTCAGAAAATTGCCTAAAAATGATCTAAAAGCTTCAAATAATGTGCATGGGTGCCAGTATTGTGGTGTAGACAGATTGATACATCTCCCCCAATGTTCACGATAAGACTGGGGAGTCGTACTTTATGTCTCCCATTTGCTGGTCTAGTTTACTGCAACACAAAATTGGATTTTCTGGGCTGCATGGGCTATTTTTTTGGCAGGCCATGCCCCCTTTTTATGCCCCCTTTTCAGACAAATTGGAAAACTGCCTAAAAATTGTTTTAAAGTAGAGCACAGAATTTCGGGTGCAATTTGATACATTAATAGGGTGCAGCAATGAATTGTCTAGTTCTAATCTGCACTGGTCTAAACACCAACACATACCCCAAATAACAAGCAGCGACTATCAATGACTTCATGCATCCTGCTCTCACTTAATACAACTTCTCATCAGCACAATGGAAGGATTCTTCAGTTAGGGAATATGTTACATAAAAGGGGATACTTATCTGAAAACATGTTTTTTTTAAAGGGGCATTCCCACGAAGACAAGTTTCTTAAACATACTCACAAACCACCCATTCTCTACTTCATTGTTATTCGCAAAAATACAGCATTTCACAGATATAAGTCAAACCACAAATCAGTCCTAGTGTACACAATTTAAGTTGCCCGTGGTTTCCAACACTGTATCTTATGACTTTAGGGTCTGCAGACATCTTGTCAGACGCTGCTGAGCTCTTATCTGATCTCTGCCTCTGGACCCTACCCTTGCATTTCAGGATGGAAGGTAAATGAAAGTGTATATAAACCTTGTACCCTGATAATCAAACCCCATTTTCAGCACACTGTATCACACAGCACTAGAGGGATCATGATGTCTGCTTAAAAAGTGGCACTCTGACCAGCCTAGGGAGTGATAGGAGCTACAACAACAATAAAAATGAGTAAAATTGTCAAGTGAAGGGGTTGAAAATGATTATTGTGTAAACATCACCAGGGGATTGAAAGCCCTTTCAGTTTTGGGCTTGTTTGATTTATTTTAGTGGTTGATGTGAGTCTGTTGGTTTTGAGAATTTTGTCACAGAGCCTATTCTGCTCGGTAGTAAATTTGAGCACAAATTTAGACTTTTTCAGATGTCCGCATGTGGTTTTCGGAGTGATCAATAAGGTGCAATACTGAAAAACTCTTCAATCAGGAGACCAGAAGTCACAAAATGTGGCGCAATTGCCGTAAACATACGGAAATAATGTAATTTAAGCAGTAAGAAATTTATCTTTAGGCAGGATTTTGCGCACGTTTCCACCAGTCTTATTTATAGTCCAGTGTATGTGCAGTGTTGAATGCCTTCCTATGTGAGTATCAGCTGTGTGTGCTCTATGCCAATAGACTGCACCAGTCGCACGTATGTTTAACATCTGCTCAATTTCTGCCTTTTTGCGATGTTTTTGCACAGGAAATTCTTAGATACATAAAATTGGGCAAAAACTTCCCCTTGTAGTAGCAATGGAGCCACATACACCACCTCCTATGTGCTGTAGTTTTGTGATAAAATTTGGGTTCTTTTAAAAATTCTCAGTAGATAAATGTGGTGTTGCACACTCTGTGGTGTATCTTTTCCACCATTGCGTGACTTCAGAGTTGCGTTTTTTTTCCTCTCGAAAACCCCCCCGGAAAAATGGTGTTTGCGCATAAATTTGTGACATTTATATGCCGAGAAGGTACATAGGACTAATGATGAATCTCCCTCTTATTCCCTATTCTGTGTCGAAGGAATAAGTATTATATAAAAAAAAAAATCTTTTAAGTGGAAGTCTGTATGTTGTGAGCTTTCCATATTTCATTCTTGTTGCTACAATTCCCCTTCTACCTTTGAGAAGGTAGCACCCTTTACCTTTAATGACAGAGTACATCAATTCAATCCATGACCTTTCCACAAGGCTTCTTGATTTCTTCAGAACCAAGCAATTGGAAATTAGATGAATTGTTAGCACGCCAATACCCCGCCGTGCTCTCCCTGCTATGCCAATGACCTGTGCGGCGATTTGAAACATAATTGAATTGCTGTGAAAAATTTAGTAAACATTTCTTTTCCTGTGTCGAGTGCTGTTCTGCAGTGAGTGGATGTAGAAAATATAAGTGCTCGTCTCCACAACACAAAGCTTCAATGTGGCCTCATGTTGTGTCGCTGACACTTGGTACATGAACACAATCCAAGATACTTAAAAGCAACAGCCATTCTGCATCTTCTTTACATGTGTGAGAGGAGTAGCTACAGGGCAGGGGAATACAGAATGTTAGATTTTTTGCCTTACTTTAGATGTGTAACAGATGACTTGTGGTCAGCACTGTCTGTGGGCACAGATGGGAGGAGATCATAGGGGATATTACTAGTCTGCTCTGCAAGGAATAGATGCTAACAAAGTCCATTCTGCAGTTGTCTTACAATATTCATATCAATTTGGCTAATAGATTTAAAACTTTTTTTTTTCTTTGTGCTAACTAAATGATAATATCTATAGACAAAAACATAACAATATGGTCCATTCCGCTGTGTCTAACCCTCTTGCAATTGTACAGTATGTGTCCCCTGTCTGAAAGGTGTTTTCTGCTTTACTAATAGAAATAACCAATTTGACATGCTTTGTGCAGCGCTACGTAATCTGTGTGCTCTATAAAAATAAAGACTTATTATTATTATAACCTATCCTCAGGACAGGCCTTTTAACAGATTGGCAGGGTCCCTCTTTTTTGCTAAATGCAGTGCAGAAACTAGCCAAATCACTATGGGTTAGCTGCAGCGGAATCAGCAGCAGCTAATCTGCAGCGATTTACATTAGGTGCATAGTGAACGGGTCACGTCTGGAGCAATGTTTACAATAATTCAGTATTATTTCTATAGAGTTAGTGATCGTATAACACTTGGCAAGGTTTGAGCAAGGTCACACAGTGGGTGTATAGAGAGATCACATGAGCTGATATCACTTTAGAAAGGGAGATCATACTATATTACCTTGATATGATAATGCAGATTTGTGGCTCTTTACCAGTCAATAGTTACTATAGTTGTTTTAACTGCTTAGTTACATTTTAGTGTTTCTTTGCAGCCGTACTGTATGTGATATTTTTTAGCTGATTACACATTGATTATATTTCTATTACCGTAAATTATAATTTCGCATCTTGGGGGAAAAAAATACTGTGTGATTCATGAAGGAGTTTACAAGCGCTATTGTACAGACTAAGCTCTTTTCTATATAATGTTATGTACTGTTCGTTCCTTATCTGACTATGGGTTGTATTACATGGCAGATACAGGGAGATGTACGGCAGATAATTCTGCATGGCCATGCAGTTTCTTGCTTGGCCGCTGATGGAAAGCATAATACAACATGGGCTAGTTTAAGAACTGGTGTGATAGACTCATGAAGAACATGTGTCCCCTCTCCTGACAGATCTGTATTAGTCTATACTTGTCTTCTTCATACTATAACAACTCTGGACCATCTTTTTCTTTAACGCCATTGTGTTGTTCCCTTGATGGGATATATTAACTATTCGACATTATCCTTGTGTCGGTCTTTAATGGACAAGTTGCTTGTGTTTGGCAACCATTTATTTTAATTTTATTCTTTTTTTGGTCCATCAAGAGTGCATCCTAGCAACAGAGACACTGGGATGCCATCCTAGTACCATCCATTTACTTTTCGATGACTTATTGACTTCTATTGTACATATGGGTCAGTGAAAACAGTTCGGACTCTTCTTTTTAACTGTACAGACAGATGGTCCATGAATTTATTGGTTAAAAAATATTGAATCTAGTGCAGCCGACTGTTAACGATTACACAAGAAGATGTTGCCTTTTGGGGGCTACCCTGTATAGTCTATTTTGCTCTGAAAAGATATTCCTGTATTGTTATTTAGAGGGGAATGCAATTATTTTCAGACCTGTCAAGAGAGGTACCTGATACCGACCGTCTACTGACTGGTGTGGCGCTTGAGTCTACAACAATGGGGCAGATTTATCAAGTGTCTGAAAGTCAGAATATTTCCAGTTTCCCATGGCAACCAATCACAGCTGCCCTTTAAAATATTCATGAGCACTGGTAAAATGAAAGCTGAGCTGTGATTGGTTGCCATGGGCAACTGGAAATATTCTGACTTTCAGACACTTGATAAATCTGCCCCAATGTCTTCTGACATTGCTGCAGTTTCTCCAGCTCCCACTATTATAGATGGCAAGAGACCCTATTACCACTTCTGTCTTCTCCTTTCTTCGCTGTCTAACACTGAAGTAGTGCTATGTGAATACATGTGCCGACAGCTCTATAGACCCGGTGTTTATGTGATCGCTGGGTTTGCAGGGTTAATCAGGGTTGTTTCGCCTTTTAACTGGCGCTCTTACCAATCCCCTGGTAACAGGGGAAAACTTGAAAAACAAAAATTTTTAAAAATTGAAAATGTCTTCCAGGGGTCTTTTATAACCTTATGGGGGACATATAAAGTAAAACAAACCACACACACTTATATGTATGAATACATTTATATGAATACCCAATTCCCAATAAAAATGTGAAAAATCCCCACTTACAAAATCCATTTTTTTTAGATTTTTCACCCTCTGACTTTAGATATTGTTATATATCAAAATGACTGTACCACACTAGGGAATTCATTTATAATGGTCATTTAAAAAAAAAAACTAAAAACCTTTTAGATTTGACAACTTTTAACAAGCACTATATGTCGCAAGTAAAACATAGCAAAAATATTTAAGTTGACACGCAAAATAAGAAGTTATGGCCATTAAACCACTATATACAAGAATTTACCAAAAATGCTGGGTCGTTATATCCTTTTCAGGTCTACTCTTTAAAGGGGTTGTCCGAGATTTATTAAAAAATCAAAAGGTGGCCGGGAGGGGCTGCTTAAAAAATAAAGATGTACTTTCCTTCCAGCGCACTCCGGGTGTCCTGCAGTGCTATTGCTTCGGTCCACGCGGTATGTAAACAAACACGGCCGACAACCATCCGTCCCGCATATACAAAGCTTTGAAAAGGGACGGGTGGGAGTGACAACGGCGCGGGACACCTGGAGGGCGCCGGAAGGTAAGGTAAATGCACAAAAACTGCTGCATGTATTTGTACCCTTACAGGGGTAGAAATAGAAAGTTCAGCTATACTACAGATTGAGGAGTAAGCAAGGGTAGTAAACCACGACACAGCAGGACAGATATTGTCATTAACCCTTTTGTGCCTTAGAACATCAGTACTGTTATCATCAACCCCATTGGAACAATAAGGAACTAACTCGTTTCATAAACTGTTTCGTTGTCATATACTTCAAGAGGATGCCCTTTGTATATTGTGACATCACAGTAAGGAAATAAAAAAAAAAACATAAAATAAAAGACATTACAATGATATTGCAACGCTGCAAATAAGGCATGATGCACACGGTGCAGGTAACCAGGGGTTGCTATAGTAAAGCCTTCCACTCTGCTTCCATCCATGGTAATTACTATTTGTACAGTGTCTTGGGTCCCCTGGTTGTTTGGCCCCATAGCAGCTGCTGCTATCCTGGCAGTTCTATACATGGGTTGATGTAACTAGTCATTATAGTAATATGATAGTGGTTATCCGAAGACACATAAAATCCATGATGTGGATATATTTTGTTTTCCTTTCACCGTCATTATACAGAAACCTTTTACATTCTACTTTTTGCTGTCCCACGTCATTTAATGTTGGCAGAAAATAAGAATAAAAAACTAGTGATCCTTCCCTTCTAAATGATGTAACCTTTTCTGGGAGCACCGCTGTAAACCTCAGCGTCTTGATGTTACAGCCTTTCATCTGCACACTGCAAATTATCCTCCAATCTCTTTTCCTATAAAGCAATAAATGACATACACGCTCTTCTTTCATCTTCAAAGCCAGATCCACTTATATGTGCTTTCCTACACATCAGCTATGATATTTTTCTACAAGCCTGCGTATTATGACCTCTTCACATCTCTGCCTGCTTACCAAATCACTGCTGCTGATCCAGCCTAGCAGATAGTACTCTTGTATGGCTGACCTTGGTAGATTCCTTAATGTATAACTTGGGGCTTATTCACATGGCCATCTGCATGTATGTCCCCATAGACGGCAATAGCGGCCTGGCACCGATGTGTGGCACCGATCCGGGCTGCACACCGCAAAAAGATAGAGCATGCTCTATCTTTCGGCGTGTGTGCGGCCGTGAGCCGCTGTTTTCTATGGAGGGAGGAGGGGTATGTACCCTTAATGTGAGCTGTCACTACAAGATAGCATGTTATAGAGCAGCTAAAGCTGAGCAGATTATACATAGTGTCCAATCTGTAGGCAGCATGTTATAGAACAAGAGGAGCTGAGCAGATTATACATACTGTCCTATCCGCAGGCAGAATGTCATAGAGCAGGAGGAGCTGAGCAGATTGTACATACTGTTCTATCAGCAGGTAGCATGTTATAGAGCAGCTAATGCTGAGCAGATTATTCATAGTGTATATACATACATTTTAATGTGTTTAATAGATCACTTATTGTGTGCAATGTATAACGTTCTGTGCAAAAAAAGGAAAAAAGCAGATTTTAGATGAGATTTATGTCTACAGTGTATATTATTACAAGTTTTTGCCATGTACATACAGAAGCTGCTGAAGAGGTACTAGAGTTTATACTATAGTATAAAGTGCAACAGCCTGAAAATAGCCCAAACCGTGCCCCAACATAGTACCTAGCTAGTTGCTTACCCCTTTTTCTGTGCTATCAAGCCATCCTCCTACAGCTGCTTATATGTAACTTCAAATTAAATGTGTTACTGCTATACTGCTGCATAGTACTCTATAAAACAAAGAAACCCAACCTGACCACAGTGTATGAAACATCCTTAAATCTATCATCAATATCAAAAATGATAAACCGGGGGCACTTACTGATACATCCAGGCTATCCCTGTGAGTGTGGTAATCTTCTTCTTATATTTGTTATCCATGGCCTTTTCCCTCTAAAATCAACTTTTAAAATGATGCTAATGAGCCTGTAGAACTCCTGGGGATTTACCTGAGCTTTACTTTAACTGGACTGGCTTTTAAAGTGTGCAGGAGCACTCCCCCCTCCCCACTGTTTGAGTTTACATCTGGCAGAGGGAAGGGGAATTGCTGAGGGAGCAGGGGGAGAGGGATATGTGCTCCTGTACAGTGCAACAGCCTGTGAAGCTGCAGCACAGAGGGGATCTGGTAGCACCACCAGGTGACCTTTGGGCTCATTAACATGCTGTTTAAAAGTAAATGTCCCTTGATGGTAGATTTCCTTTAAAGAGAACCCGTCATGCCAAATAACCCCCCTAAACTAAATATATTTTCATAAACTGCCATTAGAGAAGCTTTGCCTCTACCATTCATTGTCCCTCTACATGCCTGTAACCTAAGCAATGAGGTCCTAAAGCTGTATGCAAATGACCTGTGAAATGTCCATTAAGCATTAGCATATTCACGCTGTCCACTCTATTCATGAGTGGGAGCACAGCCACACCCCCCGTGCATGACTGACAGCCTGTATAATGATGTGAGGCTTTATGATGATGTGCTTTCTGGTGCTGGTGGCCACACCCCTGCATCCTGTGTCTGCATGTGTGTGGTGTTTCAGAGATACAGCAGCTCCAGGCAGCCATGTTACAGCAGAACATGTCAGTATTCAATGTGTAGCTGATGCTTGTCTCTCACCTGTAATTTGGAGGATCACATGTCAACAGGTACAGCACTCACACTACCATCTTTACTATACATTACACACAGACTGAGCAGGGGGAGGAGAGGGGAGGGTACAGGGGTGACATCACTGCCTCTGACCATGTGACCAGCCTCATTTACATGATAAAATATGATATTTTACATGAATAATGTATGAAAACAGATAAAGGCTGGGATCCTGTGAGCTCTCCAACAGTAGTATGGACGACTAGTGACTGGACCTGATGACAGGTGTCCTTTAAGTGTCTTGGATGATTTCAGCTGTGTTATGCTGAAGGGGTAATGTGATATATAAATAATATTAGTATGAGAGAGAAAGAGGTCAGATGATGATAATGTAGTAGACTTGTCTATGACACTAGCATCCGCTTTATATACTCTACAGTGATCATGAATGCTTCCTGGTGAGTAAGTCTTTGTTGTGAGCTTTCCAGATTTCATTTTTGTTGCTACAATTTCCTCATACCTTTGGAGAGTAGCCCCCTTTACCTTTAATGACAAGTACATCAATTCAATCATGACCTTTCCACAAGGCTCTTCTTGATTTCACGAACCAAGCAATTGGAAATTAGATGAATTGTTAGGCACCAATACCCCGCCGTGCTCTCCCTGCTATGCCAATGACCTGTGCGGCATTGAAACATAATTGAATTGCTGTGAAAATTTATATAACATTTCTTTTCCTGTGTCGAGTGCTGTTCTGCAGTGAGTGGATGTAGAAAATATAAGTGCTCGTCTCCACACACAAAGCTTCAATGTGGCCTCATGTTGTGTCGCTGACACTTGTATGAACACAATCCAGATACTTAAAGCACAGCCATTCTGCATCTTCTTTACAATGTGTGAGGATTAGCTACACGGGCAGGGGATTACAGAATGTTATTTTTATGTCTACTTAGATGTGTAACAGATGACTTGTGGTCAGCACTGTCCGTGGGCACAGATGGGAGAGATCATAGGGATATTACTAGTCTGCTCTGGCAAGGAATAGATGCTAACAATTCCATTCTGCAGTTGCTTACAGTATTCAGTATCAATTTGGCTAATGATTAAAAAAGTCTTCTTTTTTTCTGTCTAACTAATGGTACTACTATAGAGACAAAAACATAACATATGATCCTTCCGCTGTGTCTAACCCTCTTGCAATTGTACAGTATGTGTCCCCCCTGCCTGAAATGTGTTTTGCTTTCTTCACTAATAGAATAACCATTTGACATGCTTGGTCACGCTACGTAATCTGTGTGCTCTAATAATAAGACTTATTGTTATATAACTATCCTCAGGACAGGCCTTTTAACAGATTGCAGGGTCCCTCTTTTTTGCTATATGCAGTGCAGAAACTAGCCAAATCACTATGGGTTAGCTACAGCGGAATTGGCAGCAGCTAATCTAATCTCGCGATTTAACATTAGGTGCATAGTGAACGGTCACGTCTGAGCATGTTTACAATAATTCAGTATTATTTCTATAGAGTTAGTGATCGTATAACACTTTGGCAAGGTTTGAGCAAGGTCACACAGTGGGGTGTATAGAAAGATCACATGAGCTGATATCACTTTAAGAAGGAGATCATACTTATTACCTGATATGATCATAATGCAGATTTGTGGCTCTTTACCATCAATAGTTACTATAGTTGTTTTAAAACGGCTTAGTTACATTAGTGTTTCTTTGCAGCCTGTACTGTATGTGATATTTTTTTTAGCTATTACACATGATTATATTTCTATTAAATTATAATTTAGCATCTGGGGAAAAAATACTGTGTGATTCATGAAGGACTTTAACCAGCGCTATTGTACAGACTAGCTCTTTTCTAATACTGTTATGTACTGTGTCTGTCCTTATTGACTATGGTGTATTACATGCAGATACAGGGAGATGTACGGCGATATTCTGCATGGCCATGCAGTTTTCTTGCTGGCGGCTGATGCAAAGCATATACATGGGCTAGTTTAAGAACTGGTGTGTGTCCCCTCCTGACATAGCTGTTTAGTTTATACTTGTCTTCTCCATACTAAACAACTCGGACCTCTTTTTCTTTAACGCCATTGTGTTTTTTCCTTGATGGGATATATAAACTATTCAAACATTATCCTTCTGTCGGTCTTTATGACAAGTTGCTTGTGTTGGCACCACATTTTTTTAAATTTATTCTTTTTTTGGTCCATGAATTTCAAGAGTGCATCCAGCAACAGAGACATTGGGATGCTCCCTAGTACCATCCTAGTACCACTCCATTTACTTTCGATGACTTCTGGGAGTCTCCCCCAGAAGAAGCCTTGGGCGAAAACTGGTCGGGGTCCCTGCACATCACTGCAGTCTGTATATCTCACATTAGTGGTTTATCTATTGATTCCTATATCCAAAGAATCTTTTTCCCTGTTTGTTCCTCAGACCAATAGGCATGTAGGATATATCTCTATCAGGAGACTGTACGGTGATGCAATTTGTTTGGACGGACTAGGTCTTGTATACAGTAGTGATGTTACCATTGAGTGATAATACCACTTTCTATTATGTTTTATCGGGTTCTGTGCATTGTATATTAGTCTGTTTGTTGTCCTTGTGTTCCCATATTTTTATCTTTATGGGAAGCTTTTTGATTATCTAATAAAGCATATTGAATTTTGTTAACCATCTTTTGGTACTGATTATTTTTCACACTTGATAGGAGTTTTGTTAAGGCAGGAGGTGTGTGTTTTTGCCCTAACAACCACCTCCACATATTGTTTGGTGTACAATTAAAACATAGCAAAAATATTTAAGTTGACACGCAAATAAGAATTATGGCCATTAAACCACTATATAACAAGAATTTACCAAAAATGCGGGTCGTTATATCCTTTTCAGATCTACTCATTAAAGGAGTGTCCGGATTTTTAAAAAATCTAAAAGGTGGCCGGGAGGGCTGCTAAAAATAAGATGTACTTGCCTTCCAGCGCACTCCGGTGTCCCTGCAGTGCTATTGCTCGGTCCACGCGCTATGGTAAACAAACGGCCGACAACCGACCCGACACCATCCGTCCCGCATATACAAAAAAAGGGACGGGTGGGAGTGACAACAGCGCGGGACCCTGGAGGGCGCTGGAGGTAAGGTAATGCACAAAAACTGCTGCTTGTATTTGTCCCTTACAGGGTAGAAATAGAAAGTTCAGCTATACTACGAGTGAGGATAAGCAGGGTAGTAACCACTACACGCATGACAGATATTGTCATTAACCCTTTTGTTGCCTAAACCTCAGTACTTTATCATCAACCCCATTGGACAATAAGGAACTAACTTTTTCGTTGTCAATACTTTAAGATGCCCTTTGATATTGTGACATCACAGTAGGAAATAAAAAAAACCATAAAATAAAGACATTACAATATATTTGCAACGTCTGCAAGAAGGCATGATGCACACGGTGCAGGTAACCAGGGGTTGCTATATAAAGCCTTCCACTCTGCTTCCATCCATGGTAATTACTATTTGTACAGTGTCTTGGGTCCCTGGTTGTTTGCCCCATAGCAGCTGCTGCTATCCTGGCAGTTCTATACTGGTTGATTGTAACTAGTCATTATAGTAATATGATAGTGGTTATCCGAAGACACATAAAATCCTGATGTGGATATTTTGTTTTCCTTTCACCGTCATTATACAAACCTTTTTACATTCTATTTTTGCTGTCCCACGTCATTTAAAAGTGGGCGAAATAAAAACAAAAAACTAGTGATCCTTCCCTTCTAATGATGTACCCCTTTTCTGGGAGCCCCTGTACACCTCAGCGTCTTGATGTTACAGCTTTCATCTGCACACTGCAAATTATCCTCCAATCTCTTTTCCTATAAACCAAAATGACATCACGCTCTTCTTTCATCTTCAAAGCCAGATCCACTATAATTGCTTTCCTACACATCAGCTATGATATTTTTCACAAGCCTGTGTATTATGACCTCTTCACATCTCTGCCTGCTTACCAAATCACTGCTGCTGATCCAGCCTAGCAGATAGTACTCTGTATGGCTGAACCTTGGTAGATTCCTTAATGTTAACTTGGGGCTTATTCACATGGCCATCTGCATGTATGTCCCCCATAGACGGCAATAGCGCGCCTGGCACCGATGTGTGGCACCGATCCGGGCTGCACACCGCAAAAAAGATAGAGCATGCCTAGCTTTCGGCGTGTGTGCTGCGGCGTGAAGTCCCTTTTTTCTATGGAGGGAGGAGGGGTATGTACCCTTAATGGTGAGCTGTCACTACAAGATAGATGTTATAGAGCTCTAAAGCTGACCGATTATACATAGTGTCCAATCTGTAGGCAGCATTTGTATAGAACAAGAGGACTGAGGCAATTATACATACTGTCCTATCCGCAGGCAGATGTCATAGAGCCGGAGGAGCTGAGCAGATTGTACATACTGTTTCTATTCAAGCAGGCAGCATTTATAGAGCAGCTAATGCTGAGCAGATTATTCATAGTGGTATATACATACATTTTAATGTGTTTTAATAGATCACTTTTGTGTGCAATGGTTAACGTTCTGTGCAAAAAAAGGAAAAAAGCAGATTTTAGATGAGATTTATGTCTACAGTGTATTTTATTACAAGTTTTTGCCATGTACATACAGAAGCTGCTGAAGAGGTACTAGAGTTTATACTAAGTATAAAGTGCAACAGCCTGAAAATAGCCCAAACCGTCCCCAACTAGTACCTAGCAGTTGCTTACCCCTTTTTCTGTGGCTATCAAGCCATCCTCCTACAGCTGCTTATATGTAACTTCAAATAAATGTGTTACTGCTATACTGCTGCTAGTACTCTCTATAAAACAAAGAAACCCAACCTGACCACAGTGTATGAAACATCCTTAAAGCTATCATCAATATCAAAAATGATAAACCGGGGCCACTTACTGATACATCCAGGCTATCCTGTGAGTGTGGTAATCTTCTTCTTATATTTGTATCCATGGCCTTTTTCCCTCTAAATCAACTTTTAAATGATGCTAATGAGCCTGTAGAACTCCTGGGATTTACCTGAGCTTTACTTTAACTGACTGGCTTTTAAAGTGTGCAGGAGCACTCCCCCCTCCCCACTGTTTGAGTTTACATCGCAGGGGAGGGGAATTGCTGAGGGAGAGCAGGGGAGAGGGAAATGTGCTCCTGTACAGTGCAACAGCCTGTGAAGCTTGCAGCACAGAGGGGATCTGGTGCACCACCAGTGACCTTTGGCTCATTAACATGCTGTTTAAAGTAAATGTTCCCTTTGATGTAGATTTCCTTTAAAGAGACCCGTCATGCCAAATAACCCCCCTAAACTAAATATATTTTCATAAACTGCCATTAGAGAGCTTTGCCTCTACCATTCATTGTCCCTCTACATGCCTGTAACCTAAGCAATGAGGTCCTAAAGCTGTATGCAAATGACCTGTGAAATGTCCATTGAAGCATTAGCATATTCAGGCTGTCCACTCTATTCATGAGTGGGGAGCACAGCCACACCCCCCGTGCATGACTGACAGCCTGTATAATGATGTGAGGCTTATGTATGATGTGCTTTCTGGTGCTGGTGGCCACAACCCCTGCACCTGTGTCTGCATGTGTGTGGTGTTCAGAAGATACAGCAGCTCCAGGCAGCCATGTTACAGCAGAACATGTCAGTATTCAATGTGTAGCTGATGCTTGTCTCTCACCTGTAATTTGGAGGATGCACATGTCAAGCAGGTACAGCACTCACACTAGCCATGCTTTACTATACATTACACACAGACATGAGCAGGGGGAGGAGAGGGGAGGGGTACAGGGGTGACATCACTGCCTCTGACCATGTGACCAGCCTCATTTACATGATAAAATATATGATTTTACAATGAATAAGTATGAATAACAGATAAAGGCTGGGATCCTGTGAGCTCTCCAACATAGTATGGACGACTAGTGACTGGACCTGATGACAGGTGTCCTTTAAGTGTCTTGGATTATTTCAAGCTGTGTTATGCTGAAGGGGTAATGTGATATATAAATAATTCGTTAGGAGAGAAAAGAGGTCACGATATGATATGTGTAGACTTGGTCTATGCACTCATCCGCTTTATATACTCTACAGTGATCATGAATGCTTCCTGGTGAGTATTTTCTAATGTTTGGCAAGCAATGATTCTGTCCAATAGGAACCATCATATTTATAGCTGGAAACAGGAGTAGTAGACATTCAAAGGTATGACGCTACAGTACTTTTTATCTTGGAAGGCTGCATGTATTTATTATTAATACCGTCATTTGGTGCTCCAGTAACTCTAAAAGTCCAGAATATACATGCAGCCTAATAACTCTTAGTTCTAAAGAAGGAGGCTAAATGTAGCAGCAGTGATGGTAGAATTGAGGTTGTGTGTAAACAGTGCATGTCTGCAACAACAGGTGCAATAGGAAATATAATATTATAGTTTATATTAACAAACATCTCAAACTACCATAAGGAATTTCTATTAAGAAAACAGCTGTCTACCTCCCTGAAAGATTTTGCACCATCCATGACCTTTGTACTGTTGATTGGGAAACTATGTAGCATGTTATTAGTTTATGTCTCCTCCAATGATCAGCTAATATGTATATTCCAAAGTCCCAAAAATGCAGATTTGTTGCAGATTTTCACATGTCCATAGACTACAATGTAAAAACAAAATGCATGTAAAAATCTGTGATGATGCACAAGTATATTGTGACATGATTGTTACTTTATTTTCTACATTGAGGAACGTTTTCAGCACAGAAAAAAAACACAGCGTCTACACTTATTTTTACCAAATCACGTTCATTGTAATGCTACAGTATTAGAATGCAGATTTCCCACAACAAAATCTGCATGTGTAATCGGCAATGTGTGCAGATAAACTCCAATGATTTTGAGGACATAATAATAAATAATAATAATTCCTTTATTTATATAGCACACACAGATTAAGCATCGCTAAACAGAGCTTGCCAAATCAGTCCCTGTCACTAATAAGGCTCACAATCTAATAAACCTTCCATTATGTTTTGGAGTGTAGGAGGAAACCAGAGGACCCGGAGGAAACCCACGTAAACACGGAGCTAACATACAAACTCTTTACAGATGTTGACCCTGAGACTAGAACCCAGGTCCCCAGCACTGCAAGGCTGTAATCTGCAGGAATAACACATCAAAGCTCTTTCGGTGAAAAGTTTATGGTTCCAAAGGGAAATTAGTTCCACATCAACCACAGAGGTTATTCATTGTGGATTGAACACCATATACACTGGACCATCACCATGCGATGATTTCCTTTCCTCTCCAAATCAGATCTCCTACGTCCTCCAGCTTTTCTGCAGGAGGCAATGAAGTACTCCTCATTTATTCATTTTACTTTCAAAGATGGCCAACATTGATAGCCTATGGAGCTTTGCACATGTCAGATGTTTGTCACAGTCCGTTGATCCAATCCTATCAGAGAAAAACTCCGAATTCACTACTCTGATCTGCGTCCAGCGTGAAACTCGCCCATTGAACCCAATAGGTTGTGAAAAAACTGACTGCACTTGGAGGCCATCCTAGTGTGATCAGTTTTTTACGCACATATTTCGGGGAAGTAGCTGATACAATCTGACACGGGTGAAAGGTGATCAGAGCTACCAAAAAACACGCATGGTTTGATAACTCTTATGATATTTACTTGAAAAAATTGTGCAATTTGACACTTGGTTCGTGTGCAACTGGCCTTTCAGGAACATATTTCAGAACAGTTGCATGTAGTAGGTAATTCTGTGAGTGACGCGCAGCTGCTGTATATCTCCGGCTTGTCTTTTACCAGCTCTATATATTGAGGTTGGAGTGGCAGCTCTTATTGAAGGAATTGCATGATTCAGCAGGGCCCTGACGTGAACAACAGCATATCACTGGCTCAGGATCAATGTATACTACTAGCCCTACTACTTGGTTCAGCTGGGACTGTCTGTACAGAGAAATTTATGTGTAAGTCGTATAGAACGACTTAATAGTTAATTGCTATTAAAAGTATAGGAATACATAAAATATAATAAAGTACATATGCACATAGTAAAATTCACATATTTATGTTCAATAATTTTATTAAATTTCGAAGACATACTATAACAATAAACATTCCAATACAAATAACAAAGTGTATAGAACATGTATGATAAAAGAAGTATAAAGAGGATAGTTCTAGTCCCATATGGCCACTTGCTGTTAGGCGGGCAGACGGTTCGCTTGGAAGGCTGTCCAGATTGTTCTAACTATAAGCTTCTACGAGCAGATCTGTCTCCAGAAATCTTGTCATTCTTAGAGGGACCTGACGACTTTATAGCATGTGAAGCATACGCGTACTTGCTCTCTTCTTCAATAGTTTCACATTAATTGGATCCGGAGTTTGCCATCTGGAGATTATCATTTGACCCTGTTGTTTTATCTATGGTATTCAGACCGCCAACGTATTCTGTTCCCCTGAGACTGTGATCCAAATTTTTTGTGGAAACGCACATGGGACTACCATTCAAATACATACATAAGAAATGCACATATTTAAATAGTTTATTTCTGTAAATGGATAAAAGGGTAATTCAAAACAAGATTTTGTAGCTCTTTTGGGGCATGTTCACCTGGAACGAACAAAATACAAGGGTGGAGGAGCAAATCTAAGCAACTGAACTAAGGGAAGATGCATATGGCCAAGTCAATACTTTTTAATAGATCAGTGTCCACAGTGGTTATTTTAACTGATCGTGCGATCAGTCCTTTAAAAGTAGCGCCGTTTCTTATTAATCAACCATAGACTATAGTTTATGAGAAAGTGTGAAAAATGATGACTGATGCAAATCTTTCATGACAAAAACACTCATTACGTCTGTTTTTCCTGGCGGATTTTTGCCGTGCTTACATTCAGCTAGCCCAATCCTTAGGTTGGGTTTACATATTGTCTTTAGTATTCACTCAGGGAAAGCTCCTGATGTATACGCTTAGCGTACCCATTGACCTATACTGGCAGACTGATGCATAGTTATTGCCTCCTTCTGACCAGTATACAATGTATACTACATCTTCCCATCCAGCTCCCCCCTGCTCAGCGGAGGCAACTGAAGCCTATGGGGAGTGGATGCCAGCCTCTGTTGAGTGGATATGCCTCACAGCGGGAGGGAGGATGCTGGTGATGTCAATGTCGATATAAGGAGATTGACCTTACTGACCTTACATACATTGGTAGCAGCCAATCATCGGCTTCTGCCGTTGTTCACTCCTCCTGCATTCAGGTGACATCCCACTGTGTAAGTTTACAGTGAGATATGTCTGTGCCATATGTTGTAAGGACAGAATCCCCCTGATGTGTCTAACGTATGGAAAATGCCATGTACTGTATGAAACCAGCCTTCGGTTGACAAGGAATCCAACTTCTGACCTATGAACCATTAAATCAATATTCACAGGAGTGTGAGACAGGAGAGTCTGCCTCTGGCATTACATACTTCAGTACTTATGGCTATGGTTTTGGAGCATGTTGCACTTAGTGTATTTTTATGACCCCTTTTTGCAATAACTTTAATGGAAAAAAAACAGGATACTAAAAATACAGCTTTTAAAATCCATGCTGAACATAAGCCATTATAGGAACATTTCCTTAAAGTATTTTAAAATCCAACAAAGGTTTTGTTCACACCCACAAATTCATTTCATCTCTCTAAGTGAGGCTTAACTTTTTAACGTCGTCCTCCTTTCTCTATTCTATATACAGAAACAATCACATATAATAATACCGTTTCTTCTTTGCTGCAATCTTTTTGACAGCAGCCAAAAGCATAGCCTATTGCATAGTGAATTACAACACATGCTATTACCTAAACTTGACATTAATAGTGTGCAGCAAATGACCAAGCTGTGTTCAGTTCAGCAGCAGGTGCTATTCCATTCTCATGGATGAAAGGGTAAGTATTTTTTATTAAGGGAAAACTAATGAAATGCTGATAAAATGCACAGAGACCACTTTTTCCCCAAAGCTTCCATTAGTGCCCTTTACTCTGTGATCACTAAATATACAGTATACATATGAAAACTATTCTGAAATTTGCATCTTAGTCATCTACAATCCAACATATTTTATTAAAGCTTATGGCATCAGCTACCTTCCTGTTCATTTCATACAGACTCTTAAACAATGGTCTATCAATCTGAATAGTCTAAAATCATTTCACACTGATATTAATGTAAAGCTATGCTGGACACACTAAACATATATCAAATATATGGTGTGAACTGTGCCTTAATTAGTAGTAATTGTCACTTTCCTGACACTAATAGCACTAAGGAACCTGCACTCCAAGTATGAACCTCTGCTTCCAAGCTCCAGTGGCAATAAGCTCACAGGGTGATTCATTGCTAACTTCCGTCATTTCCCGAAAGTTCCAACAAATTTATCTTGAAGACACTGGACTGTGACAGCTTATATATCAAGCAACCACAGTTGGTTTGATAAATAACTCACAAATAGAAATTGTGTTGTTTAAGAAGGGAGTTACATAGGTGTTTTGAAGAAAATGGACTTCTTAGCCAAATGTTTTTAGGTTAAAGAATTCTTCCTGAAAATATATCTTGGGGATTGACTGACAATTGTGTTTGCAGTGTAATTTGAGCATGGTGGCATCTGTTCATATCAGTTTTAGGCAACTCAAAATGAGGTGAAGACTCATTTTTCTCTGAATTGCATTGTTCTCGGTATTAGTTTACCACACACATAGAAATACAATTGCAGTAATTGCTTTCAGTGGAGACTGATTGGAGGATGATAAAAATTGGTCTCCTGGGCGGACTTCTGGACACCTGCTTTACATCCATCTAATTGCCATAGGAAGCAATACCAGACTCAGTCTATGGTTGTGGACATGCTCTGTGCATGGAGGGAGTAGATAAGCTATGATATCATGGTCAGTAGCGATCGGCCAATGGTGTTCCTTATATAGAGGTTGCTGACCAGGGAGGGGAATAGAGAATCTATGACATCATCTATTGTCAGTAGTCATGTAATGATGGGTCATTGTGGAGGATGGAGGGGTAAATAAACCGTGACATCATCTATTGCAGTGTCAGACTTGGGTGTAGTGGCCCACTAGATACAGTCAGCCTCCAGGAAGTCGCCAGTAGGAGGGGATGAAATTGATTCGTTTGGCAGGTATGTCCAGCAAAAAATACGCTTTACACAGCTTACACTGAAGTATGAGGAAGTTATGGGTATCAGGCTATGGCCATACAGTGAAACTTTTTATTTAAACATATTAAAAACTATATAAGTTTTTGGTATCCCCTTGATTGTTCTAACCCAAAATATGAAGGAGAGGTATCATTTGGACCTCATAGTGAAAGCCATAATTACAAAGCCGATAAGAAAATTGCACAATGGTGTTTTGTCAATTCTACTGCGTTTTGGATGGTTTTCCAGCTTTCCATTACATTGCATGGAATATTAAATACTGGCACTCTGATAACAAGCCCTCATACAGCTATGTAGATAGAAAAATAAAAAGAAGTTTTGGCTTTTGGAAGGAGGAGAACAATTAAATTATCCGTCTTTGGTGTTTCAGCTCCCCTTCCCTTTAGTACTGTACTTAATACTGCTTTTACAATAGATATATATGGATGCTACTTCCTGGGAAGAAATATGTCCTGTAAATCTATCCCTAGTGGATTTTCTGAGTGCTCATAAGCTGCTTACATTGTACTTGGTTGCTCTTTTTTTAATTTTTATTCCATGGACAGAGGATTTCTTTCCCATCTAGGATTAAGGCGGGGCAGGAATTCATGACTGGTACAATGTCTAGTGGGCAAACCTTTTATCGAGATATGGCGTGTATGGTAAAGGAAGACGAGCGGAATAACAAAAGCCATAATTATTTTTCCTAAGTAAAAGAGCCCTGAAGAAGAGTTGGTGGCTTAGTAGAAAGATGTCTTTCTTTCTCGCATATAAAATCATTGCTTGGAATTTCAATTGCTATTTTAAGAAACCTACATTACAAAGTACCGTAGGTTGATTTCTATCTGTCTGTCTGTGAGGTTATCTGTAATTTTCTGCATCTGTGTGCATGAGCAAATCACTGAGCAGCAGCCGCATTTGTATTGGGAGATATTTCTAAAAATGGGGGATGAGTTCCTGTGAAAGATTTTCATAACACTGCGGGGTCACTGGATGAAAAGTTTACTCTCGCTGTGTAATCTTCTGCTTGAGTAGTGATACCCGTCACTGCTCTGCAGCCTCCAACATCTCTGCGAGAATCAGACGTCTTTTAATACAGCCACAAGCCAAGAAGTATGTTTTCAATTTCTTCCTATTTCCCCTAGAAGTGGACAATAACAAGCATTTCCCAACGTAACAAACCTATGAAAAGTGTTACAAGTCCAGCATTTTACAATTGGAAACATAAAAAGTAAGTAGAAGCAATTTTGCAGGGACATTTTATTTTGCCTCATTGAAAGGGCATAAGTGCATTGTGCTTTGACTTGCAGGCCTTTTATTAATGCAATAATGTGGCGTTCCTTCTGCCATCAGTCAACAAAGGGTTGTTTTGCAATTTTCAACTTTACCCGATTGGTGGCTAAGTTTACACTAGTAAAATATTCCAAAACTTGTATCTATGGCATAAGTTATGCACAACTTTGGACACATCTCTTTTAACACAGCCTCACCCCTTTAATGCATAGGGTGACCAGTGTCCTTACTCACGAGGAATGTAAGAGAGTAGACTTGACAAAAAAAACGTACAATATTCTTCCAGGCCATGTTTCACTTTGCAGGTCATGTGACACATCCCCTTTATTCTTCAATACAGACTCAGAGACATAAAATGTATATGTTAAAATATCAATAAGTTCCATTTTAATACCAATACCGTTAAAAGAAATGAAATCTTTCTGTGAATAAAACCTTTTGTATCACCATATTCTCATCTGTAACTTTTTAAACTCTGGTGTATGGAGTTGTGTATGGTGTCATTTTCGTGGGTCCAGCCAACATTTTCAATGTTATTATTTTGGTATGAGAACACAATTTTAAATTTTTTTTTTTTGTTCTGAAAAATTGCAGTTACACTGTATCGAGAAATGTTTATGTGCCTTATAGGGAAAGCGATATAATAGGGTCATTCAAATGACATTCATCCCATAATTGGGTGTTAACATTAGTGACGTAAACTCACCTGTGCCCTCTTTTCAAGCTTTTGTTTCACTTTGCAATTGTCGTATGACTTGCCGTCTGCTGGCCATAGTAGTGAACTTTATACCCACAGTATACCAATAATTGGACTTGGGAACAAAGTACTATGTGTGTACAGATTAACAGTGAGGCTAGCAATGCACCCCTTAACTCTCTGCCGTATGGTAAGAACTGAACAGAAACCTAAGAAGTTGGCATAGGGATGCCCACACTAGAATATAGTGACCTGGTAACTTTTTATTTCCATTTTTAAAGGAAATGTTTAAGAATTCTTTTTAATATATCTTATTGTTTCCTACTAGAAGGAGCTCCAGCTGTATGCTGTGTAAATGAATACATTTATGATTTGTAAAGCGCTACGGAATTTGATGGCGCTATATAAATAAAGATTATTATTATTATATTATTATAATACAGAACACAGCTCATAGGGAGTATGGCTAGTCTATCTCCCATGCTGAATCACTCACCAGTGACTTCAAAATGAATGGGAGAAGAGCCAGAGACCTGCTCAGACCTGATACCATGATCCATGCACAGGGCTGTCAACTGTATCTGTTCTAGTCTGCAGCAATTAGATCAGTACTTTGCAATGTACCCACTACTTTTTATCACCCCTCTCCAATCATGCCAACATCAAATGGAATTTTCCTAATTCAAATTATCTGTTGTTATGTGCCCTGCATTGATAGACTACATATATGATATTCATCTACCAGACAACAATGATCAATAGGAATAAATATATATATTAAATATAAATATTCTAGTATTTTTCATATGTCCTGAAATTAAGAATAAAAGATAAAAAATACTATAATTGTGATTTTTAAAATGAACAATAAAAACATTATATTTGGTGACCCATTCACTTTGAATGTCAAAGAAAATTCTGCACAGTCTTGAAGTGAAATATACGTGTTTATTGATCTTGGTGCAGCCAATAAAGTTTGACAAAGGCAATAAATCTGCCAAAATGTCACACAAACGCTTATAGGAAAAGAGGAGGTCGGGTTCACCTTTGGATGAAGCGCTATATGAAATGCACATTCGTGCCTTATGAATCGCGCTGTTGCATACGTGATTCATATGGCACCAACATGTATTTCATGTAGCACTTCATCCAAAGGTGAACCTGACCTCCTCTTTTCCTATAAGCGGCACCTATTTGACAAATGTAATAAATCTGCCGAAATGTTACACAAGCTTTATTGGCCGCATAAAGGTCAATAAACCTGTATATTTTGCTTCAAGAGTGCATATGGGGTAGGAACACTACTGATTGGGAGTGCATGTACAGGACTAATATTAATACCTAAATTTTCTCTGTTTAAGACTGTCAAAATATACAAAATTTTCTAAAGGATATGCATTTTCTAAAATTGATATCATTTTACTCCAGTGCCCTTACATGTAACACTATACAGGCAATCCCTGGGTTACATACAAGATAGGGTCCGTTTGTTCTTAAGTTGAATTTGTATGTAAGTCAAAACTGTATATTTTATAATTTTAGTTCCAGACGAAAAAAAATTTTGGCCCCAGTGACAATCATTTTTTGCTGTAATGGGACCAAGGATTATCAATAAAGCTTCATTACAGACACTTTACAGCTCATTATTTCAGCCTGGGACTATAGTAAAGCATCCAGAGAACTTCACCAGAGGTCACAGTGGGCAGAGGGGTCCGTCTGTATCTAGGGGTTGTCTGTAAGTCAGGTGTCCTTAAGTAGGGGACCGCCTGTGCTCCATATCCTGGATTGGTCAAAGCTTCAAACTACAATCAGGGAATTGTGCAACAATTTTACTTTGGTTTTGCCAATATATAATATAGTTAAAGTTCAAAATATTTGACAATATGTCAGCAGTTTTCACAATAGTGAATGTTAAATAATAGCACACACAGAATTCACTGTCATGTTTTATATGTCACTAGCGCCAGGCAACATTTATATATACTACAAGCCTTTGGGAAATACAAATCTTGCCTAATAAACATATGTAATGTGTGTGTGGGTGTAATATATATATTAGTATAGTATCAGGTCAAAAATCATATTACACTATATCCCTTAACTAGATATAATCTTAATCAGTTTTTTTTTCAAATTTTTTTTATTATGGGCTAAATTTGTATCCCCTTTTTTGTACAGATTTTTGGGAAACCATATTTGTCAGCTGCAGTCATCAACAAATGAAGATATGCTTTGCAGTACCTATTGGTCAACAGTAGCCCGGAGAATGACCAATTGACATATGTCCTCAGGTTTCCATACATGATGAAAATCTGCCAATTTTGACAGATTTGGAGGATCGTTTCCTGTGTGTGTGTGTGGGGAGGGGGCTTTTTGGGATTTTGATGAAATTAAATATTATGTAAAATATTGAAAATGGGTTGTCTGGCCCCATACACATTTTTATACTGAAATATTAAATGTACTATAGGTCATCAGTATTGAGTTGATGGGGGATCGACATCATGACCTTCAACATTTGCTCTATCCTGTATATATGCACATAAATTATTTTTCCCTATAAGAGGTTTTCCCACAATCCAAAGGTGTCTGATTTCTCAGTGTTAGACCAGGGCCCACGCCAGCACTGGGCATACCAGGGCAAGTCCACATAAGGCTGTACATAAGGAATCCATGGGGGTGATGGGATCTTTTTATAAAATAACAATGATGGGCTGATGGATAAACTAGGGAATATTTTGGGGAACAGGAGACTGTTTTTGAGTATCTGAATGTTTAATGCAGCCACGTGAGATCACTGCAAAGGGGCCTACTGAAGCTGTGTCCCCCGGGGGCCTGCTGAAACCTGGAGCCGACCCTGTATTGGACCATTGGAATCCCTTCCAATGACAAGCAGAGCAAAGCTGTATTCCATGAGTGAAGCACCATCTACATTCTTACTATCAGTGGGGGTCCCAGCAAGATACCTTAAAGCTTAGTAAGCTGAAACTTGTAGCTCATTAGCACCCATGTGTATGTTGTAATTTTATTATTTAGTTTTCCCTCGTTGTTCCAGATGGCAATTGACAAGCGCTAATACCAGTCTGACCAATTGGGACCCTCCTATACTTATCACCTGTTTTGTCGATTGTGGATCTTTAAGGATTGTCACCCAATGTTTTACAGACAATGAATAAAGAAATGGTATACAATAGGTGTGCAGGACATAAAATGTAATATTAATCATTCAGATTAATCCATTTTTACAAATAAAAAATATCATGATAACTTCAGTCAATGGCGCCAGAGCAGCACTTTTACTGCTCTGTATCTGGGGATTTACCACGACACAGAAAAAGATAGTCCAGGACGTGACAATGTGATATATTTTATCTGGGGCTCCTGTTTACAGCAGATCAGACAGATTCTGTCACAGTGGTGTCTAAAATATAGGATAGACAACATAAAATGATATATTTGTATTAGGCGACTTGAGGTTTTGAGGTCTGTGGCACGTGATTCATTGACCTGGCACATCCAAGCCCTGACAAATTACATCCCATGTGCGTAAATTGTGCCTTGACCACAGGAGTTTTACTACTCATATTTCCCATTGAACAGAATTTTCCTTGAAGCTTATATATGGGCTTTGCTTATCACAAAAAGTCACTTCTAACTCCATAATGGGATCAGTAGGCTAAACTTAGTAACCATTTTTATGAAGATTAGGAATTCCATTACATATTTGGGGCCATTATAGTACAAATGCCATGCAGCTGCATCTTCTAGTTTTGTAGCTGGGGATTTGAGACAGTCATATCTTCAGAATACAGTATTACACCACATCTCCTGACTAATAGTCATAATAGTGAATTAAACATAGAATATAAAATGTTTTAAAGATAAGGTCTTTTAATAGATTTAATACAAAACACCATGACATACATACATGGGTATCTAGACCCTCATCATATTATTAGACACTTTCTATATAAATACATATTCCCATACGGTCTTACAGTTTCTACTATTTAACACTTACATTCCTGTGAAAATTCTACAGATAGTAGAATAAGTGCAATTTGTCTTAGTCATCCAACATTTTTATTGGCTGTATTGACTTGCTGTGTAATTGGACTATCTATCTAGATTTGACGCACTTTCCTATCTAAAGCAACAACCAGGGAACCAAGTGAGAGCAGTGTATTAAAACAATCCATACAAGTGAAAGTACAAATGCTGGGAAATAAGTTTTCTCATGAGATGAAGTGCACAGGTAGAAGTAATAATGGTGAAAGCATTGAGCTTGTAAATTTGTATTGGTCCCAGAACCTTGGCATCAGTTAATTGTTAGAGAGAAATAGTATTTCCTTATGGGGCTGAAGCAGCAAAATCAAGAGTCTGATGGTACGAGGCATATTCCCAGATGGATAGTACAACTGTATAAATCTCATCTGCAGGCTGTCCCCAATTATCTATAGCTGTCACTAGAGATCACTGGTCAGCTTTTTCGGAGTCTACAGCCATTTTATGCCATGCTATTCATGTGGGACCTGAACCTAGAAGCTACAGGACAATGTATGTTTCCAATGGTTCTTTTACTCAAATTGATTTGTCTTGAAATAAGAGAGTCAGAAAATCAGGATGGGTATGGGATGCTTTTGGGCAAATGCTGCATTCAGATGTTGGAATTTTCTCCAGGGATTATTGTTGTCATTCTATGAAATCTAGGGCAAAATGTATCCAGTACTGGCACATTGTCCACCAGCCCTTGATGTACCCAACCCTTTTGTCCCACTGGATATATCAAGAGGCTCCAGCCTCTTAGTATATCTGGCGCTTGACCATGCAGCCAGGTAATTGCGCTATAATCTGCACCAGGAGCAGGCTCAGGGTGGGGACACTGACTTACTTTGCAACCTAGCACAGCCCTCTCTAAACCCACTTGGCATATGGGTGACCTAAGGGAGCAAATAGTTGCAATTCCTTGATAAATCCCCCCCCCCCCTTCCCAATAGGGTTTTAGTATTTTTTTTGCATGACTTACGTTTGCCCATTAAAGGTGGGAAACGCTATGATATATTCTTTATTACCAACATCTTGTTCTGGACCATGAGCAGCAGTAAATTGAAGTTAATTAGTAGTAAATTGAATTTAACTGATAGTTAAATGCTATATTTTAAGTCCTAGTAGTATTTTTTTTAATATTGTTTTTATTATTTTAAACACTACAGTGTCAATACAAACATACAAAACTGTTCTGGTTTCCGACAACAATGGAGCATTGGGTTCTTATGAGACATATGGCATTATACAGTTTAATTAAGTTGTTATTGAATTTGTACAGGAGTTTGTTCTGCAATAATGCAGATTGTAAAATTCTTTCAGAAGCCATCTTCTAATTATTTGGAAGCTACAGTCCACTATACAGTTAAACTTTTAAATGGCTTAATAGGAATTTACAATTGAGGGTCTATACTTGGCCATAAATATCAGATTGTTGGGGGCCTGGCACTCGACATCTCCATTGACCATCTGGTGAAATGTGACCAATCTTCATATAACCAGGCACAGCAATATACATTTTAAAGTAACTGTTCCTGATAAATTCAAGTGAGTGGGGTTGTGCTGAGTGCATAAGTGAACTAAAGTAAGCTGAACTGCCAGATTCAGCCACTACAAGGTGGAATATGATGTTCTTTTAAATAATAATTTGGGCACAGTTCATCTGGCACTGCAGCCCCTTCTTACAGTGTTGCTGATGCAGAAACCAAACACTGGAGAATTACAGTGATGCTCTGTGTAGGATTCTAAGTCCAGTTCACACTATATACAAAGCATTATATACAAAGCATTTTTCAATAGAAAACTGTTTGTGGTGAAGGTTAAAACACGGAAAAGAGTCCCTTGTAAATAAAGCTTTAATAATCCCACTAGGGGAAATTATTTGTCACAGTTACAACAAACACAGTACATTCAACAAACAATTAATAATAATCACAACCAAAACAATAAACAGAGAAAATGCAACATATCTAAAAATACTACAACAAAGCAAATCATTGTGTAGCATTTTGGTAAATCCAAAACCTTTATCAAGCTAGATCTGTATGAGTAATAGATGAAACTTGAGTGTGGTGAGGCATGTGGTTTTCTGAAGTTTGATGCCCACCAATCTAAAATAAGGATAGACTCGGTTGTAAAATCCTGGAATACCCTTTACTTAAGAGTTGTAAAGGTTGTCTTGCAACAGGGCCTCCTTTCGCTTCGACTTTCGTTAGGGAAGATATTGAAGTTTACAGGAAATTTTATTAGCTCATTCAATTTGAAGCTGGAAATTCCGCAGGATGATCCATGCATCTGATGTCAGATTCTGTTTTTCACATTTGATTTCCATGGATTAGTAGCAGAAAACCTTTTGCTGCTGTGTATTTTTAATATGATAAAATCTTCAGAAAGATATTAGTGTTAGAAGCATCATGGAGAAGTGCCTGACAGCCTCTTAGGCTTCTGTTCTTATTTTCCAGCATCTATTACAAAAATAAAAGCTTGGTTTTGATTGGTTGCTGTGGAAACAATGCATCATCTTTGATTCAATTTTGACGCACGAAGTTGAATGTGTGTTCCGTTTCAGTGGCCTAAAATAGACCACCATGCTAAAGAAAGAAGGCAAGCCTAAAGAGACCACCTGGAGTGAGATTACACAAATACCACCAAATATTCACCAAATATGCAGTGCTTATCCCGTCTCTAAATGCCTTGGGCTTGGGTTTCACTGCAGAACCACGTTCTGCATTAGCAGCCGAAGATCAGAAATTTAGGACGTCACACGTATTAAATGCCAAGCACTACAAACAACCTTGAGATGCCTCACTTAGTGAAAGCCCATGGGGTGTGAGGATGAGCGCAGATTAATATTCAGATACAGTGTGCATTTTTATTTTGTGCCAGATTGGCCCGCGGCACGGTGATGACAAATGTGTTTGCCAGCACTGATTATATTCAAATTAGAAACAATGTTTATTTGGACCGTTGTCTGCATATTCCACACTTATAAAAGGGTGAGAGTAGAGGAGAACTCTCCTGGCATGTAGTATTACGCTACCTGTCACATGATTTACTAATCTGCCTGGAATGAAACAATGCGATGTCTTCAGGAAATGTCAACAAAACTAGAAGTGTTAGAAAACTGTACACCGACTGTGGTATGTGTACTGGAAATTACGGGTCTAAACTACTAAAAGAAAAAATAATGGCAACCTGAGAATAGACCTATTATAGGTATATTCACAGAATAGTCAATTCACAAGAATGGGGGTCATTTGTAACTTACTTTGGCTCTTGTAGTGGCAATCCTTCATTGAAGCTGCTGCTTTATTTACCTCTATAGAACTGCTCCGTGGTGTATAATAGCCAGAGCTGGGAGAAGCTCTGGAGGCGCCCCCGGAGCACTTGCAATTGATTTAAATAAATATATGTCAATTTTTACAAAAATTACTGGAGCACAGCTTCTAATAAACGTATAGGTTTTTAATAACCCTGCTGGGAGCTGCCTAGCAGTGTTAATGGTAAATATAGCCCTATGGCTGTTGTAAATTCCCTTTAATGGGGGGGATTTATCAAATGCTTTGGCACCATGCACCTGCCTAATCTCCGCCTCTGTGCCGCACCAGATACATCAGGAGGTGCCAGCCTAACAACATATACGGTGGGTGGCTGCACTGCAAGACAATTCTACGCTAGCTACAACCAATGTCTGAACAGATCCACGCCATCCACCTAGCACCGCCCCCTTCATGTCCACATGGTGTGGAGGTGGCGTAAGGGGGGGAAATTATCTCAATTTCTGGCAGTTTGCATGAAAATGTCATTATTTCAAGGTTTACACAACAGAAAACTGGCTTTTAAGTCTAGATAAATCTCCCCAAATGAATGTTACGATAGTTGTGTAGAATGAGTGTTGCCTGGCTGTTATTTATAGGGTCTAGAAGGATAACCCTATAGACTATATCAAGAAGATTCTGTTCCCTAAAGTTTGTTGATTGTTTACTGTAAATAAAAATGCATAGCTTTGTCACTTTCTCACCTTAAACATGTTTTGAATGTTAGTACAAGGGTTCTTTTGTGGGCTTCCGTTTGTAAAGCAAGGCATCAGTATGCTGTTAAGACGTGTAGTTACACTTAGTGTGGAGAGATGCCCTTTCTTTTCTCCTTCCACAATATTGGTTTAGGCTATCTGGCAAGTTGGGTTTTCTAAATCACCATCTCAGCTCTAATTGCATACCTTAAATTACAACTTTAAAGTATAAAAGCTAACTCTGCACTAAGCAAAAATAAGCAATTCTCTAATTTACTCTAATTAGCCATCTTCATGTGTTTACAATACAATACAACTTCATTAATCCATTGTAAGAAATTGCTTAATTGTTTTGGCAACGAACTGAGGTTTTACCATGCCCCCCAGGCTAATCTCCATTTGCCATGCTTCCTGGTAACCATGGGAACAATATAGAAAAGCTAGAGATGACAGGAGGCTGGTTAGGAGGGGCTGTAGGACCTTTAGTGACCTGCTTCAGGTCCTCCAATTACAAACCTGCTGTCCTGCATCATTTGAAAGTCCTTAGCGTCTAAGTGTCACAAGCATCTGACTCATCACATGCTTCAGATTGGCGAATTACAAACCTGCTGTACTATTTCGGCTTCAATGCCCTGAGCTGATGTCACAACCTGGAAGTGCCGACCCACATCAGAAATGGCTGAATCTGATTTATAAGAAATAATGTTAAATATACCAGATAGGAAGAAGTCAGCAGCCTGATACAGGTATTGTTGTCAAAGTCTCTCTCCAGCTATGCTAAAACTATTTTTTGTCAGTAACTTTACAGTTCATATAGATCAAAAGATCAATAAGAAGAGCCTGTATGTGTACATACCAGGTAAAAACACCAATTTTCCACAATGATGCTTTTCACTATTGTCAATCTGTGAAATAATTAATAGTTGGGCCATTGTTGTGTGCTACTAGCCTTAGACTTTATTAATTCAAATGATCCCCTTTATCTGTTCTATAGTGGGTCAGTCTGCTTGAATTCAAAAATTCTTTTCTGGCCTGAGTTTTGATCTTCTTTTTCCTGGTGATTTTTTTTTAAATCTGCTTTTGCTTCATTACCTTATTCTTTATTTTTCTTTAGTTCCTATACTATTATTTTAAGATGTATTCATTGTTACTTTTATGCATTTTCCCTCATTTTGCTCATTGATGGATTTGTGTTGTTCCATTGACAACGGCTTTAGGTACCAGGTAGCTCAATCAGATCTACCCAATTACTTTTTTGTGGAGATGGTGATGGCTTCTGTTGCCAAGTGATCTTTTCTCTGTAAGCTCTTTCCTGCAACATAGCTGAAACATTTATATGTGAAGTCGGAGAATCGGGTATCACGAATATCACGTCTCTCGTGGCCAATGTATATTTTTGTAAACTGCTTTAAAAAAAAAAAGCCACCAACAAATGCAAACATAAGTATCCATTGATCTAAAATAAAAACATACTGAAAAGTACAACAAAATGAACAGGACTCTTCTCTTCTACTGGGCTCCTGGGAAAGAAGTTTCATTCTTTTATCAATATTCTCATTTCATCCTCATAGCTGTTGTATGGAAGTACCATAAAATACATGGTGCAGAAAAAAGCAACAAAGATGACGAATATTGTCCCCTCTCAATGGAAGTGAATGTATCTAACAAGTTAATATCCATTTAGACAAATTATTTTTATTAATATTTTAAAGATCTAAATGAATGTAGGATTTTGTCTTTGTACATTCCGACCTTGGGTATTTGTATTGTAGACATTTCTTCACATTCTTCCATCATGCCCGGAACATTTTGCTTTGTAATACATTGTATTCAGTCTAAACACATTCACGTAAGTATTTGCTTTATTTAATTGAAAAAAGTGCACAAATTTGCGCCTCCGAAAACTGGATGTCTTAATGACGACAGGAAGACGATAGGCCTTTTGGCATGTTGCTGATGACTGTGGAGATGATTTTGTTAACTAATGCTTATTTTTATATGGGTTTAAAGAAAAGGCCCACGCTTTATGTACCGCCTGAGGATACAGCTCTGCCCTTATACGCGAGTTCATGTAAGATAATAGGAGATGAACAAATGTGTGCTGTTTAGCAAGATGCTAGAACATTGAGCCAATTGAAGTATTTTTATTTATTTCACAGATTTGCTTCCTTTTTGGTACTAATGATGGATGCTGAGTACATTTTATTTTTTGTTTCCTTTCTTTCTGTTCCTAGCAGTTGATTTTTCTTATACCTTTGCTCTAACAGGTTAGTACACTACCACAATCACATGGAGAGCCTTTAATCTATTAGGTACTCACATTTTATATAGTGTTGCAAGGCATGCTGTTTCTTCTTTTAGGCTGAACATAACAAGGCTTTTAGTAAAAGGTCTGACAGCTACACTACTCAACTACAAAAATACCAATTGTGTCTCCAGCTATCCAGTTCTAATGAATATGTCCTGTACCACAGGAGAACAGAACTACCAGTACGTTGTAAAATGATAGGTAGCTATGATTTAGTAGCAAGGGCTTAAATAGGAAAGCGAGGACCCCATAGCAGACTTCTGAATGGGGGTCCCTCTACCCCCTCATAAAATAAACATATTTGTACACACATTTATACATATGTACACACACTCACTTACATAGATCTGTCCCAGTAGCTGCAACCACATGCGGGAAGTACATGGCATGAATAAGAGAAGAGAGATCCCTAGTCCTGTTAATATGTGTCAGGTCAGATGTTTTGGGCCCCCTGACACTGTGGGCCCCATATGAGCTGCAAGGCTGCTACCGCATAAGGCATTAGTTAGGACATGGTGTGTCAAGAATGCATGTTCTAGTTTCATAACCTAAGCTGGCAAACAGGTGGCCCTTGAATCAGTCCGTTAATTTTGGCCCTGTGGAAGGAGACACAGGATAGAAGATGACCGCTGGTCACATGTCCACATCACATGTCCTGCACCTGCCTGGGCAGGTCATGTGATTACCACTATATTTGGCTGTAGTCGGTTGGTTGTAGTGCATCCAGTATGGCCAGAAGTGTTGTGGTGAGACGTTATCTCAGTGAGATAATGTGCAGTGATGGCAGTTACACATATCATTACTATGGTAACAGAGCAGGACAGTCTGTTACATCATCACTGAGAGCAGAGGGAGGAGGAGCTACTGAGAACTGAAGGATCATGAGACTTGCAGTTTCCAGTGTCGGCCATCTTGGTGATAACTCTGTCTACATTAGAAAACACATGTAATTTTGTGAATAATAAAAGTAAACTATTTAAGCAAACTAAATAAAGTGTTAAAGTGCAAATGCTATGTTCTGACCCTTGGTCAGCAGCAGATGCTTATAAAGCTCCTATTTGGCAGTTCTTAGGAGCGTGCATACTGTGAATTTGGGGATTGTTGCTCCATCTCACAAATGAATGCATTCTTCCTTCAATTTATCGCTTAAAAGTTGACTACCATTAAAGTTTATCTTACAGCGGCTTCTACGCGATGCAAGCAATTACAGAGTGCAGCCTTTTCACTCTCAGCAACCCTTCATGTCAAGTGATTGCTCAGTCATTTTCCAACAGAAGGCAGCAGCTCTTTTTCCATGTTTATATCAAGGTATTCATTATATACAGTCAACTTTTTACCTTCTCAGGAAATGTAAGGGTAAATGGAGTAATTCAGCCTCTACTTTAGAATGTCTTTTATTTGCCTACGGCCCATACTTTTCTCTTAGTCTGTGCAGAGTTCTGTATTTTCCAGTGTTCTAGCTGAGATATTAATAAAAGCTGCCTGCACCGCATTTATATTGATTAATTCACACGTTGCACTTGTATTCTGAAACAAATTACATGCGTGTGGGGTGAAACTCCTCCCCCAACGGATATGCATGTTGACCAAAATGCTTGTGCTTGGTAAATAGCAACATGAATTTTACCTTAATAAAAGGCAACACATGTGTTGTTACTTACTGAACATTAAGTGTTTTGGTCAAAATGCAAATGCATTCTGGAGTCCATGAGTTCCAACTCTGGCAATGTGTTTCTTCCATATGCATTCCAAGCACGACACGGGAGCCTGGCCTAAGGCAGTGGTGGAGAACCTTTTGGCACAGGTTGAAAAAGTGGCAGTCAGCACTCCTGTTGGGCACACTGGCCGTTGCCCCAGGAGAGAGACCACCAGACAGGAATCAAGAATGTGCCACGCTCAGTGGTATTTTAAAGCAAGACATCCTGAGCTGCCTGGGACTGCAGGAAGAGGCGTAATAAGATGCAGACTGAGTTGGATTGTTATTAGGGCTATTGGAGCACCTGCTCTGGGACCCACATGGGTTCTTTGGAGGGAAGCTTGATTGGTGATCAGATTTTTCCCTTCTTTCTTTCAATGGTATTGATGTCCTTAGAAGAGCAGTGAGATATTTCCTCATAGTGAACATCTCTTAGTGAAATTAATCTATTGTGATTTATAGACACAACCTTCTAGACTATTACTGTGTTAATCCTATAGACTTTAATTTTTTGACACTCTTGTACCAATCTACATTATATTATAAATCCCTGTTCCTCCACTTTTAGAAACCACATCTCTTTATAATGACTTTCCCTGTCCTCAGTCCTATAAATTATTAATCTTGATGGTAACAGCCCTTCATAAAAAGACTTCCCTTTGCCCCCACAAATAAACCCCACTAAACTATGTTTTCCCACACCTATATAGCATAAACCCCATTCCTCCACCACTGGCACCCTTGGCTACCTCCCATGATTTATGATAAACTTTCTGTCTGCTGCAGCAATTTATGCACACATTAGGAACATTGCACATATATGGACCATTATGTTGATCGGGAGATGCACCTTCCCCAGCTTTCAGGGGGGAGAAATCAAACAGGGAGGATGTGTCCCACTGCATGAGCATACATTGGGATACATTGTTATCCTATGTTGTAAGGACATTTTGGGAATCCTCCTGATGTTTCCTTACAATGGAGGGCTGAAAACATGATGTAACTAGACGCCCTTTAACCCTATTGACCCTTAAGTGCTCAATGGCAAATACAGCCCTGTGTACATTGTATATACTGCAATCCATAACATATTTTTCATTGCATTAAGCAAAACCACTAATGCATATGATCATTTTAAGCAAACAGTACATTATATAAAACCGCACTTAACTTGCCTCCACTTGATAGTTTTCCACAACACTTCTAAAACATTTTCCTTCGGTCCTTCGAATACAGTGTCCATGTTTTTCCTATCCCTTATGTGACAATCCCAGCATATTACCAGTCTGTAATTAGCTGGATATCTCCTACAGCTTCCATGCTTGATCTTCCTTAATAAATTAGTTCTTGTGAAATTCCTGCTATTCTTTAATCACTGACACAGGTTCCAGCTTTGTCAGCTCTGTTTGCTGTAGAACATAGTAATGTTGGGTAATGGGTTTGTGGGTAGATTAGACAGTGGCAGCTGGCTTGGAAGTATTGTGAGGGCTAACATGGGGAAGAATATCTATGTATGAATCTGTAATTCTAATTAAATCATAATATATTAGATTTCTCCTGCTGAGATTTATGACAATCATGACAAGACTGAGATGAAAATAGAAGGCACTCAAATAAAGCACAAGTACTACTCCAACCCTTATCTATCAAAATCTGAATATCTACAGCATGTACTTGCTAACATGTAAGTGGCTGGTACATAATGTCCTCATACGCTGTGTGTAACATATTCTTTCTCAGGATGATTCTTTCCATTTCCGTGCTTCAGTTTTCCATAATCAAAATGATGGTTACCTCTGCAATACGAGGCACTAGGAATCATGTGCTAAGATTGAATTACTTTTATTGACATAACTGATATTTATGAGATCCCTGCAGCCTTCAGAGAAATCCTTCTGATGTAAGGAATCCAAAGCCTGTGCCGGGCAGAACGATTTCCATTTTTATAGTAAAATCATCTGGTAGTTATCCATTTCTGATATCAGTTGGTAGAGAATAACTGGCAATTGGCAGATGCATTTGGTAAATCCTACTTTTTGTGAAATGATCTGAGGTTTCAATATCATGGTATTGAGTAGATTTAGATTTATTATACTTGTATTACACCCAGGCTTAAAAACCTTTTTTTATTACTGTATCTATGGATAATGTAGTAAGCCTATAATGGACTATCATGTTTATTTATTCATGCTATTAGAAAACAAGGCACATGGGCCCACATTAGTATTGAAAACTGTACTATATGCAGAGTGCGGCAGATTATGGAATAGTCTTCATTAATCTGGCGCACCTTTAACATAGAGTGTGCGATAAAGTTCTGTCGAGTAGCAGTAATAAATGGAGTGCACGGTGCACAGTCTGACTGCACAGGAATGCCCCTTTGGCTGTATCATGCACTGTACATGGGGAAGGAGTGGGTGTGGCAGGCAACCTCGGCCAGCCGGAAGTGGTACTTCGCACCACTTCCGTGCCCCTCCTTGCATGGCTGGAAGTGATGGTGACGTGGCACACCAGGAGGGACCACAGAGGTAAGTAAATGTTTATTTTTTTAAACGGTCCCCTCCCGGTCACATATAATTTTTTTCAGATTTCATACAACTCCTTTAATAAATGTGGGCCATTCTGAGGCTCCATGGACATGTCCGCTTGAGCAGACATGTGCCACGAGCTGCAAGTTGGCTGGAGAAGCAGTGGGTGAACTGCCATTTTTGCGGCAAGCTCACGGATGTGAGGATGTGTGCATGAATCCTAAGAAAGGAATTCATGATCCTGCTGCCTCTTGTGGCCCGAAACCATTATGGTGCATTCAGGGCGAGGCTCCTTTTCCAGTAAAACGCATGCAATTGGTAAACAGAAGCAAGTACCCCTAGTACACAATGAAAATGCCAGCTGTTTGTTGCCGGGCATCATTTTGAAACACAAAGTCAAGTACCACATGTGAGCACACCCTCAGATGCGCTTTGTCCATGGATTTGCCACACCGCATGTTTGGGAAGTCTGAAGCATAATACTATAATAGTGTAGTCTTTGGAATTTATACACACATCACAGATTTATCATCTGCAGCAAGTCAGAATCTGGACAAGTAAATATAATTTCAAAAATTAGATTTTTATTAAAAGAACATTCTGAAGGATATTCAATATTCATTTTATCAACATCAATGTTATTGTCTTGGAGTAAAGATAAGCTTTGCAATGATTTATCTCTATTCCTTTTATTAGGGGCTCAGCTGCTTCCTTTACCACACTTTACCCTGCAATTCTACATTTTCAGACTAGTTATATCTTCAATTTTACCTCAGTCTGGCTCAGAGGGAAGAAATATAAAATGGTCAGATACTTCACCAGGAAGAATAAAAATATAATGATTAAAAAAGCATACTGAGAAGGAGTAGAAGGCACCATGATGTCCACTTTGAATACTTTGTCAGAATATTTTTATCTGCACTTGTGGTGCACTCCCCCCCGCCCCTCTCCATAGGAATATACAGAGCACGGCGCCATATTCTTTAGAAAGATAGGACATGTACCGTACCACTCCCGTTGGGCGCCATGAGTCCATAGCGATGTATGGGGGGGGGTATATCGGCCGTTTATATCCGTCCACCATATATATGTCCCCCATACTTTCGAGTGCAAAAGCCCAAGGGTGAAATTATGTGTGCTATTTTTCTTCGTTCAAACCAAAATGGTGTCAAATGTAAGGGGAATAAATACTATTCTCATTCTTTTGTATTCACTTTGGTTTGAAAATAAATAAATAATATAAAATTACTATTAAGATGATGAGTTATTGATTACACAAGGGCTGTATAAATTGCCCCCTTTGCTTATTTTGCTCAGTGAGGAGAGTAAAGCTACAAATTTGATAAGGTCTTTATCCAGGGAAGAGGGTGGAAGGTATATAGTAGAGCTGATAGTATGTAATGGCTGTGATACCAGAGGGTAGAATGTAATGTGTAAAATGCATCTTATGAATCTCATCATCTCTGATCTGTCTCATCTCTTTCTATGTGTCAGATACTAGTAGAATGTTCAGAAGCTAAATGAAAGTATATAAACCCTCTACCCTGATAATCTAACCACATTGTCAGCACACAGCATCTCATAGCACAGAGGGATCATACTGGGGCACATTTACTTACCGGGTCACTGGAGTTCACAGAAAGTGTATTGTCCGACTATAATGCACTGTGTCGCGATTCACTAAGATTGTATGTCAGATTTACTGAATGTGTTGCTTCCCCACTCAGGTCCGACAGAGTTCACCATCTTTTTAGTAGTGCATCTAAGTGCATGGGCATGCGACACAATTCGAAAGTTCAATCCCGTGCTCGGTCCGAATCGGTCGGAGCGTCCGAAGGCACGTCCTCTAATAGTTGCATGGAAGCCAGCACAGCTGCACCACAAAAAGGGTTGAGTGTGACACAATCGCGTTGCCCTCACTACTTGAATACCTGTGCAAACCATTTTAACATTGGAGAACGGGCAGAGTCCGACTAAAGTGCGTCACAAAGAGGCTCAGAGCCCTTAGTAAATGTGCCCCAAAGGTTCTGCTTAGAGAGGCCCCGCCCACACTCTGGAATCTTACACTGACCATCATTGAGTGATCGGAGCTAAAATAGCAATAAAACTGAGTAAAATTGTAAATAAAGGGTTAAAAATTAACTTTATTGTGTAAACATCACGGGGGTTGAAATTTGAGAATTTTCTTTCATGGGCAAATCCACAGTATTGTTGTTGTGTTTTATAAAATAGTTATAACTTTTAAAAACCTCTTCAATGGCAGAATAGATTTATCTATTTATCTATCATAAAAAAATTCCAGTGTGTTGTTATATAGTGTTTTATCACAAAAAGGACAAACATGAAAGAAAGCTTTTTTTGTAATCTCTTTTCCTAAGCACTGATCTGTTTAACAAATCTACCACTTTCCCTCTTAGCACCTCTTCACACAATGTACCTAAAATACCTTCCTGATACATACGCACTTTGTCTCTCAGTATTCCCTCGCTATACAATGTTTTATAAGCCAGGTAGGCTATCCCACTCCTGCTGTTTCTATGTCCCAGCTCTGGTATTTATGCTGTGTGTCACAATAATGTACTATAAAATAGTGCACACAGATTATAAAACTACTATGATTACAGCGCAGCAAAAGTACAGAAAAGCTCCAAGCTGACAAGATGAGAGGAAAGTTTCTTATAATAATGCATTATCACTCAATACATTTTATTTTGAGAAGTGAAAATAACCGGAAAAGACACACGTCTATGACAGTAAAGATTCTCTGCAAAAACATATTTATTTTGGACCGATTATCTTTTTACTGATGACAAATATTTGTTCAAATCCGGTTTTGATAAAAACAGTAGCTTTCCAAGCAATTTTCTTTCACCACTAAACCATACTGGAAACCATTGGCTGCCTTATAATTTACTGGTACTAATTCCTATTATCCTTGTTTTTTCCTTGTTTTTATGTTTTTACTTCTGCTGTATATTTATAATCGGCTAAAGGGGAATTGATGAGAAGTTTTGACCAATTTTTAAACCCGTAGACAGTATATGGTAGAAGCCAAAGTTGTGTAACCTTTTGAAGGTTTTAGTGGCAGCTTGACTGAGAAAAATGTATTTATATTCCAAGACTGTAGCTAGACTTGAAGCATGCCTTCAGTAAGAACTATACACATAAGATGATGGCTCATTAGCCTGTATTGTTGTCTCAACAGATTATGGTCTTGAGTTTGGATCTGACAAAAGGCAAAATCGGAATGTTTGTTACTTAAGAAATTTTCATCCCGCATTTCCATTTGACCTTCTCCCAAAGAGGAAGCTCCCATTTCCTTCTTCTTTCCCTGGATGTCTTTAGTGCCATTGCTCTTTTTTTCTTGTGTGTTTTTTTTTTTTTTTTTTTACTTTTTGTACTGTTGGGTGAAAAATGTCCAATGGATAGTAAATAATCATAATAGTTTGCTTATCTGAGAAGGTCCATACGGCTAAAAGTGATCTAACACTAATCAAAAAAAAATGTTTCTCTGGAAATATCAGAGAATTCGGTATTAAAGAGGTGTGGAATGACAATTCACTTATTAAAGGTTATTCAATAAATTGAGAATAGTGGTACCCAGGGGTAACTGAGAATTCTATGTCTCATGGGTCACTTAGCTAGGAATATTCTTAAAGCAAATCTGTCACCTGGAATGTCAGGTTCCAATAGCCTAAGCTAAGAGATTTTAAAAATGCCTTCGTCAACATTCAGAATCATTTCAGTACTTTATAAAAGTTTATTTCACATTACCCGACTCCCTGCCGGCAGCGTGGATTCCTGCTGTAATGCCACCTGTAAATTCATGCCACCTAAATTTATTTGGGGGCAACTCTTACAAAAAAAATAACCCTATGTTGAACCTTAGTGATCTAAGCAATGCTCCTAAGAGCTAAAGCACAGGAATCTGGATGGTGTGGTGTCGGCAGTTCACAGATTAAACAATGCTGCCTGGAAGATGGTCCAAGAATCATAGCTATATATGATGCAAAAAGTCCTTGCATCCCTGCAAGACATCAGTGAAATCTGACCACCACCGACTCCATGTTTGACCGAGAGCCCGTTCAATTGTTGTAACACTAGAGGTGCTATAAATTAGAACTGCAGTTCTTTACACCATTGTTTGAATTGGCTGTATGTGGATATATGTAAGCTACAATATTTGAGGACTTGTATCTCCACGTTAGATTTAGCTGAGGCCCTACTGTCCATAGATGGGCATCAAGTGGCAAAGATGGCAATAACTTGTGGTGTAGCCCTCTAACGGAAACCTGTCAAAGGGGCATATTAGAAATCTATATTATATTTATCCCTGGATGCGTGTGTACTTTGCTTACAAATGCCTAATTATACAATATATTGATCCTGCATCTAATCTTATAGGATGATGTATCTCACATCTGGATCACAAGAGTGCAGTTTTAATCCATAATGGAAAGCAAAGCGAGAAATCATTTGGAAGTGTAATTAATGGAGCTTGATTCATTGATGCAAAGGGATGTATTTTGCAGAAAGAAATCTTAAGCGCCCGTTTACTGTCTGAAGGCAATTTTTCTGCTTAATGCAGAACCATGAACATTTTGATGTTAGGCTGAACAAACAGTACATTTTTAATCAACCTTGGTGTTTTTCATTAAATTACTAATTTTTAGACATCTACCATTCCTCTTGTATCCCTTAGGCACAGTCATTCTTAGCACAAATAACACAATGGAAACGGAGCTGACTTGCAGTTCATCTATACAGTAGGTCAGATAAAACAGCTCATATATCTTTGTAGAAGAAATAGTGTTCAAACAGGTACATTACGGTTGATGCTCTTTTTCAATTGTATTTTCATTGCTTTACTACTTTTATTTAATGGTCTGTGTGTTTCTTTTTGGAAACTTTACTCTTCCTTTTTCTTTCCACATTGCACTTTAGATTTACAGGTCAAAAAAATGTTGTTGTCCAAGTGAGAGAGATGCTTGTAATTAGCGGCCCTCGTCTGACAGCAATCGGGATATCAGGCCTGCAGTGCAGTGTTTACAATTTGGAAAAGCTGACGCAGCTTGAATGAAGATCGATATGTTGTTTGCAACGCAAGGTCAATATTTCTTGCAGCATTTATTTGTGTGCGAGTGTGACAGCAAAGGAAGAGAACCAATCTATTTACTTTATTTACAAGTATATAGAAGAGCTCCATACAATGGAAGCCTCAAATGGTAATGGGCAAGCAGCTGGTATTACAAATAAAGTTTACAAAAAGGAACAATTTTATGTTCCTGAAGTAGTCAATTCAAGAAGCACTCAGGATATTGACTGGCCCACAGTTTCTAAGTTCTTATGGTTCAGAGGCTATGTTTCTTACACATCCACGGTAGAGGCAGTGTGGTCTAAACAGTCCTGTAGAGCGGCTTGGTTAGGCACATAGATTTTGGTGAGATCCAGTGAACGATTGGTAACCTTTTATTTATTTATTGGTTGATTGATTGATTTAACATATTCTGAGTCTATTTGGAAATGTATTTCCCATCTTTATAATTCTTTTAAAATCTGTAATAGCCTAACTATCTGGAATAAGCCCTGAAAACCTCGACATTAATTAGGAATTCCACTGCGGAATACATGTTGGATGTATAGCTGGCTATAGCAAAATCGATAAAAAGATGAAACATGCATGTTTATGCCAATGAAAAGAGAACATCTAACATGGGGATGCAAACTAGGCATGTGAATCTTCTAGATGCTAATTTTATATCCCCTACATCTTTTTTTGGGGTTCCAGTGAGCAGCTCCTATACAGGCAGTCCGCGGGTTACGTACAAGATAGGTTCTGTAGGTTTGTTCTTAAGTTGAATTTGTATGTAAGTCGGAACTGTATAGTTTATAATTGTAACTCCAGACAATATTTTTTTTCTCTGTGACAATTGGATTTTAAAAATGTTGGGTTGTCATAAGAACCAGGATTAACAATAAATCTTAATTGCAGACGCCTGTGGTAACTGTTATAGCTGTTTATTTTGTAAATTACAAAAATCCAGAGGTCCGTTTGTAACATGGGGTTGTCTGTAATTCAGGTGTTCTTAAGTAGGGGACCGCCTGTACTCTGTATACATTTCGTTATCCATTAGGTTGAGTGGGAACACAAGTCTACATAAGCACAGCAAAAGTTTATAAAGTGTTATGAACATTTCAGTGTAGATCCTGATCATCAAGGTAGGTGACAAAAATGGCTTCCATACATAGCAGCACCTTCTAATATGTACGCTCCCTATAAATGATAAGAAAATAAAATTTAAAGGAATCTTACTAAAGAACCAGTTGTGCGGTATAAAAATAGAATAATACACATGGTAGAGCCTTACTTTGATGGTTTTATTTTGTGTCCCCAGTGTTTCTAAACTTGACTTCAGTTCAATGTCTTTTTAATGCCTTTTCATGTTCAGAGATGCAGCAAAATCAATTAACTATTTCTCAGCGGACATTCTTTTGCATAGTTTTTGGTATTCACCTACTTACATATTGCTGTCCATTTAATTATGAATATGTTAATTACATAATTGAATAATTTTCACACCAGGTAATACTCCTGGGCAAAACTGAAACTTAACACAAGCAGCAAATTAAGGAATTATCATCTGCAATGTTCCAAAATATAGTCAAGAACTAATGTGTCTCTAAAAGCACATTGTACATATTCTGTTTAATACCTCTCATCATTTCAGAGAGTGTTTTTTGTGTGTCCTTTTATCATAGCAGCCTTCCTTCTTATCTTGTGTCTGACCTTTACTTCATCTCTAAATCATTGTCCTCTCCATTTTATCAATCTTATCCACCTGCCTTAATCCAGGACTTATTCATCTCATCAATTTGTCTTTACTCTGTTCTTTTCACCTTCATTGCAGTGCGTGATGACCATAGGGATGAAACTAATTTTCACACCATCTATCTGTATTTACTATGTAAGGCTCATCATACACTTCAACAAAAATATCTTGTCTAATCTAATAAGTGACATTCACTTTATTGCAGCCATTTGTAAGTTCTTGGTCTGGACACATTGGTGAAGCAAAGAATAAAATGGACAATGTGTTTCATAGACTACAGATTTATAGATGTCTTGCTTGGACTATTGCTGTCATGTAGTCGGGACCGATTTTAGACAAAGTGGGGCCTTTAAAATAAAAGTATTTTATAAACCGTGACGTTCAGTAAGGGGCTCCCTTTATTCCTGCACAATAATAACACTTGGTAATACAACTCTAGTATGGTGAGGCAATGTGTAATATGGGACTGTAGGAGAATTTTATCGGAGATAGGCAGATGCTAGAAGAGAAATATAAAAGATGATCTAGATAAATAGATATATAGATTATAGAATATATATAAATGGTTAGAGATATAAATAGGAAATAGACAAATTATGAGCATCTTCTACTGGGCATTCAACCAAGGGGTATTAAAGATGCAATACATCCTCTACTCACAAAAGTTTACATGCAGGGGGCCCCTTTAGGACAGGGGACCCTGGGCAAATTCTCAGTTTGCCGCCCCCTAACGCTGACCTCTAGTACATGCATGCAGTTATCCTACCCCCTCTATGTCCCTCCATTATTCTAAACCTTGGAACTAAATAACAATATATCGAGAGCATTATATAGAAAATAGAAAAACTGTAGACTGTTCTTATGCCAAGGAAAATGTTTGCATTAGTAATAATTATAGTTTTCAAGGCTTGGCAAATAATAGCTTTCACAGTACTTGGAGTCATATTAATATTGCCAAATGAAAGAAAATCATTAGTATTTTTGAGGTTTCCCCTTCAGAAGCTTGTGATTACCATTACACTTGTTCGAGGTATTGCTCATCTACGAGGGATGCCAGCAGGTACAATAGTACATGTTTGCCGCTTCAGTTCATTCCCATCTGCTGCCACCGTATGTACAGACAATCGTGACATAAGGTCTGTGAGAGTCCTCTTATGATCTTAAATGTTAGTGCACATGAAAAACACATATCAAGTAGCTTTATCATGTTTGCTATTATTAGAGAAATATTTATGACTCTCCTATGACTTATATCATGTCACTGCCTAGTTCATAGAGTAAACTGCGGAGCAAATGGCATGTACATGGAATGCATCTGCTGCTGAATTTCTGTTACAGGGAATTTATGTTTCAAGTATTGCCCAAAATGGTGTGGTTTTTGTAGGTGATATTAAAGAGAGCCTAACACCTCCACCAAGCATTAAGGTATGCTGGCAACATGTTCTAGAGAAATGTGCTGTGATTTCCAATGGACCATTATTATTTTTGTCTATCATGCCATTTCCATAATATTCACTGTTTTATCCATATGCTTAGTTGGGGCACCCAGTGCATGTCCTCAGCATTGGGAGCACTGCTATTACTGCCTATATCGCTTTCCTTTCAGTGTCATGTGAGTGGTCCAGGTAGGAATAGCAGTTCCCCAGGTTCTGAGGACACAACCTCGGTTTACCAACTTCCTCAATGGCATACAGAAATAATAAAAGTATTTTTGAAATTGTGCTGCATTTCTTTACAACATGCTGCCAACAGATTATAATGCTTGGTGGAGGTGGTAGACTCCCTTTAAATGGTACTTGACAGGCTGCAGTGTTAAAATGAGCACTGCATATCAATCAATGTTGCAGTTTTTTGTACCACAAATGGATTAGATTTAGGGATTATCCACTTTGCTACTACAGTTCATTGAGGTGGATTATCTGTCAGCAAGTCTGTGGTGGTTATTCTGCTATGAGTTTGTGCTGTGTGGACAAATACTCAGAGAATTCTAAGAGGACTCTCTACTTTCAACAGGGTAGGTTCGGTGTCTTCATCCTGGTTGATAGGAAAGGGTGCTGTAAGCAAAAAGAGATTGTCCAAACAAGACAACCTCATTGGTTAAACGCCCAAGACTACAAGCAAAGAAAAAACTGATCTATTCTTTTCCCACAGCCGCACTCTCTTTAAAAACATTTTCCATTGAATTCACTTGAATACTGATGGGTTTCAGTACAATGTATGTAAAGGTTGATCTAGTGGATGTTTTGGTTATTGCAGTTTAGCGTTTATTCACTTGTAGTTACGTTTTCTTTCCTTGAGAATTTCCCATTCTGTTGTGTAATTTTAATTGTCTCCTCAAGGCCACATTTATAACAGATTGCAATAAGTTGTTTTATTCTGTTATATATTTTATATTTTTTTAGTTCTAAAGTAAGTTTATTACTCTTTTTGTTCACTTTTTTTTCATTCTGTTATATAAAGGAATGTCCATGTTGTTTGAAGCTATACATTCCTTGGGGTTCTGAATTCTTCCAATACCCATTGTGCTGTGATCTGTAAGGCCTAGTTGCATTACTCTAGAGGTGAGCCTGAATTAAGAAGAAACCAGAAGATGCTTTTAAATTGGAACCTTTGATTTAGGATTGTTACAACTTGAAAAACCTGCATTGTATTTGTCTGGGGGCTGAAACTGGATACATCTCACATATTCTCCGTAAACCTTGCTAATACTGTTAGCAAGTTCAATAAAAAAGTACAATAAAATAACAGAGGACCCTGACATTGATTAATTAGAATTTACAATGTTTTTAACTGTATAATTTATAACACATAGTGATTATGGTCAAACCAATTAGACATGGAACTTAAGGAAATAGAAGTTATATTAGGATTACCACCCTGATGTTTTAGCTGCTATGTGTGTGACATTTATTTCTCATACATTTTAAAACATCTGGAGTAAATAGAAAAAAAAAATCATATAATTGGTATAGCTCCTTCTATTGTGGGCCAGCTAGATTTGTTTTTCTAGCTTCCAAGTTCCTTGAGCAATTAATGTCATTAGTTTCAGCACTCAATATTCTAAATAAACCTTACATGGTCAGGTGGGTTGGCCTAGGCTGGAGCAGTCAGTATGACTGCCATACTTGGCATATTAGTGCAAAATGTCTTGGCAGTGAAAAGATTGAGGAAATGAAAGAACTTCTTTTAAAGGAAATCTATCGGCAGGATCAAGGATTGTAAACCAAGCACATCTATATGCTGGTGTGAGCCTCTTCTGGTGCTTTCTATGTTCTCGTTTTTACAAAGAAGTCTTTCAAAATGATGCAAATTAACTTGAGGGGCTCCAGGTTCCATAGCTGTTAATTGAGCCCGAAGCCCCTCAGGCTCATTTGCATAATTTTCTAAAGCCTTTTTATTTTTTGTAAAAAATAGGAGTCGATTCTCCCAAAGGGGGCACGCACCTGCAATGTAAGTGTGACTGGTGTAAATCCTTGATGCTGGTGGTAGATTTCAGAGATATTCCCACTTTGGACATTTATCATGAATGTTGGATAGATGCAGGTCCCAACTCTATCTCAAAATCAGGGGTTATTAGACCTCGGTCTCCCAACTGCTGTGACCTCCATATCTAGCAATAAAGGCACTTTATACCACATGAAAATGTAGGGATTTTTTTTTTTTTTTTCCACTTCCTCTATTTTACCTCAATTTCTATTGCAACATGTGTACAAGGCAGTTAACTATGATAATAAAGCATTGGTGAAAGGGATGGTAGGAGGTCAGCGACTATCAGGTTGATATATAAGCAAGTTTGTGCCCAACTTGCATCAAATTTGCAGAGTTTGGGCTTGGAACGTCTGTCATGAACACTGAGCAACTGCAACTGAACTCAGCATGTCAATTCTGTTCCGGATGCTCAGCTTCCGGGCCGGATGTTCCAGCCACAACACGCCACGAATTAGATGCATCAAACTTTTTCGCGACTAAGTGGCCTAACTGTTATGTTTTCCCAATAGCTGATTTTTTTCGTATTGTAACTTACAAGACCTTTCTTGATAACCTGCTTCACTCAGAGGCCAAATACAGTCACTCGGATGTGAATAAAATGTAGCTGGATAATGGTGTAACAATGAAGGTTATAGAATCAGTGCACTTTTTAATGACATTTTTCTTCACCTCTCATTTTGAACCAATGCTTCTAAGAAATACAAAATGTGCAAAGACTTTTCTAAGTAAAATTCAAACCAGGCTATTTGTTAATTGAAAGAAAGTATGGATTTGCCGATCTCAAGCACAAAGGTCACAGAAAAAAGCTTTGCTTGGAGGCATTTTTTATTTTAACAAGTAGTGGGTTTTTTAAGGCAAATAATAAAACAATTCCCCTTACCTGACTATGACACCAGGTCTGGTAAAGTGATGACAGGATGAAGCCATGCTTTATTAAGCAGGGGGGAAAAGCTAATTCTAGAAAGCCGTATTTCACACCAGGAGCTGGAAGTGTTAGGCGCAGCTTAGCAGAATCAATTGTTACACCGGTGATTGCATTTGAATTATGGTCGACTGATTTTCTTTTCTGTTTGTAATGAAAGAACATAAATAAATGTGCATTTAAAGGACAGGTTATAATCATAAAAGGATGGGAATATAAATAGCGTTCTGCACATTTATAGTATGATGTCTGATGCCCTATGACAAAATACACATTTGAATGGTATAATGAGATTTAGCTAAAAGCATAGGACTTCCTGGGATATTTAATGGTCCACATCTCTCTCCCGGCTGGCTGTCGCTCTCAATGATGTCATTCATGTACCTGTAGAAAAAGTGCAGGCACAACAATAGAATGCTGAATTGTGATCCACCATTCTGCTAATTAGGGGATAAAGATAATTAATGACACAACCCCTTTAAAGCAGAACTTTTTTTTTCTCCAAAGCAGTAGCTCTTGAACTGTAGAACAACTTTGCCTATTATCTTCATTACCTATGTGCAGTAGTTCCTTTGTTATTAACTTCAGATTAGCTTGGCTCTGCCCTAGCCTTGTCTCCTGGCTGTGAGAGAAGCCATTAAGCCTATACACTTCATGTTCACTGCTGGTTTCTACTACTATTACATGCTGCATGCTGCTCCGTGTGATGAAAGCTGCCAGGCTAGCCACTATATCTTGTATGCATATTATGCAGTGTTCAGTGTATTTATTTATAGGAATCTCACCGAATTTATGGCTAAGTTTATTGAATGGGAGAAGATATGGTATCATGGACGTGAGGGCAATCTGAATTTCACTCTGCTTCAGGGAAGGTACAGGAAGAGGTTAGTCTAACAGGCAGCTTGAGAATAGAAAATGGGATAGCTCTGGTAAGGATACAACAAAAAAAAAACAATATGGGGATTGTTCTTTTTGTTTTTAAAGGCAGACTCGCATATGACAATTTGGTAAAAATCATTATAACATTGTAGTTATGGGGTTAAAGGGGTTTTTCCACAAACAAAATTGAAACCCCCAAAGAGCACAAAATTGCTCCATCAGACTAATGGAGCAGACGGCCGCGCATGACCGTTAATCTCTGCTCCATTAATCTTTATGGAGCTGATGGAAATTGGCCAGAGCTGCGTTTTAGTGATCTGTGGGGGTCTCAGCACTGATACCCCCACTGATCAGCAAGTTAGGCCCTTTCCTGTGAATAGGACCTAACTTTTGTTCATGGGAAAACCTCTTTAAGTGATTTGTACTTTCCTTGCGCATGGGCTGGAAACTGCTGGTGAGTAGTCTTGATGGTTGATTCTTACCAGGGAGGACTTGCAGTACTGCTGACTTACCTGAACCTTTTATGTTACCCAGTAGCCACATGATGTGAAACTTGTAAAGGAATTGTCTCATTCTGTGGATAGGTAAACATCAGATTGGCGGGGGTTTAATTGGGACTGGTGGATCCTCGGTAAGAGCTAAGTAGGCACTGAGCTGCAGCTCCCAGGTGCACTAATCCATGAGACAAAGCCTTCTGCTTCCACTTTCATCCTAAGCTGCAGATTCGTCATCATTATCTAAAATGGATAAGAGTCTGACAACCCCTTTAACATTTTCAGTGCAAATCTTGATTCCCCTGTACTGTACAGAACAGTCTAAGGCCGTCGGCACACGAACATGTTGGACAGATTCCTCTGAGCAAGCACAGTGGAGTGGAGGGGAGTCCTTGCATCAAAGTGAATTATTGTGCAGGGACTCCTTGCATTATATTTCTATCTCAAGACTATGGGATCTGATTAGCACACATATCCTTACCATGGACCGAAAATGCTGGTACAGGAGTTTGGAGAGAATATAGGAGCTGAACCCTCTCCACACACTTTTAGTATAGACTATCATAGCTATCATAGTTTTCCTTGCTAACAGTTACAGCAATTTTTAAAACAACTATGGAGCAGATTTATCAGATGTGTCTGAGAAGGTGGTCAGCTTTCATTTTCCCACAGCTGTTCATAAAATGAAAGCAGAGACTTCTGATAGATCTCCATATACAGGCAGTGCCCGGGTTATGTACAAGATAGGTTCTGTAGGTTTGTTCTTAAGGGTGATGTCAGACGTGCCACTTTGTCTGCGTTTGCAAACGCAGACCAAGCCACACCAACCGGGGCGGGTCGCAGGTGTTTTGCGTCAATGTCAATTTAATGCAAAACACCGGCGGCTCGTTCCCGATAGAAACGCCGATGCGATTGGGCCGCGGCCCACCCCGGTGGGTGCGGCTTGGTTTGCGTTTGCAAACGCAGACAAAGCAGGACGTCTGATATCACCCTAAGTTGACTTTGTATGTAAGTCGGGACTGTATATTTTATAATTGTAACCCCAGACAAATGTTTTTTGGTCTCTGTGACTATTGGATTTAAAAAATGTTGGGTTGTCACAAGAACCAGGATTAGCAATAAAGGTTAATTGCAGACACCTTTGATTAGTGTTACATCTGGTTATTGTAACCTAGGGCTAAAGTTCAGTAAATTACCAACATCCAGAGGTCCGTTTGTAAGTCAGGTGTTCTTAAGTAGGGGACCGCCTGTATTTATTTTATATAACATGACAAAAAATTACAGGGTTAGTATTTAGAATTGTATAAACAAAATGAAAATGTTGTAAAACTTTTTTTTCCAATTTGGTTTCTCCACATTGTGTTATATATAGAGGGTGAAAAATATTGTAGGGACACTAATAAGAATCCTAAATCTGACTAAAGGTAGATACTGGCTCATTGTTACCCTAAGCATAACAGTGAATGCGTTTTTATTGTGTCCATTACTTTTCGGTATCTTTATTAGTACCTCATCTTTATTCTCTCTAGATCTTAGCATTATAACTGTCCACCATACTGCAACGTTTTATAGGCAGATATCAAACTCTTTCTGTTACTGTACTGTACTGTACACCTCTGCCAGGAGCTGCTGCTTCCTGATAAGAAGAGTCCTATGAACAACAACGCTCGCTACATCCAGCCATTTTTATGGAGACCCCATTTCTGTCTATGCGATAAGCAACACAAAAATGGCGCCGTACCAGGACTTACACTGTAGGTGAAAAGGAATATTGCTGTCGCTCTAGTGATTGCACGTGTGGCTGAGCTGTACTGCTTGTGCTGTTATTCATTGTCAGCCTGTAGTTTCCGGGTGTAAAGTTGGTTGTTGGCAGCTGTCTGCGGGCAGGAAGAGGGGTATGTAATAAGGAGACGGCATCACGCTCCATTAGGTTTATGTGACAGCTGGAGCCGGAGCACAAAGTTCCCGGGACACTGCCCGAGTGCTTCCTGCCCGAGTGCTGGGCTGCACTCTATTGTGTATGTGCTGGGCTGTGAGGACACATGTATAAGTGTTGTCATGTAAGGCTGCTTTATTTTGTGACCTCAAAATATATATCAAATTATCTGATCTGAGATTTGGTACAATTTATTATGTACAAACACAAATCCTAAACATGACAACCAAAAACCAGACAAAATAATGCACAATTATGCTGGATGCAAATGACAGTGATACTCATCTGTTTCTTGTGGAACATGGCTAGACTATATACCTTATAATGAATCATTGCCCACGGACGCTATATTACCTAACCGATCCGTTAAAAGTAGAGCAAAAGTAGTGATGTCACTGTCCCATGGCCTCCGCTCAGCAGGAGGTAGCAGGATGGAAGGATGTAGCTTGTTTCATTCCATCCTATGATTTCAGCTGGATGCAATATATACAGGGCGGGTGGTGGCAAAAAGGATATCTCCGTCTAATAGTATATGTCAATGGATAAGCTCAGTGTATACACCGGGAACTTACCTGCCATATTCTCATATTCTGCGCTCGGAGAGGTTCCGGCTGGCCATTCCCATCCGTCCCTATCTCTATAGGTGCAGGGAAATAGTGACAGATGGGACAAAAAAGGAGCAATAGGGCCCATGGCCAGGAAATAGCGACTTTTTTATTGGTTGTCTAAAATTTTGGCCTACAAGCCTTTGAAGTTCCTCCAAATGTGACCCGACATTACAAAAAAGCAAAACCTGCAGCATTTTTGTTTGGGGTCAATGCTGTCACATACAACTTGAAATTTTTTTTTTTTTAAAGAAAACTTGCATCAAGTTTATTGAGGTCACTTTTCTTGTATGTGAAAAGATCTGTGTGGAGCGGTTGTCTCATAGACGGTGCACTATGAAATCCTATTGTCCATTTCATGTTTTCACGGTAGATCTTTGTTTGATATGGAAAATTAATGTCATTTAGTGGAGGGTGTTTTCCTTTTCCTTTCCTACAGGCGCTTTGAGAGAATAATGAGGTTGGAAGGGCAGTGTCTTGGTTTATAGCTGTAAGATAAGTTAAACAGAAATGGCAGTAGAGGTTACTCTATAAGGTAAACCGTATTTTAAAGGGAAAATGTCAGAATTCATGCATGTCAATTACAATAGGCCGGATTGTTCAACCCTGAAAATGTCAAGCTTTGCTTCTTTATCATCTTGTAGTGTGTTACCTGACAGATACAGTGAGCTAAAAACCAAACCTGCTTCTACTTCAATCCGCGGCATCTATTTGGGTAAATGTAATATACAGGCGGTTCCGTCAGATAGGGTCCGAAGTGTTTTTCTAGTTGATATTTGGTGATGTCGAAGTCGAAACTGTATAGTTTATAATTGTGAGATCCAACAAAAAATTGGGGCCCCAGTGACAATTGGAGTTTAATACAAACTTTTTTGCGGTAATGGGACCAGGGATTATCAATTAAGCTTCATACGACACCTTACAGCGATTATTTCATCTGTGGATTATAGTAAACATCCAAGAGCTTCACCGAGGTCAAGTGGGTCGTCTGTAACTTGGGTTGTCCTGTAAGTCGGGTGTCCTTAATAGACTTGCCTGTATAGCACTAATCTGGCAAAGGTCATCTAACAATCTGAGATGTGGTTATTATTCAGCAGATTAAATAATTAAAAGCCAATAATCTGGTTGATTGATGGACAAGGACTCTTAGGGCTCATTCAAAGGGCATTTCGACATTGTAGCTATCCGGATATCTATGGGTCCATGATGCAGTCCAAATGTTCCGAGCATTTTGAACTGAACAAAATACAATGACATTGATACAAGGAACATTTATTAACAGTGGGGCATCTTCTCTAGGCAGTTCACTTGATGAGTTTGATGCATCAAAGCACTTGCAGCGTGTGCGGATTGAACGTCCATCATGATCTGAGCAACCCAGAACTGAACTCTGCATGTCCGTTCAGTTCCTGGTTGCTCATCTTTTGTCACGCAATGACAATGTGGTTCCACATGCTTGGAAAGGTTTTGGTTGATTATATCATGCACACACATTTACTGAACTGACGCCTTTTTCTTTATTCCCTTTTTTGCCACCTCTTCTCAGTACAGTAGCGGACATGCAATTCTCTACATTTTTTATGGGATGTTCTGTACAAAACAGGGAACTAAGTCCTAACTATGTTTTTACTGTACATTTTCTTCGTTCCGCCAACAATTATATTTTTTTCGGGCTGCAATGCTGTCTTCACTATAGTTTATCAAGTCGATAATATCATCAGATTCTTGGTGTTTTTTTCTTTTGTTTACACTCTTGGTTCCGTATGGACTTCTTGCCCCTTCTTCTCTAGACACAGAACTTAATTGTAGCCGCAGTATGTGATAGGGGGAAACATAGGGTTAATTTCTGCATAATGTTCTTTAATGTTTTTAAACCTTATATAATAAATTCTAAATCTTATAAATGATACTTGATGTTCATGTGCAGCCACATAGAATATATAGAAAATGTTTCAAACTCCCCGCAGCAGATGTGAAATCTTTGGGTAATTGCCACAGATATTTAATGAAGTCATGCATAAGCCTCATAAAATCCTTGTCCTCGAATATAAGGATTTTTTTTTTTTTTGCTGTACAGATTTTAAAATGTATGCATGTTGTGGCTTGGTTCCCCTGGTAACCTTGGATTAGCATAGCACAGATATCTGGTATCTAACATTACAACCCAGTCACTTCTGACTTTTCATGTTTCACTTTTGTTGTTGTGTGCATGAATTATGAAAGCAGTGGGAGCAGCACAAAAGGACCAGCGCTGATCCATGATGTTTTTTTAAGATGAGTCCCCAGCACAAGTCATAGACGTGTGTTCCTGTGCTTTTTTTTTTAATCTGGATATAACACAGATGCATTATTCCTTCCAGCAATAGAAATGGATCAATGCAACTTAAGATTGGCAATTGTTCTTAACAGCAGGAACGCACTGAGACCCCTTGGTCCCTTGTTATTAGCGATACTCCTTTGGCACCTTTGGCCTGGTGGTGTTTCCAGATCCCTCTTGCAAACAATACTCATGTAACGTGCCTTACTGGTCTGACACTTGGATGCCTCCTTCCCCCTGAACATGCTTGTGTTGTGGGAGTTCTTATCTGGTCTGAAAGCATTTTTTACATTGAAGTGGTCATCAGTCTGTGATGCGCCAGAGGACGGCCACTTCTTTTGCCTTTCTCCTTTCTCTCTTTGCCTGTGCTGAGATAAAAAACAATTAAAAAAAAAATCCTTTCAGTATCTAGGAATACTCTTACAGATACTGAAGCTAATGTTTTGGAGAACAGGTTGTGTGTAGATCTCTACTTACTGCTGGGAAATTCCTTTTCTACTTTTTGATAGACACAGAAGTAACATATAGGCCCCTGTTTATGTGTGCTTTCATTTTTTATGGAGTACAGGCTCAGCACTGGTGTCACTATAAATATGTCAGCAGCATGATCCGTGTTTCTCAGAGCTGCTCCAGCTACCAACAGGCTTCCTCGTTTGACCAGAATTAATTCGCTCGTGAGGTTTTATGAGGATTTTTCAGGATTTCTGAAATCCTTTTTTTCCTGATTAAAGATAAAGCATTTACTCACATGCAGTGTTTGTAAAAGTCATTACATATAACCTAAAATTACCGGCCACTGAGACGTTGTCGTTTTTCTTGTATGCTGATTAGTAGAAGTGAGACGACATCTGAAGAGAGTCAAGTTTTTCCTCCCCCTGCTAGGAACACAGGCTGGCAGCTCATTGTCTCTTCAAATCTGGGGCTGAGCAGACAGGAAGTCTCCCTGTCCACTTCCTGTGCTTTGCATAATGCTGTCCCTCCTTCTCCCTTTCACATGTCATGTGAGTGGTCCAGGTAGGAATATCGCCTTCTTCCATTTCCCCAGGGTTCCTGAGGACACAACCCTCGGTTTACCAACTTCCTTCCCTCCTCCTCAATGGACAAATACAGAAATAATAAAAGTATTTTTGAAATTGTGCTGCATTTTCTTTTTACAACATGCTGCCAAAGATTATAAATGCTTGGTGGAGGTTGGTAACCTCCCTTTTAAAAAAAAGTAAATAACTATTACTTTGACAGGCTCATTGTTTAAAAATGAGCACTGCATATCAATCAATGTTGCAAGTTTTTTTTTTTTTTGTTACCACAATGGAGTAGATTTTAGAGGGATTATCCACTTTGCTACTACAGTTCATCATTGAGGTTTGTTATCTGTCAGCCAAGTCCTGTGGTGGTTATTCCTGCTATGATTTTTGTGCTGTGTGGACAATACTCAGAGAATTCTATTTTCTAAGTGCTAAGATGACTCTCTGCTAACTTTTCACAAACAGTTAGTTCGTGTCTTCATCCTGGTGCTAGGAAAGGGTGCTGTAAGCAAAAGAGATTGTCCCAAACAGACAACCTCTTATTTTAAACAAAAAAAAAAAAAAACGCCCAAGACACACAAGCAATAAAAAACTGAAATCTATTATTCTTTTTTTCCCCGCAGCCCGCACTCTCTTTAAAAAAAAAAAAAAAACTTTTTCCATTGAATTCACTTGAAAATACTGATGGGTTTCATCAGTACAATGTATGTTAAAGTTTGATCTAGTGGATGTTTTGGTTATTGCTGCATTTTAGCGTTTATATATATATTTTATATTCAACTTGTAGTTGCGTTTTTTTCTTTTCCCTTGAGAATTGAAAACATTTCCCATTCTGCATTCTGTTGTGTATTTTAAAAAAATAATTAATTGTCCTTCTCCTCAAGGGGCCACATTTATAAAAAACACAGTTGCAAACAATTTTTGTTTTTTATAATATTTCTGTTTATATTATTTTTAATATTTTTTTTAGATCTAAAGTAGTTATTTAGACTCTTTTGTTTTGTGTTCACTTGTTTTTCCAGTTCTGTTTTATATCAGGAATTCCACTGGTGTTTGAACATCTATATTCCTGGGGTTCTGAATTCTTCTCAATACCCCATTGGTGGCTGTGATCTGTCAGGCCTGTGGGTTGCCATTACTTCTAGAGTTGAGCCTGGAATTAAGGAAGAAACCGTAAAGATGCTTTTAAAATGGACCTTTTTGTGATTAGATTGTTACACAACAACTTGAAAAACCTGCTTTGTCTTTTGTACTGGGGGCTGATCAAACTGGATACATAAACATATTCTCCATGTAACCTTTGCCTAAACTGGTAGTCAATTTCAAAAAAAGTACAATAAAAAATAACAGAGAGGGGCCCTGACATTGATTTAATGATATTACAACAATGTTTTTAAGGATGTATAATATTTATAATTACACATAGTGATTTTGGTGCAACAATTAGACAATGGAAACTTAAGGAAATAAGAAGTTATTACAAATAGGAATTACCACCTCTAGTTTATAGGCTGCTAATGGTGGCCATTTATGTTCTCATCATTTTAAAAAAAACATCTGCGAAGTAGAATAGAAAAAAAAAAATCATAATTGGGTATAGCTCCTTCTATTGTGGGCCAGCTAGAATGTTTTTTTCCTAGTTCCAAGTTCCTTGAGCAATTTGATGTCATTTATGTTTTTCAGACCCAATCGATGTTCTACAACATCAGACCCTTACACTGGTTTCAGTTGGGTTGGCCCCTAGGGGGAGCAGTCCGTATGACTGCCAACTTGGCATATTAGGGTGCAAAATTGTCTTTGGGCGTGGAACGAGTTAGGCTGAGAGGAAATGATAAGACTTCTTTTAATAAAGGAAATCTATCGCCCAGGATCAAGATTGTAAAAACCAAGCGACATCTATAGCTGGTGTGAGCCTCTTCTGGGCTTTTTTATAATTATCAAAATGCCGTCTTTTCAAACTAAGAAGCTCTTCAAAAATGATGCAAATTAACTTGAGGGGGGCTCCATAGCTGTTAATTGAGCCCGAAGCCACCTCAGGCTAATATTTGCATAATTCTTTCCTACGGAGTCGATTCTCCCCAAAGGGGCACGCACCTGAATTACGTGTGAACTGGTTGTAAAAATCCTGATGCTGGGTGGTAGTATTTTTTCGGAGATATTCCCACTTTTTGGACCTTTATCATAGTTGGATAGATTCAGGTCCACCACTCTATGCAGTTACACATAATCTTCATCAACTTATGGGGTTTTAGACCTCGGTCACCCAACTTGGTGACCTTCCATTCTAGCATAAAGCCTAATATGACAATAATAAATGTATTATTCTTTTATACCCATGAAATTATTAGGGATTTTTATATTGAAAAATAAAAAATTCCACTTCCTCGCTATTTTTTTTATTAATTCAATTTCTATTTGCACATGTGTTACAAGGCGCAGTTAACTATATAATAAAGCGCTTGGTGAAAAGGGATGGTAGAGGTAGCGACTATCAGGTAGTGATATATAGGCAAGTGGTTGTGGCCAATTACAAATGCATAAATAAGCAAAGAGTTGGGGCCTTGGAAAACGTCTGTCAATGAACATGAGCAAACCCCGCAAACTGAACTCAGCATGTCATTCTGTTCCCGGAGGCTCAGCCTCCCTCCGGGCCGGATGTTCCCAGCCCACAACAACGCCCACGAATATAGATGCATCAAACTTTTTTTCACGACTAAGTGGCCTAACGGTTAGTTTTTTCCAAATAGCGATTTTTTTTTTTGTATTTAACTTACAAGACCTTCCTTCTGATAACCTGCTTCACCCATCAAAAGGCCAAATACAGTCACTCCTGGATGTGAATAAAATTAGTCTGTATGGTGTATTGTTGTAACAAGAAGGGTATAGAAATCATGTGCACTTTTTTTAAAATGACATTTTCTACTCACCTCATCATTTTGATGAGAGGGACCAATGCTTTTAAGACAGACAAAATTGTGAAATACTTTTCTAAGTAAAATTCAAACACAACCGGCTTAATTTGTTAATCCCAATTGAAGGAAAGTATGGATTTGCCGATCTCAAGCACAAAGGTCACACGAAAAAAGCCTTTGGGCCTTGGAGCATTTTTATTTTAACAAGTAGGGGTTTTTTTAAAGGCAAAGTAATAAAAAAAATCCTCCCCTACCGGTACTATGGACCAACCAGGTCTGGTAAGTGATGACAGGATGAAGCCATGCTGGTATTTAAGCAGAAAGATAGGGACCAGGGGAAGGGGCAAAAGTAATTCTAGTAAAGCCGTATTTCACACCCAGGTGAGCATGATGTTAGGGCGCAGCTAGCAAGGATCAATGTTACAAAAACACACGGTGTGTGATGTGATGCATTGATTGATGGTGTTACTGTTCTTTTCCCTGTTGTGTAATGAAAGAACACTAAATAATGTGCATTTAAAGGACAGGTTATAAAAATCCATAAAAAAGGATGGAATATAAATAGCGTTCTGCACATTTATAGGTATGATGTCTGATTTGCCCTATGCACAAATACACCATTGAATGGTATAATGAGATTTAGCTAAAAGCATAAGGACTTTCCCAGGGATATTAAAATTAATTAAAATGGTCCAACATCTCTCTCCCGGCCGGCAGTCGCTCTCAATGATGTCTTCCATGACCTTAGAAAAGTTGGCAGGCAACCAATAGAATGCGAATTGTGATCCACCATTCTGACTAATACAATGGGCCCCATGATATTTATCCACGGCTAGGGTAATAGAATAATAATGACACAACCCCTTTCAAAAAAAAAAAAAAAGCAGAACTTTTTTTTTTTTCTCCTGTTCCAAAGCAGTAGCTCTTTGAAATTTATAGAAACAACTCATTTTTGCCTATTATTCTTCCTTCATTAACTATGTGCAGTAGTTTTCCTTGTTATTAACCTTCAGATTAGCTTGGCTCTGCCCTAGCCTTGTCTCCTGGATGGGATAGAAGACCATTAAGCTATACACATCATGTTTCTATTGCTGGGGTTTCTACTACTATTTACATACCCTATGCTTCCGACCCTGTGAGAGCTCCCAGGTCTAGCCCACTATATTTGTATGCATTCTAATGCAGTGTTCAGTTGTTATTTTTTTATTATTTAAGGAATCTCATCAACGAATTAATGGCTAAGGTTTTATGAAGTGGGTGAAGATATGGTATCATGGAACGTGAGAGGCATCCCTCTCAATTTCCACTTGCTTCAGGGAAGTGTACAGGGATAGTAGCTAACGGTCCCCTAGGCAGTTAGAATAGAAAATGGGCATAGATCTGGTAAGGAATACAACAAAAAAACACAATATGGGGATTGTTCGTTTTGTTTTTAAAAGGCCAGAAATCGCAATGACAATTTGGTTATAAAAATCAATTATATAAAACATTGTGTGTTATGGGGGATAAAGGGGTTCCCACAAACAAAATTGAGAGGGACCCCCAAAGAGCACAAAATCGCTCCATCCAGACTAATGGAGCAAGATCCGGCCGCGCATGACCGTAATATCTCTGCTCCATTTAATCTCTATGGAGCTGATGGGAAAATTGCGGGCGCGAGAGCTGCGGTTTTAGTGATCCCTGCTGGGGGTCTCAGCCGACATCTGATACCCCCATCAGATCAGCAATAGTTGGAGGAAGGCCTTCTCTGTGCATAGGGCCTAACTTGTGTTTCATGGGGAAACTTCCTAAAGGTGTAAGTATTGTTACTTTTCTTGCGCGCATGGCTGAAACTGTGGGAGTAGTCTTGATGGTGCTGATTCTTACCAGGGAGGACATGGCAGTACTGCTTGATCTAACCTGAACCTTTTATGGTGTATCAGTAGCCACATGAGGAAACTTGTAAAAGGAGTTGTCTTATTTGTGTGGATAGGTAACAATAGAATATGGCGGGGGTTTAATTGGGACTGTGGAGATTCCTCTGGTAAAGCAAGTAGGGCCTGAGCTGCAGCTCCACTCGGGGGTGCACTAATCCATGAGACAAAGCCGTCTTCGGCTCCACTATTCATTCAGTCATCATCACAAGCCTGCAGATTCGTGACCCTCATTATCTCTATAAATGGATAAGAGTCTGACCAACCCTTTAAAACGATTTTCAGTGCAAATCTTGATTCCCCTGTACTATTAAACAGAACAGCTATAAGGAGCCGTCGGCACAGGCACGAAACAGTGGACAGAGTTCCTCTGATGCAAGCACAGAGCCAGTGGAGGGGAGTCCTTGCAATCACGTGAGATTATTTGTGCAGGGGACTCCTTGCAATTATATTTCATCATCTCAAGATATGGGATACTGATTAAGCACAACTATCCTTACCATGGGACCCGAAAATGCTGGTGTGTCAGGGGTTCTTCGCCAGAGTTTTGGAGAGAATATAGGAGGCTGAACCCCTCCCACACACTTTAGGTTATAGACTGTATCATAGCTATCATAGTTTTCCTTGCTAACAACAGTTTACAGCATTTTTTTAAAAAATATGGAGGCAGTATTTATTCCGGATGTTGCCTGAGAAGAGAATGGTTCAGTTGAGCTTTTTCATTTCCTTATTTCTTCTTCCCTCAGCTGTTCATAAAAAAAGCGGAGACTTCTGATAGATCTCCATTACAGGCAGTGCCCGGTTTGGTACAAGATAGGTTGCGAGGTGTTGTTCTTAAGGGGGTGATGTCAGACTTGCCGACTTTGTCTGCGTTTGAAACCGCAGACCAGCCACACCAACGGGCGCCGCAGTGTTTTGCGTCAATGTCAATTAATGCAAACAACGCGGCTCGTTCCCGATCGCAGGCGGCGTTTCCATAGAAACGCCGATGCGATTGGTCCGCGGCCCACCCCGGTGGGTGCGGCTTGGTTGCGTTTGCAAACGCAGCACGCGGGACGTTCTGACATCACCCTAAGTTGACTTTGTATGTAAGTCGGGACTGTATATTTTTTTATAATTGTACACCCAGACAAAATGTTTTTTGGTCTCTTGTGACTATTGGATTTGAAAAATGTTGGGTTGTCATAAGAAACCAGGATTAGCAATAAAGGTTTTTGCAGACAACTTTGATTAGTGTTATACAGCTGGTTATTGTAACCTAGGGGCTAAGATCAGTACTTTACCAACATCCCGAGGTCGTTTGTAAGTCGGGTGGTTTCTTAAGGGACCGCCTCTATTTATTTTATATAACATGACAAAAATTACAGGGTTAGTATTTATTAGAATTGTTAAACAAATGAAAATGTTGTAAAACTTTTTTTCTAATTTGGGTCTCTCCACATTGTGTATAAATTCAAAACAGAAGGGCGATGACGATACGCGCCACATGTGTAAAAAACGTTTTTTAGAAGTGACAAAGGTGTTTTTTTTTTTAGAATATTCTGCTCACCTTTCTAGGTTGTACGGGCGCGTGTACCAAACGTGTTGTAAGCGCAGTGGGTTGGCTTGGGTTTTTTTTGTCTTTTTTTTTTTTGCTCTGTTGTTTTTTTTTTTTTTTTTTTTTTTTTTTTTTTGTTTTTTTTTTTTTTTTTTTTTGTTCTTTTTTTTTTTTTTTTTTTTTTTTTTTTTTTTTGGCTCTCCTGGTGTATCGAAGGTGGAAGATTGTTCACCCCCTGTTCTTGTCCCCTTAATCTTTTAGTAGCGGTGTCTTCCAGGTTTGTCGGCCGCCAATATACACTTCCGTTGGAAATCGTAATTGTTAAATTATTGTATTTATAGGCTGTGTAATACGCGTTTCGAGCGCCGTACTAGGCCTCTCCTTTCTCAGTTACATATAGCTATGTAAACTGAGGACGAGCCTAGTACGGGCTCGCAACGCGTTTACAACAGCTTTATAAATATAAAATATTTCTAAAACAATTACGATCAACGGCGTTTATTGGCGCCGACAACTGGAAGAACACCACATTGTGTTATATTATTAAGAGGGTGAAAATATTGAGGGGGCACTAATAAACGAATCCTAAATGGTAGATACTGCTCATTGTTACCCTAGCAATAAATCCGTGAAGCGTTTGTAATAATGTGTCCATACTTTCGGATCTTTATTAGTACCATCTTTATTCTCTCGAGATTCTTAGAACGGATAATGTGTCCACCATACTGCCAACTTTTGTAGGCAATATCAACCTTTTTTTCTGTAAACTGTACTGTACTGGTACTGTACTGACCCTTTGCCAGGAGCTGTGCTTCTGATAAGAAGATCCTATGGAAAACAAAAACGCTCGCTACAACCCAGCCATTTTTATTGTGGGAGACCTCATTTTCTGTCATGCGAGAAGCAAACACAAAATGGCGCCGTACCAGGATTACACATGTAGTTGAAAGGGTATAAATGCTGTCGCTTCTGAGTGATTCAGTTGGGCTGAGCTGTATGCTGTGCTGTTATTATGTAGCCTGTAAAGTTTCCCCCGGTGTAAAGTTTGGTTGTTGGCAGCTGTCCGCAAGCATGGAAGAGGGGTAGTTACTGAGGAGCAAGGCATCATGTCGTCGTTTAGTAGTGTGACAGCTGAGAGCCGGAGCACAATTCCCGGACTGTGCAGTGGCTGCTTCCTGCCCGAGTGCTGGGCCTGTACTGCTATTTGTATGTGCTGGGCTGTGAGGTACCATGTATAATAAGAATGTTGTCAGTAGGCCTTTTATTTTTTGTGTGGGGCCTTAAAAATATTTATCAAATAATTGATTTGAGATTTGGTAGAGCTTTATTATGTACAAAACCAATCCTTAACATGACGACCTAAAACCCAGACAAATAATCCACAAATCTGCTGGATGCAAATGACAGTGATAATCATCTGTTTTTTCTGAACCATGCTCGGACTATATTCTTTTATAATATACCTTATTAAGGTATCATTGCCCTCGGACGCTATTTACCTAACCGAATCCGTTTTAAAAGTAGAGAAAAGTAGTGATGTCACTGTCCTATGGCTCAGCAGGCGGTGGCAGGAGTGGAAGGACATAAGCTTGTTTCTTTCCTTCATCCATGGTTTCGGCGTGATGCAATGTATACAGGGCGGAAAAAAGAAATTTCCTTCTCTCGTTGATAGTATCATGTCAATGGATAAGTCCAGTGTAACACAGGAACTTCCGTGCCATTTCTCATATGTGCGCTAGGAGAGGTTTTCCGGATGTGCCGAGAAGTGGCTTGGCCAGTCCTGTCCCTATCTTCTATAGGGTGCGGGATATAGTGACGGCGTGGGATCAAGCCGCAGCAAGCCTTTTTCCGTGCCCCTGTAAAAACGGGTCCGGATCAACTGGACGTGGCGCAGGATATCAGCAGCGAGGAGGAGGTGAGTACAGTTATTGTTTTTTTTTAATTCATCTTAATTTAGTGCGTAATCACGGAAACCCAACTTGAATAATTAAAATGCCTTAAGGTACTACCTCCCAATGCCTGTCAACAACAAAAAAAAGTAGCAATAGGGGCCACTATGGCCAGGAAATTGCCAAACTTGTTTTTTTATGGGTGTCCAATAATTTTGGCCTAGAGCTTTGAAGTTCTCCAAATGTGACCCCAAACTTGCAAAAAAAGCGCCAAAACGCACGCAAATTTTTGTGTGGGGTCAAAGCTGTCCACAACCTTGCAATTTTGTTTTTTTTAATAAGAAAAACCTAGCATCAAGTTAATTATGAGGTCATCTTTCTTGTATGTGAACAGATCTGATGTTGCGCCGGTTTGTCTCCATAGACTGTGCACTTGAATCCTATTGTCCAATTTTCATGTTTATCACGGTAGATACTTGTTTGATATGGAAATTAAAAATGTCGTTTAGTGGAGGGTGTTTTCCTTTTCCTTTCCTAACGGGCGCTGTTGAGAGACATAATGAGGTTGGAAGGGCAGTTTTGCTTGGTTATTATAGACTGTAGGAAAGTTTAACAGCAATGAGCATAGAGGTAGAAGTATGATCTCTATAAGGGTAAACCGTATTTTTAAGAGGAAATCATAATTCCATGAATCTGCATGTTCCAATTACGAAGATGGCCGCGGATTGGTTTCAACACCTGAAAATGTCCAAGCTTTCTTTCTTTTTAAATCGTCCTTGTAGTGTGTTTACCTGACGATACATGAGCTACCCTGGCTTCTAATACTTCATCGGCTGTGTGTGGTATGTAAATTATAGGCAACTAGTCTGCAAAGGTCATAAAGCAATTTGGGATATGTGGTTTCTTAAATTCAGCAGATTAATAACTTAAAAAACAAATCAAAATCTGGTTGATTGATAAGGACAAGGATCTCTTAGGGCTCCATTCAGAAGGCATTTCCGACTTGGTTACTTATCGGTATTCTATGGGTCACTGATGCAGTGCGTTTTTTTTTCCCTCAAATGTTTTCCGAGCATTTTGAACTGATACAAAAATAAAAATAGACATTGAATACAAAAGTGAAAAGTTATATTAACAGTCTTGGGCATCTTCTTGCGTTAAAGACGGTTACACTGAGTGGTTTGATGCATCAAACTGCAGGGCGTGTGTGCCTGATGGAACGTCCATCAATTGAAACGCTGAGCCAACCCATTAACTAACTCTGCTGTTCGTTCAGTTTCTGGTTGCTCAGCTTTTGCACGCAATGACATGTGGTCCACCATTGCATTTGGTGAAGGTATATATATCATGCACACACCCTTTACTGACTGAACTGCCTTTTGTTATTTTAATAATATCCCTTTTGGCCAGCCCTCTTCTCAGTACATAGCGGGACATGCAATCTCTTATTTACTTATTTTTATATTGGGGATGTTCCTGTACAAAAACAGTAACATGGCTGGTAACTAAGTCCTAACATATGGTTTTTACTGTACATTTTCTCTTTCCGTTTCCACCAACTTATATGTTTGGGCTGCAATGAATGTTTCTCACTATAGTTTTTATAACGATAATAATCATCAGTCTTGGTGTTCTTTTAACCCTTATTGGTTCCGTACGGACTTCATTCTCGCCACATCTTCTCCTCTAGACAGGGAAACTTAATTGTAGACTGCAGTAATGTGATAGGGGGAAACTTATGTTAATTTCTGATAATGTTCTTTTTAATGTTTAAATTTTAAAAAACCTTAATAGAAACATATCTACTAGAATATCTTTTAATATGATACTTTGATGTTCATGTTGCAGCCCACATAGAATATATAGAAAACATGGTTTAAAACTCCCCCGCCAGCAGATGTGGAATCGTGATGTTTAATTGCCACCGATATTTATATGAAGTCCATGCATAAGCCTCATAAAACCTTGTCCCTCGAATATAAAGGATTTTTTTTTTTTTTTGCTGTACAGATTTTAGAAATGTATTGCATGTTGTGCTTTGGTTCCCCTGATAGACCTTGGATTAGCAGAGCACAGATAATCTGGTAATCTAACATTACAACCCAGTCACTTCTGACGTTTCATGTTTCACTTTTTGTTGTGTGCATCGAAATCTATGAAAGCAGTGGGAGCAGCACAAGAATGACCAGCACTGATCCATGATTTTCTTATTAGATGAGCCCCCAGAACCAAGTTTCTATAGCGTGTGTTCCTGTGCTTTTTTTTATCTGGATATAATAACGCAGATGTCTGAATTATTCCTTCCAGCAAATAGAAATGGATCAATGCAACGTTAAGATTGGCAATTGTTCTTACATCAGTGAACAGCACTGAGACCTATTGGTCCCTTGTTCATTACAGATACTCCTTTGGCACCTTTGCCTGGTGGTGTTTCCAGATCCCTCTTGCAAACAATACTTATGTAAGCTGCCTTGAATGGTCTGACATGACACTTGGATGCCTCCTTCCTCCCTGAAACATGCTTGTAGTTGTGGTGATTCATTATTTGGTTCTGCAAGGCATTTTTTACATTGAAGTGGTCATCAGTCTGTGATGCGGCCAGAGGATGTCCACTTCTTTGCCTTTCTCCAACTCTTCCAAACTCTTTGTATCTCTGTAACCTATTGATGACACTCTGAGCCCCTCTGAGCTCACTTCTGTATGAGAACTAGCTGCTTCATGTCATGCAATGTTGAGGTACTGCTGATCAATTGTTAGGTTTTTGTCTTGGTCTTATGATGTCAAAACTTGAACAGCATGAGGAGAACTCATTCCAATGAATTAAGCATCACTCGTTTATATAAAGAATATCCTTCTGGGTACTGATCTTTTGTGCTGAGATAAACAAAAAATAAACAATTTAAAAAAAATCCTTTCAGTATCTCAGGAATACTGTACAATCTTACAGATACTGAAGCTAATATTTTGGAGAACAGGTTGTGTGCAGATCTCTACTACTGCTGGGAAATTCTATTTTCTACTTTTTGATACAGCCCAGAAGTAACATATAGGCCCCTGTTTATTGTGGCTTTCATTTG